>CM033641.1:304855310-304975347 GCA_019512145.1 Engystomops pustulosus
GGAGATGGCGCCAGGGCGGAGGAGATGGCGCCAGGGCGGAGGAGATGCCGCCGCTTCTGCTGCACCAGATGTTTCCGGGGGATAATGTAAGGACATCGCTAGGACCAGAGTCCTCATGTCCCACAGCGTTACTGAGGTGTGAACAAGCACCAGGAATAACGAGGCGATCCGCTCCCCTCCCCGCACCTCTGCTGTCTGGTGCGCTGTAGTGGGCGCTATGGTATATTGTGGGGGGCTTTGTGGTATATTGTGGGGGGCTCCGTGGTATATTGTGGGGGGCTCTGTGGTATATTGCGACTGTCACACATCTCATGAATATTATCCATTGGAATAAATATTATTTTGGCTTTTGTTCTCCGAGATGGAAATGCAGACAAAACCCAAAAGCAAATCCATAATAAGTGACGCAGTAAAATAAGAGCGGCTCATCCATTATCACAGGGACAATATATACAGAAGGTGGACATAATAATAATGCACAATATTACGTCACCCATGACAAAGGTAAGTACAAGAACTGAAGTCTCTCCGTAGTGTAATACTCACGCGTCAGATCTGATACTAGAGTAAGTGCCGATCCCCTCCCCAAGCGTTGGCATCAATGTTCTCCATCCCTGCAGAACGCCACAACCTCGGGGTCATATTGTGAGGAAATAGAGCGGCTCCAGCGCGATGGAGAAGTCCGAAAGTTTTTATTTCCTATGAACGCGATTTCCAAGAATCTTCTGTACAGGTCATAGGGCAGAAAATTACTGGCAACGACTGAAACAACCTGGGACATGACTGATCTCCGGACATTCAGGACAACGTGACGCAGTAATTCCCCCCCGGTAACAGCATCGCACTCCTGACGTGACCGGGATCCGGCAGCTCGAGGACCTGGTCGTCTAAAACGCCAAGAAGTGAAGTGATTTTTGATTTCTGGTGAACCAAGAGCTGATTAGATTTGTTCTGCGAGCAGCCACTGCCCACGCCGGTGGTTCTAGTATCTGTGGCCGCACCAGGTATAAGACGATCACTGAGATCAGGGAGACTCCTCTTCATATCAATGTTCCGGCCTGGATGATGCCATTTATTTTTATTGTCTCGGCTGGGTGCTGGCGGGGAGAGGCGCTGGGGGTAAGGGCTGGGTGCTGGCGGGGAGAGGCGCTGGCGGTAAGGGCTGGGTGCTGGCGGGGAGAGGCGCTGGCGGTAAGGGCTGGGTGCTGGCGGGGAGAGGCGCTGGGGGTAAGGGCTGGGTGCTGGCGGGGAGAGGCGCTGGCGGTAAGGGCTGGGTGCTGGCGGGGAGAGGCGCTGGCGGTAAGGGCTGGGTGCTGACGGGGAGAGGCGCTGCTGATAGACAACAGGGAAAACCTCAATGAAGAACTGGTCCTGTAGGTGATAACCACAGACCATCTCTGTTTATGGTTCCACAGAAGTTTATGAGGTAGTGCAGCTCAGGATGGAGCATCCACACAGCGGTGTCTGACAGCACAGTGATCAGAGCATGGATACAGGACACCGGCCATAGCACCAGGAGGGCAACAACTAATCAGGACTGCTACCTCAGGAGGAGCAGAGCCGGAGCCCCGCAAAAGGACCTCTAGCAGCCCCTGATATCCAACGCCCACAAGTAGATTACAGCCCAACATTTTCCAGGCAACACCAAGAGTGTTATATTGGTGCCCTCTGCCCTAAGAACAGGTACACGTGGGGCGCCATAGCCACAGGTACCCTGACTGTCACTATGTTCGGGGGATGAGACCCTCGGAGCAGGTGCAGGGGGTCCTGGGCTCCTTCTGATGTCAGCAGTTCCTGTAGGATGAGGGCAGTGATGCCCTGTGAGACACTGAAGGGGTTAACTGTGGATGGGCGGTATGTTTCCCCTAGGTTTTCCCATTATGCAAGGCCTTAGTGCTGAGGTTGTGGTGTCCAGCACTTTGGACACAGGTGGTGGGAAGAGCCTAATCAGCCTGCATAAAGCTGCCTAGCAGAGCTGAGAGTGTGGTCTCTCTGACAGGAGGCTGGAGAGCACACAGCCCTGACCTCTGTGCCTGGAGCAGCCAAGTGTTTTGTTAAGTGGTGAGTTAGTGAATCACTGTATAGTTAGCACCCTGACGGGTAGGATATTATTTGTTTTTGATGCCGGAATGTGAAGGCTGTTTTATTTTGTTCCTGCTGAAATAAACGCAGGTGAGACCTGTTTTGGACTGTACCCTGGTGTCACTGTCTTGAACTGCATCACAGCACCCGCTACCACGGTCTCTACTGGGCCAAATCTCCCACAATCCTTAGACATCTCTATGTCCGTCAGTATCTCAAACACTGCAGCCGACAACAATCCATCGTGCTGGGGGACACAACAAGGCTGACCCCTTACCCGGCTATGGAACCTCTAGCGGCAGCCATACGGCCACCCTGATGTACGCTGTGAGACACTGAAGGGGTTAACTGTGGATGGGCCATCTGTTTCCCCGGGTTTTCCTATTATCCGGGGCCTGAAGGGCGGACCTTGTGCTTGTCCAGCTGCAAACACTATAAATCCGGGCTGGGGCAGGTTTTGTGGGGTCAGCAGCCTGGACACCGGAGGTGGTAGCAGCCTAATCAGGCGGAGGAGGCGGACAGGGTGCACTACAGCCCGGACCCCAGATGGTGGTGACCCCGCGAGGTGGCTGCATGCCTAAGAGGTGAGTGAGGGGCCCCTCTGTATCAGACAGGTGGGAGTTGTGTTTATGTCTGAAGGTGAAGACGATTATTTTGTTCCTGTTTGGTCTCTGGTGTCGCTGCATCACAAACGTCCGGTAATCAGTCTCCAGCACTGCCCCCCCCCCCCCCCCCAACGTCTTATAACCCGATTATTACAGCAGCCAATCACACGGTTATCTGCATGTCACTTTAACTCCTTATTAACCAATGCTGCATACAACCCAGAAAATGCTTCTCTGCACCTCCATGTCCTCCTCCTCCTCCTCACACAGCCTGCACCCCCATGTCCTCCTCCTCACACAGCCCGCACCCCCATGTCCTCCTCCTCCTCACACAGCCTGCACCTCCATGTCCTCCTCCTCACACAGCCTGCACCTCCATTTCCTCCTCCTCACCAGCCTGCACCTCCATGTCCTCCTCCTCACACAGCCCGCACCTCCATGTCCTCCTCCTCACACGCCCGCACCTCCATGTCCTCCTCCTCCTCACACAGCCTGCACCTCCTTCCTCGCTCCTCACACAGCCTGCACCTCCATGTCCTCCTCCTCATACACACCCGCACCCCCATGTCCTCCTCCTCCTCACACAGCCTGTCACCTCCATGTCCTCCTTCCTCCTCACACATCCGCACCTCCGGTCCTCCTCCTCCTCACACGCCTGCACCTCCATTGTCCTCCTCCTCACACAGCCTGCACCCCCCATGTCTCCTCCATCACACAGCTGCACCTCCATGTCCTCCTCCTCACACGAGCGCACCTCCATGTCCCGCCTCCTCACACAGCCGCACCTCATGTCCCTCCGCCTCACACAGCCCGCACCCCCATGTCCTCCTCCTCACCACCTCACCTCCAGTCCGCCTCCTCCCTCCACCGCCTGCCCTCCATGTCCTCCCTCCCACACCGCCCGCACTCCATGTCCTCCTCCTCACACAGCCCGCACCCCCATGTCCTCCTCCTCCTCACACATCCTGCCTCCATGTCCTCCTTCCTCACACACCTTCACCCCCATTGTCCTCCTCCTCACACACCCTGCACCTCCATGTCCTCCTCCTCACACAGCCCGCACCCCATGTCCTCCTCCTCACACAGCCCAGCAACCCCCATTCCTCCTCCTCACACAGCCGCACCTCCTGTCCTCCTCCTCACACAGCCCGCACCCCATGTCCTCCTCCTCACACAGCCTGCACCTCCATGTCCTCCTCCTCACACAGCCTGCAGACAAAAAAAACTCATGTCCCCCCTCACCCACCTGCACCTCCATGTCCTCCTCCTACACCGCCCGCACCTCCATGTCCTCCTCCTCACACAGCCCCGCACCATCCATGTCCTCCCCCTCTCCCAGCCCTCACCCCCATGTCCTCCTCCTCCTCACCCAGCCTGGCACCCCCCATCCTCCTGCCTCCCACACAGCCTGCCCCCCATGTCCTCCTCCTCCTCACACAGCCCGCACCCCCATGTCCTCCTCCTCACACAGCCTGCACCTCCATGTGTCCTCCTCTCCTCACACCGCCTGACCTCCATGTCCCCCCTCACATCAGCCTGCCACCTCCATGCCCCCTCCGCACACGCTGCCAACCTCATGTCCTCCTCCTCACACAGCCTGCACCTCCATGTCCTCCTCCTCCTCACACAGCCTGCACCTCCATGTCCTCCTCCTCCTCACACAGCCTGCACCTCCATGTCCTCCTCCTCCTCCTCACACTATTTTACCAGGGTGAAGGACCTAAGTGATGAGGTCATTACAGGTCCTTTGACCATATAAAATAAAACACTTCCCTTAGTATTCTGTACTTGGTGAAGGTCTCCTCGGTATTATTACTTGCAGGCTCCTTTATGATGTGAAGGCTGGGATAGAGTGTAAGCTCTGGAGTCGGGCAGGTTGACACAAGAGCTTACAGTCTATGAGGATGAGGGGGTGACACAAGAGCTTACAGTCTATGAGGATGAGCGGGTGACACAAGAGCTTACAGTCTATGAGAAGAATCCCTGCTCCATAGCGCCTGCACTGCTCCTCATATTCACCAACATTGGGGGGGGGGGGGGGCTAAGCTTCTACGCTATGGGAACATCCCTTCCTTTCCTCTAGGGGCCGGAGATATTGCACAATGATCCATTACAAATGGTGGAGATTGTAAAGACAAGTCCCACCTCCGCCTGAATACCTACCTCATAAGCAGAGGACACCCAAACTCTTACATCCTCAGGAACCACAGGAAGTAATAATTACTTCTCAGGTGTTAGAACGTCAACATCAGGAGCAGGGAGGGGCGATGTCGGGAGCAGGGAGGGGGCGATGTCGGGAGCAGGGAGGGGGAGATGTCAGGAGCAGGGAGGGGGCGATCTCGGGAGCAGGGAGGGGGCGATGTCGGGAGCAGGGAGGGGGCGATGTCAGCAGGTAGATGGGGCGGAGCCCCGGACCCCCCTATATAGAGGGGGCGCAGGTAGATGGGGCGGAGCCCCGGACCCTCCTATATAGAGGGGGCGCAGGTAGGTGGGGCTGAGCCCCGGACCCCCCTATATAGAGGATCAGCAGGTAGATGGGGCGGAGCCCTGGACCCCCCTATATAGAGGGGGCGCAGGTAGATGGGGCTGAGCCCCGGACCCCCCTATATAGAGGGGGCGCAGGTAGATGGGGCGGAGCCCCGGACCCCCCTATATAGAGGCGGCGCAGGTAGATGGAGATAAAGCTGCAGAATCTGACATGAAGTAATTGCTCCTCTGTTCTTTTTCCATTTTATTTTCCTGTTTAGGATGAAGATCTGATGGATATAATAAAGATTGAGCTGATAAATGGGGAGAAGGATCCAGGGGCCGGGGATCAGTGTCCGGACATAACGACTAAAGCAGAAGCTGAGGAAGAGGAGGAGGAGAGGATGAGGAGCGATCACCAGATGGGGCTGAGCCCCGGACCCCCCTATATAGAGGGGGCGCAGGTAGATGGGGCTGAGCCCCGGACCCCCCTATATAGAGGGGGCGCAGGTAGATGGGGCTGAGCCCCGAACCCCCCTATATAGAGGGGGCGCAGGTAGATGGGGCGGAGCCCCGGACCCCCCTATATAGAGGGGGCGCATGCAGATGGAGCTGAGCCCCGGACCCCCCTATACAGAGGGGGCGCAGGTAGATGGGGCGGAGCCCCGGACCCCCCTATATAGAGGGGGCGCATGCAGATGGAGCTGAGCCCCGGACCCCCCTATATAGAGGGGGCGCAGGTAGATGGGGCTGAGCCCCGGACCCCCCTATATAGAGGGACGGGACTTTTCAGGATTTTGGTGCTGAAAATCGGCAGCGTAAAACAATAGCATTGTAAGATTAATAGTGACATTATGGCCTTTCCACTTCCCAATCTTGGCCCTTTCCGTTCTCACTTCAATAACTGGGAATCTAGAAATCCTCTCGTAACCCGGTGGTCCCCAACCACCGGGACCTGCCCCAAGACATTGCCATGGAGCACTCAATCCAGGGCCACAGCCAAAAGAACTCAAAATAAAAAACTGTATTCTTACCTCCGGCGCTCACCTCCCTGTCCTGCGGCTTCCGGGCAGACGGCTGCCATGTGCCAGCCAGAGCGCACACACTGTAATGTGGCTGCACACATCGACATGCCTCTGACTGTCTGCCGGGAGCCATGGGGGAAGAAGAAAACTGTATACTCACCCCCAACCCTCTCCCCACGTTCTCCAGGTTCTATTTTTAAGGGGATTTTTGAGGGCTGCTACTAGGGGTGCCGCTTAGTGACATTACTATGGGGGTTGCCATAGGGACATTACTAGAGGGCATGCACTGGGGACATTACTAGGGGGCTGTGCTTTTTTGAAGGGGCACTGCATTGAACATGTTGTTAATGGGGGGACGCTGCTGGACATTTCGTTAATGAGTAGCGGCTGCATTTCCCACATTAGGCTTATCTTCAAGTCAATAAGTTTCCCAGTTTGTTTTGTGGTAAAAATAGGCGCTCCGACTTATACTCAAGTATATGTGATATAAAAGGCGGGCTACATAAAGGTGGGAACTATAAAGAGAGCTACTGTAAAAAGAAAACAATTTTCGGGGGCAGCCGGTTCCTAAATACAAAAGGGTTTCGGAACACAGCCATGACCAATGCCATCGCATGCAACAGAAAAGTTGTGAAGGTCTTGAGACGGCTCCCTGGTGTTACCCGTCATTGGATGTATCTTGTGTGGCACCTTGGTAATGATCCAACAGAATTTATGGACGAGAGTACTGGCAGGGGCAACATATTTTTCAGAATATTGCCAAAAGCAAATGCGAATCGTCCCATTTCCAAGTACGGGATAAAACATAACTTTTAATGTCTCATTAATAAAATGGATTTTGGTCTGTGCAAATAAAGATTCCAAAACCCGATATATGTGTGTGGACTTTATTCCAGTTGTTACTAGAATAGATTTATTTATATTTTTCAGCCCTGTGTTCGGGGGTTTAGTGGTTCGTGAATGTAATTGTTGCAGATTGTAACTTATTGGACTCACAGTAGCAGCAGTACCTAATTGTCACTAGGTGTCAGTACTGTTGACAAGAAGTAACGATTATTATTATTTGAGACAATTATACGCCTACATTGGAGTAATGATAAATCTCCCCCCTAGTGTCTAAATATAATGTGAATACATTGGGTCACATTTACTAAGGATCCACGGACCGTGATTACGTCGGGTTTTCCTGAATATTTCCGTTTTGCGCAGTTTTGTGGCAAATTGCCCCGGGTTTTGGGCGCACACAAACGGATTGTGGCGCATCAGCCCCGGCTTGCACACGACAGAAATCGGGGGGCCTGGCCATCGGACAACCTGACGGATTCGGAAAAAGAATTCAAAAAACGAAAAATGTCACAAGATCAAGCACTCACATGCACCAGGAAGAAGGTGAACTCCGGCGAACCTCGACGCAGCAGCGACACCTGCAGTAAATTTCACGCATGAACTTAATGAATCGCGCCGGACCTGAATCCTCGTCGGACATCCTGTTGGGATCGCGACAGGGCCTGGTAAGTAAATTTTACCCCATTGTATCAACTTTAGTACACCAGCTACAGTGACCAAATAATCGTTACTTCTTGTCAACAGTACTGACACCTAGTGACAATTAGGTACTGCTGCTACTGTGAGTCCAATATGTTACAATCTGCAACAATCACATTCACGAACCACTAAACCCCCGAACATAGGGCTGAAAAATATAAATAAATCTATTCTAGTAACAACTGCAATAAAGTCCACACACATATATCGGGTTTTGGAATCTTTATTTGCACAGACCAAAATCCATGTTATTAATGAGACATTAAAAGTTATGTTTTATCCCGTACTTGGAAATGGGACGATTCGCATTTGCCTTTGGCAATATTCTGAGTAATAAGCCCCTTGGTAATGAGACTCCTTGTCCTCGGTTGAAGCGGCTGATATTATTTATTGCTTTCTTCTTGATAGATGGTGTCGTTACTTTCCGCTGCTTTGTTCTTCTCTTTCTTTATATGTTCAATCCTTTTTCTCTACAATAAACCTTTTTATAAGGCAGTGAGCACTTTAATGCATGTTTTTTCTGTTTTTCAAAGCCCATTTTTATCAGTCTAGCATCCAGGATCCATATGAAGTAGTTCTTTAGGGCACAGGCGTCGATCCAGTAAAAATATTATATTTAGTGCCGCCGGGTCCAGTCCATTCACAAAACGCATTTATGTAGGCATGTTTTATATTTTAATTTCTGTATACATTGATCTAACATGGAAGGCTGTTCCATGACAGCCTGATCGCTCTGGGTGTAGACAATTCTGACCCTCAGCATCAGGTAAGGAAACTTCATCTGTCAGGATTCAGGATGCAAGTAAGGATATGGAAGATGGCACTCAATCCAATTTTGAAAATAAATGCTTTTATTCTTGTACCAATCCACTTTAATACATATACCTGACAACCGGAGTCTAAGTGGCAAAGCAGGTTGGACTTTCTGTAGCAGGGTAGCACCAGGTCGTTCCACAGGTGCGACTAGCCCGCCATGGCAGCCTCGTGGTCAGGTTCAGGAACAGGGTCAGGGCAGGCGGCAGAGATGCAACGTCAAGTCCAATCCGGGGTCAGCAACTGGAGGTCGAGGCAGATGAGAAAGGGAACACAGGCACACGTGACACAGGACCGCAGGACACCTGAACTCAGGAGCAGGAGCCCAGGATACACGGGAACACACAGGAGACATAAGGCATAGGTACAAAGATACGGCGGGGGACACAGGAAGGGGCTGGAAATTGATTATAATGCCTTGCCGGCCAGTGCCAATTATCGACGCGCTGGCCCTTTATAGTTCTTGAAGCTGCCGCGTGCACCCGAGGAGGCAGGGCCGCACGTGCCGTGCTGCTGGAGTTATCACTGGATCGTGCCGAGGTGAGTGGATCATCAGGGGCCTGTAGCAGCGGAGAGGGGCACGGGTGCACCTGCGACCCGGGAGATGCATCGCAGGAGCACCCATGACAGTACCCCTCCCCCCCTTTCGGCCTACCCCTCTTCTTGGACTGGAGGAATTTTTGCAGAAGACCAAGGCCCAAGATGTAATCCTCTGGATCTTTCCTCTGTCTTCATATCCAGGACCTTCTTTACCTCGAAGACATTGGTGGAATCAGCCTCAGGAGGAGCACTTGCTGAGAAAAGCGGTTCAGGATGACTAGTTTCAAGAGAGACGTGTAATGAATTCGGTATGCACATGGAGGGAAGAAGGCGCAGGTAATACGCCACAGGATTGAGGCGCTTCAGAACTTCAAATGGACCCAGAAAACGAGGACCAAGCTTATAGCTAGGTATTTTTAAACGGACGTACCTGGAAGACAGCCCTACTTTGTCCCCTGGAGAGAAGATTAGGGGAGATCTTGTCCGCGGACGGATGCCCAAAGTAAAGATTGAAGTGTTTGCTCCCAAATGAATGAGATCTTGGACCAATTCCACCACGGCAGGAACATCAGACCTCTTAGCAAGTGGGAAAGGAGGAGGAGGATGTAGTCCAAATACAATAAAAAATGGAGTGGAGCCGGCAGATTCAGAGTCTAGCGAGTTGTAAGAGAATTTCGCCCAAGGTAGCAGGGTGGACCAGTCATACTGTTGGGGTGGAGACAAAATGGCGGAAATAGCAGCCCATGGTCTGATTAACCCTCTCAACTTGTCCATTTGACTGCGGATGATACGCAGACGAGAAGTCTGGCTTCACTTGTAGTTGACTGCACAGGGATCACCAGAAATGGGAAACAGAAGATGGGAGATCGGTTATTAAGTCCATTGCCACAAGGGTCAACGAGCAACTGGGTATTGGTAACGGCAGAAGAAGACCAGCAGATTTAAGACGAGATGGCTTGTTTTGGGTGCAGGAAGTGCATAAGCCCACAAAATCTTGTACATCCTTGACCAGATCCGGACACCAGTAGAAACGGGAAATGAGAGTGACAGAGCGCCGCACCCCAGGGTGCCCCGCCACACGAGAACAATGTCCCCAAGTCAGTATCCTTTTCCGAAGGGCAGGCCGGACATAAATCTTACCAGGAGGAAGTTGCCGAAGGTCCACTGGAGCTGCAAGAACCAGCCATTCAGGAGGAACGATATGTTTAGGAGCAGGATCCTCCCCAACAACATCCAAGGCACGAGAGAGAGCAACGGCCTTTATATTCTTCTCTGCAGGATGGAAATGTATTAGAAAATCGAATCGGGAGAAGAAGAGTGACCAATGAGCCTGTCTTGGATAGAGACACTGGGCTGGCTGCAGGTAGGAGAGGTTTTTGTGATCAGTATAGATACTGACTGGATGACGAGCTCCCTCCAGAAGATAACGCCATTCCTCCAAAGCAAGCTTAATAGCCAAAAGCTCTTGATCACCAATAGAGTAGTTCCTTTTTGTGGCAGAAAAGGTCTTGGAGAAGAACCCACAGGTGAGAGTTCTGCCTTTGGGTCCCTTCTGGGTGAGAATGGCTCCAACACCAATGGATGAGGCATTGACCTCTAGCAGCAACGGTTTCTCAGTATCAGACCGAGTGAGAATGGGAGCAGACGAAAAGGCAGACTTCAGCTTAGTGAAAGCTTCTTCAGCCGCCAGAAGCCATAGCTTAGGATTGGCGTTCTTCTTGGTCAGCGCCCCAATGGGCGATACCAGGGAGGGGAAATGTGGGATAAACCGCCGGTAGTAATTGGCGAAACCCAGGAATCTCTGGATAGCTCGAAGCCCCACTGGACGCGGCCACTGAAGTACTGCAGACAACTTTGCAGGATCCAACTGTAGTCCCTTGTCCGAGATAATATAGCCTAGGAAAAGGAGACTCCTTTGATGGAACTGGCGCTTCTCAAGCTTTGCATGCAAGTGATTGGCCCTTAAGCACCTGAGAACTTGTCTTACATGGACTCGATGGGACTCAATGTCTGTGGAGAACACCAGGATATCATCTAGATAGACCACAACACAGGTATAAAGCAAGTCCCTGAATATGCCGTTGACAAACTCCTGAAACACTGCCAGTGCATTACAGAGTCCAAAGGGCATAACAAGGTACTCGAAGTGGCCATCTCGAGTATTGAAGGTGGTCTTCCATTCATCACCTTCTCGTATGCGGATGAGGTTATATGCCCCTCACAGGTCCAACTTGGTGAAAACCTTGGCACCACGAAGACAATCAAACAGTTCCATGATCAGGGGTAGTGGGTAGCGTTTTTTACCATGACCTTATTGAGACTGCAGTAATCGATGCACGGACGGAGAGAACCATCCTTCTTGGCCATGAAGAAGAATCCTGCACCGGCAGGGGACGAGGACTTGCGCATAAAGCCCTTGTGAAGGTTCTCCTTCACATAGGCCATCATGGCCGCGGTTTCGAGCATACACTCGAACCCGTGGAGGAGATTCGCCCGGCATCAAGTCTATTGGACAGTCATAGGATCGGTGTGGCGGCAGAGTCTCAGCTTGCTTCTCTGAAAAGACATCAGCAAAGTCCACATATGGAGCAGAGAGACCCACCAGAGGCTTGGAGGACTTCAGAAGCGAGACGGCGGAAACGGGACAATGCAGTTCCAGACAATGTAACTGGCATTCTAGTCCCCAGTGGAGAACTTCAACCGTTTGTCAGTCAAGCAAAGGTGCATGGTGCTGCAACCATGGAAGGCCCAGAAGAACTGAAGATGTGCATCGGGTTAGTACGTAAAAGGAAAGTCATTTTGTGCAAGATCCCCACTTGTAGGCATAGTGGTTCAGTGCGGTACCGGATTGGGTCCTGAAGAATCTGCCCACTGACTGATGAGATGACCAGCAGCTTCTCGAGATGGATCACAGGAAGACGGTACTGAGAGACCAAGGCAGCATCCACAAAGTTTCCTGCCGAACCGGAATCCAGGAAGGCAGAGGCTGGAAATGTTTTACCCATCCTGGAGCTGAGTAAGACAGGAATGTTCAGACATGGAGAAGCTTTGTTTTCACCTAGGGACACTTCTCCCAAGAACCCTAGGTGTGTGCGTTTTCCCAGACGCTGAGGACGGAGTGGACAGGACTGAAGGAAATGTTCTGGGCTGGCACAATAGAGACAGAGGTTCTCCTGAAGTCGCCTGGAACGTTCCTAGGGAGACAGCCGAGCTCTGTCCACCTGCATCGGTTCCTTTGAAACTGTTACGGCAGGTGGCTGAATCGGTCTTTGGAAGACCGGAGCTAGACAGGGCAGACGACAGGTAGTTGTGGTAGTTCCAGACGTTGATCCTCAGAGCGCTCAGTAAACCGGATGTCTATCTGAGTGGCCAGAGAGATTAGATCACTCAGTTTAGACAGAAGATCCTGTGACAATCTCAAAAAATAATTGAGGTAGAGGTATGAAGTAATACTCAGTAGTCCTCTGTATGGAATTAGTAGTATCTGTAACTGGTAATAGATATACAAAGCCTACTCAAGAAAAAACACCAGATTTGCACCGAAGTTTGTTATAAATCAAATGACAAAACTTTATTCAAAACATTTACAATAAAAGACATACAATGGGAATAAAATACTTGAAACAGACGTTTTAACACTAAGAGGAGATCAGCTAGTGCTGGAGAGATGGTCTTAAAAACAACAAGGAGGTGTGAAAATGAGAAAGTATTTGATGAGTGAATATATAATCTCAATCAGTTGTGCCAAGAGATGATGAAATAAGGACAGTAACATATCGTCAAGTCATGTATGGCAAAAAAATCAATATAAGTCCAATACAACAGTTACCTTGGCACCAGGAATACACAACCTCCTAGATGGATAGACACCCCGACGCGCGTTTCGGCACGCTGCCTTCGTCTCCTTGACGAACGCACGTCGGGGTGTCTATCCATCTAGGATAGATGTATGTATTTAGAACCAATTTTCAACAGCTTAACCCCTTCCTGACATGTGACGTAATAGTACGTCACATGTCGGGTCCCGGTACATGGAGAGGGTTCGCGGGCCGAGCCCTTTCCATAGTCGGTAAGTCTTTGCTGCATATCGCAGCAAAGGCTTACCGGTAACACCCGCGATCTTTCCGTGGATCATCGCTCCCCGTGAAGTCAACGGGGAGCGGCGATCCATCGCCATGGTAGCTTCGGGTCTCACGAAGACCCGAAGCTACTTCGGGTTAACCCATTCATTACAATGTGCTGTCAGCACATTGTAATGTATGAGTAGTAAAATCCACATATACTGCCATATTGTAGGCATGCTAATATGATAGGATCATACAGACACCCTAGGTTTAAAGAAAAATAGTAAAAATAAAAATTAAAAAAAAGTTAAAATAAAAAAATTATAATAAAAAAACCTAAAAAGTTTCCTGCCGAACCGGAATCCAGGAAGGCAGAGGCTGGAAATGGTTTACCCATCCTGGAGCTGAGTAAGACAGGAATGTTCAGACATGGAGAAGCTTTGTTTTCACCTAGGGACACTTCTCCCAAGAACCCTAGGTGTGTGCGTTTTCCCAGACGCTGAGGACGGAGTGGACAGGACTGAAGGAAATGTTCTGGGCTGGCACAATAGAGACAGAGGTTCTCCTGAAGTCGCCTGGAACGTTCCTAGGGAGACAGCCGAGCTCTGTCCACCTGCATCGGTTCCTTTGAAACTGTTACGGCAGGTGGCTGAATCGGTCTTTGGAAGACCGGAGCTAGACAGGGCGGACGACAGGTAGTTGTGGTAGTTCCAGACGTTGATCCTCAGAGCGCTCAGTAAACTGGATGTCTATCTGAGTGGCCAGAGAGATTAGATCACTCAGTTTAGACAGAAGATCCTGTGACAATCTCAAAAAATAATTGAGGTAGAGGTATAAAGTAATACTCAGTAGTCCTCTGTATGGAATTAGTAGTATCTGTAACTGGTAATAGATTTACAAATCCTACTCAAATAAAACACCAGATTTGCACCGAAGTTTGTTATAAATCAAATGACAAAACTTTATTCAAACATTTACAATAAAAGACATACAATGGGAATAAAATACTTGAAACAGACGTTTTAACACTAAGAGGAGATCAGCTAGTGCTGGAGAGATGGTCTTAAAAACAACAAGGAGGTGTGAAAATGAGAAAGTATTTGATGAGTGAATATATAATCTCAATCAGTTGTGCCAAAAGATGATGAAATAAGGACAGTAACATGTCGTCAAGTCATGTATGGCAAAAAAAAAATCAATATAATAAGTCCAATACAACAGTTACCTTGGCACCAGGAATACACAACCTCCTAGATGGATAGACACCCCGCATACTGTAGTATGGCAGTATATGATAGGATCGTACAGACACCCTAGGGTTAAAGTACCCTAGGGAGTCTGAAAAATAGTAAAAATAAAAAAAAGTTAAAATAAAAAAATTATAATAAAAAAACCTAAAAATTCATATAACCCCCCTTTCCCTAGAACTGATGTAAATATAAATAAACAGTAAAAATCATAAACACATTAGGTATCACCACGTCCGAAAATGCCCGATCTATCAAAATATGATAACGGTTTTTCACTGCGATTAACCCCGTAACAGAAAATCGCGCCCAAAGTCGAAAATGGCACGTTTTTGCCATTTAAAAAAAATTAAAAATTCTATCAAAAGTGATCACAAGGTAGTACAGTCCTAAAAATGATAACAATGTAAACGTCATCAAAATCTGCAAAAAATGACACCACCCACAGCTCCATATACTAAAGTATGAAAAAGTTATTAGCCCCAGAAGACGGCAAAATCCCCCAAAAAAATTTTGTACAGGAGGTTTTAATTTTTTTAAATGTATGAAAACATTATAAAACCTATACAAATTTGTTATCCCCGTAATCGTACCAACCCAAAGAATAAAGTAGACCTGTCATTTGGGGTGCACAGTGAAATCCGTAAGATCCAAGCCCACAAGAATACTGCACAAATGCGTTTTTTTTACCAATTTCACTGCATTTTGAATTTTTTCCCCGCTTTCCAGTACACGCCATGGAATAATAAATACCACCATTTTGAAGTGCAATTTATTACGCAGAAAATAAGCCGTCACACAGCTCTGTACATGGAAAAATAAAAAAGTTATGGATTTTTGAATGTGGGAAGTGAAAAATGAAAAAGCAAAATCGAAAAAGGGCTGCGGCGGGAAGGGGTTAAAGGGAACCTGTCACCAGATTTTCCCCCATTAAACTAGCAGACCCCACGGTAGGGTGTGGTAGGGAATTCTTTACTAGAATTCCCTCTTTTATGTGACATCTCATCTGTTTACTTCATACAAAATCATACAACGAGCAGCAAGAGTCATATATATTATCCTGAGTGTAGAGGCTGCAGGGGGAGGGTCAGACATCTCTATATACAGAACCTGCTGTGCTCTGCTCCTGAGCTTGGCTATTGTACACATTCAAGGTTCTTACAGTAAAGACGACTCATTACTTCTGGAGTGTAAGAGATATATTTCTCTACAGCTGCCATTTTTGTCTTAGCCGGGGGGGGGTGGGGGGGGGGCATATTGTAAAATGTCTCATGAATCAAACATCATGTTGTTTAATCTGCGGAGAGACACTCCTGTCCTATATTTTTCCTTCTGCTCCTGCTTATCTGATGTTTTGGCCTCACCGAGGAGCCATCGGAGTCTTCTCAGGACTTATAGTAAAAACATTCAGTCTCCCTGGAGCCCGAGCTCTGTGTGAGAAATAATATGTAAGGTTCATCTGCAGGTTTTGGGTAAGGGAATTTCTGGGGAGATATTCAGCTTTCCTGTAGCATTGCAGTAATCTATCACCTTTCCCTGCCCCTATGCCGAGGATTTTCTGTGTTTTCTGCATTTTCTAAGCGACTGGAGTGTCTTGGATTTTTGCTCTCATCCCGGTACCGGCAGCCATTTTTTGGCTAAAAGGGTTAATTCGAAAGTCCCCTTACAACTGCATCTGAACCAAATCCTGAGCGGCTGCTGAAGTCTTCAGCCAATGACAAATATCTATTTATTGTAATATTTCAGGTTATTTGTGTTTTGCCCCCTTTTATCTTTTGCACTTTATAAATAGGAAGACTGATCCATCCACAGGTGGTAAAATACAAGTAAAAGTTTTCATGTAACATTTATCACAACACATTGTCATTCCTGGATGTAATTTCTTTGTTAAATCTCCTAAGTAAACATTTTAAAAAAGCAGCGGCTCTGTGTGAATTCTCTGATAATAAATATAACCGCAATAATAAAAAAAAAAAAATGATCCCAAATAATAAATATTAAAGTGATTTCTCTCCTTGGTGACTTCTCTGATGTTTAACCTGACTCGATTTATCCGAAAACCGCTTTCCACATCGTAAACAAGAAAAAGGCTTCTCTCCTGAGTGAGTTCTCTCATGTTTGACAAGACCTGATTTAATGGAAAAGCTTCTCCCACATAGTAAACAGGAATATGGCTTCTCTCCTGTGTGAATTCTCTGATGATTCCTCAGCGAAGCTTTCGCAATAAAACACTTGCCACACTGTGGACATGGATATGGCTTCTCTCCTGTGTGGATTCGCTGATGTTTAAGTAGATCTGATTGATGTGCAAAACCTTTCCCACATTCTGAACAGGAATATGGCTTCTCCCCTGTGTGAATTCTCTGATGTTTCACGAGACCTGCTTTTTCTCTGAAGCACTTTCTACACTCGGTACAAGTGTACGGCTTCTCTCCTGTATGAACTCTCTGATGCTTTACTAGATCGGAGTGATGCGCAAAACACTTCCCACATTCTGAGCAGAAATACGGCTTCTCTCCAGTGTGAACCCGCTCATGTTTAACGAGATCTGATTGATACGTAAAGCACTTCCCACATTCTGAACATGAATATAGTTTCACCCCTGTGTGAATTCTCTCATGTCTGACAAGACTGGATTTCTCGGAAAATCGCTTCCCACATCGCGAGCATGGAAATGGCTTCTCTCCTGTGTGAATTCTCTCATGTCTAACAAGACTTGATTTACCTAAGCACAGCTTTCCACACAGTGAGCAGGCGTAGGGCTTGTGTCTTATGTGAATCCCGCTGTTTGCCAAATGACTTGTTCTTTTTGTAACCATTTTCCCCGCCCCCCTGTGTCCCGCCCTTCTGTAGACATGTGACTGCTCAGGAGAAGGTTCCTCAGGATTCAGGGGGTCATATGAGGGGGTCTTATAGATGTGAAGTTTCTGGATTGGGGTGAGGAGGTATTCTTCCATGTTTCCTCTTTGGCCTGCAGATAATTTACCAGCAGCATGGAAGCTTCCTACAGGATTCGTACTGAGTGTCTGTGGGGTTAGAAATGCAAATGTTATTTTTATCCAACAAATAATTGACACATTTTGCCAAGTGGGCGGGCACCACCTACAATTTAGCAGGGGATCACATGATGCATCAAGTGGCATAACGTGTGAAACCTTGTGGAAGCCTCGCATCACAACACACTCACTGGTTTACAAGTTGCAGATGCTCTTCGGCTGGGTTTTTCCTAAACTATTTGCAATTCAGTTCACTGTGTAATTGGCCAAAACTAACAGAATGATGCCCGTATTATGTTCTCATCTCTTCAGAGCTACGCTTCTTTTTTTTCTGACACTACTCGTCAGAAATCTTCCTCAGCAGCAGTGAAATAAGTGGATTCTTACCGCTCCTTGTCATTACCCTAAAGCTACGACAAATACAAGATGCCCATAGTTACCATGATGCTTTGTTCTCTCTCATACAGTAATTTAGCAGCAAATCCAGTAAGCTCTGAATAGTGTGTACATGCAGGAATATAAAGTGATTTCATCTGGAGACTGTGACAAGAACACATGTAACGGAAACATCGGTACTGATGGGTTTTGCCTTACAATATCTGACAACATCAGTCGGTGATTAGGCCAGAGGGCGTGTCTTTGGGCGTGACATAACACTGCAGCCAGTTTTGATTGTCACAACACCCTCCCCATCCCCCCATGCTCTGCTCGGAGATGAATACTATAGCAGTGGCTCTTTACAAAAACGCACAGCAGTGTGAGGACACGCCAGCAGTGCACTTAGAGAAGCTACAATCCTTATCACAGTCCTGCTGCTACTAATGACTACACAATGGTCTTCAGGGACAATAGGTAACACTGGCTGCAGTCTGTGGGGTCCCACCTGTGACAGGTCCCATTCCATGAGACAAAGGATAGCAGCGCTCTAGTCCTTTAGAAGGACATTCCACGGGTCCTGCAGATGTGGACCAAAGGTAAGATTCTCATCTTTAAAATAACACCACCAGCGACTGAAGAGACTCTCCAACCTCTCAGCCTGACTCATCTCTGACAAAAAGTGACTTCACCTACTTTCCATATGACTTTGTAGGTGTTTTATAGGTAAACGAGGGAGATTTCACATAAAACGGAGGATTCTAGAAACTACATTTCACACATGACCTGGGGGGCCGCCGGCTGGTGACAGGTTCCCTTTGGAGGGGATTGCTGACATCTGGAGGAACCCATGAGAGGCCAGTTTTGTATAACTAGACCTTCACCTCCCTGTAGAACGACTCCAGGCTTCATCAGTGGATTTATGGTCAATTGCCCCGCAGTCACTTACCCCTGATCAAGGCCGATGTATGTGATAATAACTTCTGGTCTGGTGACACCTAAAAGCCACCGGTGCTCAGAAGACCCTCAGGAAACAGAACTTAAAAATCCGCCCATATATGGTAACACCGCTGAGATGTAACACAAGGAGGAAACCAACACCAAGAAACTCAGGACCCATCACTCGCACTGGTGGCCTCTGGGGATGTCCTCTTCTCTCTTCAGTGTCAACGTCCCTCATCCTGTCACAAGCTTCAACTTCAATCTTGGTCGGATCTTCTCCGGGATGGCAAATCTAAAAGACCAACATAAAAAAATCACCAAAGATCTGAGCACATGATGACTGCGCCCCTCTATATAGGGGGGTCCGGGGCTCCCGCCCCATCTACCTGCGCCCCCTCTATATGGGGGGTCGGGCTCACCCATCTACCTGCGCCCCCTCATATAGGGGGGTCCGGGGCTCAGCCCATCTACCTGCCCCCCTTATATAGGGGGTCCGGTGCTCAGCCCCCACTCTACCTGCGCCCTCTCTATATAGTGGGGGTCCGGGGGCTCAGCCCCATCTACCTGCGCCCTCTCTATATAGGGGGGTCCGGGGCTCAGCCCCATCTACCTGTGCCCCTCTATATAGGGGGGTCCGGGGGTATGTGAGCGACACGCCAGCATGGCACTTAAGAGAAGTACAATCCTTTCCACGTCCTGCTGCAACTAATGACAACACAATGGTCTTCAGGGACAATAGGTAACACTGGCTGCCAGTCTGTGGGGTCCCACCTGTGACAGGTCCCATTCCATGAGACAAAGGATAGCAGCGCTCTGTCCTTTAGAAGGAAGCTTCCACGGGTCTGCAGATGTGGACAAAGTAAGATTCATCTTTAAATAACACCACCAGCGATGAAGAGGACTCTCCCAACCTCTCAGCCTGACTCATCTCATGACAAAAAGTGGACTTCACCTACTTCATATGACTTT
Source organism: Engystomops pustulosus (assembly GCA_019512145.1). Lineage (NCBI taxonomy): Eukaryota > Metazoa > Chordata > Amphibia > Anura > Leptodactylidae > Engystomops > Engystomops pustulosus. The sequence goes on from CM033641.1 coordinate 304,874,980, forward strand.
GTAGGTAAATGAGGAGAATTTTCACATAAAACGGACGGATTCTAGAAGTGCATTTCCACAGACTCTGAAGGGCTGACCGGGCCGCTGTGGACTGGTGACGGTTCCCTGTGAGGGGGTGCTGACATATGGGCGAAACCATGCAGAGGCCCATTGTATAACAGACCTTCACCTCCCTGTAGAAGCGCTCCAGGCTTCATCAGTGGATTATGGTCAATTGCCGCAGTCATTACCCCTGATCAAGGAGCCGATGTATGTGATAATAATTCTGGTTTGAGCACCTAAAAGCACCGGTGTGCTCAGAAGACCCTCAGGAAACAGAACTTAAACAATCCGCCCATATATGGTACACCGCTGAGATGTAACACAAGGGGAAACCAACACCCCAGAAACCTCAGGACCCATCAATCCGCACCGTGGTGGTCTGGTGGATGTCCTCTTCTCTCTCCAGTGTGAACGTCCCTCACATCTGGTAAAAGCTCAACTCACTTGGTCGGATCTTCTCCGCGGATGGCAAATATAAAGACCAACATAAAAAAACCAAAGATCTGAGACATGGATGACTGCGCCCCCCTCATATAGGGGGGTCCGGTTTTATTTTCTCCGTCCCCCATCTACCGCCCCTCATACGGGTCCTCACATTACCTGCGCCCCCTCTATAGGGGGTCCGGGAGCTCAGCCCATCTACCTGCACCCCCTCTATATAGGACGAGAGACGGGTACCAGGCGAAGCTCGCAGCCCCATATACCTCTAGTGGACCCACAAATCATGCGTATGATAGGGGGCGTCCGAGCGGAAAGAGGCTAGCGAGCAGTGGTCGAAGCCGGCAGGAGATAAACAGAATGTGCGAAAAAAGCCTGCCAGCCGCACCCGTAACTCTGATAGGGGGTTACCGGGAGGACTCCGCTCAAAAGGATAAAATGAGATCTGCAAATACAAGCCGTGAACCGAGAGAGCGCGGAGCCTAAGATAATTATGTCAGAGAGCGAGGGGGGGGTTTCCGCGGGCTACCGCCACATCTTACCTGCGGCCACCTCCTATATAGGGCGGTCCGGACGCTCCGCCCCATCTACCTGCGCCCCCCTAATATATAGCGGCGGGTCCGCGGGAGTCTCGCCCACTACCTGCGGCCCATCTATATAGGGGGTCGGTACAGCGCCCATCTTACTGATCCCCTCTAAGATAGGGGGGGTCCGGACTCCGCCCCATCTCACATGCCAGCCCCCCTATTATATAGAGGCGGGTCGCGCGGGGACTCCGCTCCAATTTCTACCTTGCGCCCCCTTATATAGGGGGGTCCGGGGGATACGCCCCATTACTGCTGCTCCTCCGCCACCATCCCGGGAATACCAACAGGACTGGAGGAAATCTACTCTGCATGGATTTATCCTCCTGGATCCATCTGTGGAGGACACAAGACACGAATTTGGCTGAAGCACACGGCCTGCTAGGAGATCCTCTGTGTATAACAGGCGCTCTCTAGATATCACCTGGTGTAGAAAAAGGGTGAATGCTCAAGGTCTCCTCGCGACGAGCTATAAACATGATGGAGCGCTCTTAGTGTACTTACTACATACTGTCCCTAAGTCCCTACATGGAGAAAATAGAACAGGCCAGAACCATCCCTGAGAAGCCCCATGATAGAGAAAAAACACTCCTGACGCACACAAATGGCTACAGATAATGAACTGCCGGAAAGACTCCCAGAGTTACTAGCCGAATCTGCGCCCAGCGTCCCGGGCTAGGACGAATGTCCACCTGCTGACAGTTCAACGGCTGAGCTCCGATCTCTATGGTCAGTTCTAGGATGTCAGTTCTGCTCATGAGGGATGGACACGGGAAGAAGGGGAGCGCGCGGCTCCGTGCTGGCGGTCCGCACCATTCGCATGAACCCGTAGGCGCTCTCCTGAACTGTGTTTTCTAATTAGGATTGTAATGTATGCTCCGGATGGTGTAATGCGAAATGAGGAGATGAGAGGAGGAGAAAAATCACCGGGAACTGTACCATCCCAATAAACTCACAGGAATTTCCACCGGAGGCCAGCACCTGAGAGCATTGTGGAGAGGAGATAATGGGAATAAATAGATGAAATGCGAAATAGATGGACGGAGTTTACTCTCCGTCAGCAGTAAAGATGATACTAACGAAAGGGGTGGAGTGTAAAGTAATTGACTTCTGGCCTAATCTCCTTCCTGTCTGACTCACTCCTTAGGGTGCCCCTCTACCAGGCGACAGGAGGTTTGGAGGAGGGGAGAGCGAGAAACCCGGAATGATTTACAGCAGGATTTGACAAGGGGCCCGAGCGCACAGAGCGGCCACAAGCATACAGGCTCGCCGGGAGAACCCACAAGGTCTAGTGCCAACTAGCATCAGCTCCCGGGACCACACACGGGTGGGCCACATCATCAGCTCCCCAGACACAAAAGGAGCCAACCCTCATTCAGCATCCCGGACCACAACAGAGGCACCCAGCGAGCATTCAGCTCCGCCGACACCACCACGAGGCGGGCCACATCCTCAGCTCCGGCGACAACCCCAGGGGCCACATCATCAGCTCCGGGCCACACGGGCACGCCAACATTCATCAGCTCACGGAACCACACAGGCGCCACATCATCAGGCTCCAGGACACACAACAAAGGGGCCTATCACTCCGCAAGCGTCCACTCAGCTCACCGGCACACCACAGGGCCCCAAATTTCATCAGCTCCCGGGGAGCGCAGACCACACAGGGGGCCACATCATCAGCTCAGGGACCCACCACAGGGGCCACATCATCAACTCCCGGACCACACAGGGGCAGGCACTGTCGGCCGAACACACGGGACATCACAGCCCCGGACACACAGGGCAATAGTCGGAGCCACAACGGGCACTCATCAGCTCCCGACCACACAGGGGCGGCACTAATCATTCAGCTTCGCCGAGCCACACGGGGCCACTCATCAGCTCCCGGACAAACAGCCGCCACACATACAGCTCCGCAGGACCACACACAGGGGGACGCACAAGCAGTCTAGCTCCGGACCACACGGCGGCCTAACCCAGCTAGCGTCACCCGGACGCACACAGGGGGGCCATCATGCGAGTACCGACAAACGTGGCACACGAAAACCACAGGCATTCCAAGGGGAACGCAGCAGAAGACAGGGGCCCACCATCAGCTCCCGGACCCACAGGGGCCCACATCATCATCCCGGACCAATCAGGAGGCACATCTCAAGCTCCGGAACCACCCAGGGGCCACATCATCGAGTTCGACAAGCCACTTCACAGTCCGGACCACAAGGGCACACATCATCACGCTCCGGACCACACGTGGGCCACATCATCAGCCTCCCGGGACCACACAGGGGCCACACGCATCAGCTCACCGGGACAGCACAGGGGCCACATCATCAGCTTTTTTCCCGCACAGGGGGCACATATCAGATCCAGGACCGCCCAGCGGATAGATGGCAAGACTGGCAGCATCTCAGCATGCAAAAGCGGACAAAGACACAGGGGGGCACCACATCGCTCCCGGACCGCAACAGGGGGCCCACATCATCAGGGGAATGCGGGGTGGTATTCGGAAGAACTAACCGCCGGGGCGGTGTATCTAGAGCCCCCGGCGGCGAAAGCGGTGTATCTGAGTCCCGGAGGGCATGTATCTGATCTTCGGCGGGCAGGAAGCAGCGGTGTATCTGAGCTCCGGAGGAGCCGGTTTGTATGGTATAAGGAGCACCGGAGGAGCGCGGTTGGGTTGATAATACCTGAGAGCTCCCGGCGGAGCGATGATCTGAGCTCCCTATGAGGCGCGAGAGTTGTGGTATCTGAGCTCCCAGCGGCGGGTTTGTATCTGAGCTCCTGGGTGGTGCGGTGTATCTGAGCTGTTGGTGGTGCGGTGTATCTCAGCTGTTCGCGGTGCAGTGTATCTAAGCTGTTGGTGGTGCGGTGTATCTGAGCTCCTGGTGGTGCGGTGTATCTGAGCCCCCGGCGGCGCGGGGGTGTTGTTGTATATGAGCTCCTGGTGGTGCGGTCGTATATTGAGCCCCCCGGCGGACGCGGTTGCGGTATCTAGCTGTTCGCGGTGCGGTTTTGGATCGGAGCGGTTGGTGGTGCGGTTGTATCTGAGATGTTCGCGGTGAGGGATCTGAGATGTGGTCGGTGCGGTGGTATCTGAGTGTTGGTTGGTGCAGTGCTGGTTATATGAGCTTGTTGGTGGTGCTGGTGGATCTCAGATGTTGCGGTTTGCGGTTGTATCTGAGCTGTTGGTGGTGCGGTGTATCTGAGCTGTTGGTGGTTTTGCGGTGTACTCAGTTGTTCGCGTGCGTTGTATCTGAGCGTTGGTGGTGAGGTCTGTTGTATATGCGCTGTTGGTGGTGCGGTTGTATTGAGCTGTTTGGTGTGCGGGTTGTATTCAGCTGTTCCGGTTTGCGGTTGTATCTGAGTGTGGTGGGTGCGGTGTATCTGAGCGGTTGGTGGTGCAGGGGTATCTAAGCTGTTCGCGGGGCGGTTATGTATAGAGCTGTTGGTGGTGCGGTGTAACTGAGCTGTTGGTTTGGTCGGTGTATCTCAGTGTGCGGTGCGGGGGAACGAGATGGTGGGCGGGCTGGTCGCAGTTTTGGTTCAGATGGGTGTGGCTGCAGGTTGGTGGGGAGAGGTGGGTTTTGGGGTCTGGTGTGTTCTTGCTTTGCTTTTGTGGTGAGGGTTCGGTTGGGTGGGTGTTTGGGTGTGGAGTTCTGTGTGTTGTGTTCGGGGTGTGGTCGGTTCCCTACATCTTCTTTCCTTCTCTCGCCCACCCATATTCTCCCTTCCCTCAAACCTTTTCTACTTCTCCTTCCACCCGTTCCCTACCTCTCTCTTCTCTTTGGTCAATTACCTCTCTCTTTTGTGACATTTCTGCCTTTTTCTCATGTGTGGGGTGTGGGGGGGTGTTTGTGTCTTGGCTGTTGGGTGTGTGTCTTGTGTGGGGTTTTTGGTTGTTTGGTTGGGGTTTTGTGGTGGGGTGTTCTCAGCTGTTCGCGGTGCGTTGTAACTGAGATGTTGGTGGTGCGGTGTGTTGGTGTTATCTCGCTGTTCCGTGCGGTGGAATGAGAGTGGTGTGCGGTGTATTCTGAGCTCACGGCGGTTGTGTGTCTCTGAGTGTTGGTGGTGCGTGTATCTGAGCTGTGGGTGGTTGCGGGTTTGTACGGAGTACACGGCGGCGCGGTTGTATACTGAGATCCGGCGGGAAATGGCGGTGTATCTGATATGGTAGGGGGTTGCGGGATCGTAAGCTGTTAGGGGTCCTCTCCTGTAATGTTGATGTTTGGTTACAAATCTCAGCACAATAAGGGAGACAAGGTAAGGACCTGTGATGATGTCAGGGTCTGGATTCAGGCCATGAGGGGCGCTGGAGAGCTCAGCAGTGAGAGGAGGAGGGGAGGCTGAAGGACCTGTGATGATGTCCACTATATGTGACAGCGTAAGGGGCGGAGCTCAAGACAGTGAGAGGGAGGGAGGGGAGATGAAGGTCCTGTGATGATGTCAAGTGTCATGTGACCGGCAGTTACATGAGGGCGGGGATCTGCAGTGAGAGGAGGCGGAGGGAGGAAAATGAAGGTCCGTGATGATCAGTGTCCAGAGCGATGATCCAGTTACATGAGGGGGGGACAAGCTCTGCAGTGAGAGGAGGAGAGGAGGTGGCGTATAAGGACATGTGTTGCTGTCAATGTCATTGTAGATCGTTTGGTTGCGGTTTGGTCAGTGATGAGCGAAATTTAGAGGACCGGCCGGGGGTGCCCAGAACTACAACCAAAACCCACTTATTTACCATCAAGTGCCAACTGACAATTTTAAACAGAACTAATTGCTCTATGTTTCACAAACAATCAATAGCATGGCCCCCTGAGACACAAGTTTGACAAGCAGGAGGGCAAAATTCAGGCATCCATTGAGTAGGGTCTCTGTATGGAAGACTCATGTGGCCTACAAAGAAATGGCCCTGTTCCACTTCTCACTCTTTCTTGCAGTTCTAACAGCAAGGATGTGTCATTTTAAAAGAGCAGTAGGAAGATTCCAGTCCTGTCGCTAAACTCTGTCCTGGGGCAACAGCCTGAGTGCAAAGAAAAAACGGGCTCCGAGTGCTCACTCTGGAACCCGGGCCATAGGTTCGCCATCATGCTAAAGTTGCCTATGTGTCAGGGAGAAATGACCCTAAGGGTCTTTGATTCACGAGGCTTTAACATCCTTATGTGAAATAAATACTGATCTTTAAAATGTCCGACAATATGAAAATGGCGTCGGAGTACATTGTAATATCTTTTAACATATGTCTCCGGGTTTGAGCGGTGTTCACACTGGCAGTAGTCGCGCGTTGTGGGTCGATTGTGTTATGTAGATGTTTGGCTCTCGGTATCTGACGTCCAGGTGAGCCAAAGCAGGAGTGCCTCACCAAAACGCATCATGTGCGACACCACACTGGGTAACATGCGGCACTTTACATACAGATGATGTCCTGGTGTGGGGGCAGGAGATCCTCTGTCACCTCCGGCACAGAACGCTGAACTGAGCTCCCTGGTATCTTCATCAACATGCTCGCGGGTAGTCAGCAGTTGACTGGAGCTCGGGGAGAAGAGCACCGAGAAGGAGAGTTGAGCCCTACAGCTCGCAAACCGCGCTCCGAGCAGAAACTAAGTGGGTGTCTCACGACAAACTATAGAAAGGGCTCCCCCCGCCTCGCACAGCTCCCCACCGCCTCCACACCACCTCCCACAGCTATCCACGCCCCACAGCTCCCAGCTGCCTCCACAGCTCTCCCATTGCTGGTCACACAGCTCTCCCACCGCTCACGACTCCAGAACCGCATCCACAGCTCCCCCAACCGCACTCCACAGCTTCCCACAGAACGCTCCCACAGCTCTCCCATTGCTTCCACAGCTCTCCCACAAGCCTCTCCCACGCTATCCCAGTGCTCAACAGCTCTCCCACCGCACCTTCCACAGATCCCCACAGCCTCCCAAGCTCTCCACACGACCAGCACTCCACAGCTGCTACAGAACCCGGATACGTCATATATCACAGCACAGACGTAACAAGGCGCGAGAGTTGCAGAGGATGAAGACACCGAACGACGACACAAGGGGCCTCCACAGCTAATAGGAGAAAGCACGAAGCACAGGAAGAAGTCAGGCAAATGAGAACACACCCCACCGCCAGCTGTACACAACACTAGAGAGTGCTACTCAAAGCAACCTGTCCCGACAGCTCCCCGCAAAAGACGCCTACCAAAGGAAGCGGTGTCGCAAACCAAGCAAAGACTCCACAGCTTCCGCCAGCTCACACAGCTCTTGCCCATGTGTCCCACCGCGTACTGGCCAAGGGGCCTCGATGAAGACTCGAAGCCAGTCGCCTCCACAGCTCTCCACGCTCCAAGCTACCACCGTCACAGTGCAAACGACCATCGCCAACGGCATATAGGCAGCAAGAGAGGCCACGTATCCCCACCGCATCACCGCTTCTCCACAGGCCTTCCACAGCTCTCCCGCTCACAGCTCTCCCACTGAGGCGGACCAGACATGAGACTCGACCGCTCCGACGCCTCCCCAGCTCGTACCCACAAGCATCATCAAGCAGAATATCCCCTGGGGTCCTTCCAGGTAATAGCTAGAGTGGACACGGCGACCCGCGCTGAGGCAGCGAGTGGATGTGTCAGGGCACACGACGACGAAGTTCGACGGAGGCGACGCGCCAGTACTAGACTAAGAGCCAAAGCTTCTCCATGTGAGTATCACCACAGACAGCTTACCCGCAGGCCCACTGCCAGTTAGCAGCACTTTCTACAGCCTCCGCACAGCTCACAGACCAAGCTCTCACTCCACAGCCTCCCACTGCCTCACACAGCTCTCGACCGTCCTCCACAGCTCTCACCGCATCCAGCCTCCGCCTCCCACGCCCTCCACAGTCTCTACCATTGTCTCCAACCCTCTCCCAACTGTCTCCACAGCTTCTCACACGCCTCCACAGCTCCCCACCGACTCACAGCTCTCCACGCGTCCACAGGCTCTCCCACCGCCCTCAGCTCTACCACGACCTCCAACAGCTCTCCACCGCCTCCACAGCTCCCCCACGCCTCACAGCTCTCCCACCGCCTCCACAGCTATCTCCCACTGGTCTACACAGCTCTCCCACGCCTCACAGCTCCCCTATGGTCTCCACAGGCTCCCCAACCGCCTCAAGCTAGTCCCCACCGCCTCCACAGCTCCCACCGCTCCAACAGCTTCTACCACAGGCTCCACAGCTCGTCCCACTGCCTCCACAGCTATCCCACTGACTACAGCATCCCATCCCGCCTCCACAGCTCTTCTCCCACAGCCTCACAGCTCTTCCCAATTGCCTCCACAGCTTCCCACCGCCTCCACAGCTTTTCCCACGCCTCCACAGTCTCCACACCTCCACAGCTCTCCTCGCCTCACGCTCTTCCACAGGCTCCACAGATCTCCCCCACCGCCTCACAGACTCCTTCTCCACGTGTCTCCCACAGCGTCTCCACAGCCGTTCTCCAAGTCACCGCTCCACAGCTCCCTAACCACCCTCCACAAGCTCTTCCCACCGCCCTCCACAGCTCTCCCACCGCCCTCCCAGCTCTCACACCGCTTCCACGCTCTCCCACCGCCATGTCAAAGCTCTCCACCGCCTCAACAGCATCTCCCACAGCCTCCACAGCTCTTCCCACCGCCCTCCACAGCGTCCCCACCTCCACAGCTCTCCCCACCGACTCCAAGCTACACCGCCTCACCGCTCCAACACGCTCCCACCACGCTCACAGACCACCACCTCCACAGCTCTCCCACACGCCTCCACAGCTCTCATTGCTTCCACATGCTTATCCTTTGCTTCATATAGCTCTCCCACCGCTCCCCACAGCTACCCCACCACCTTCCACAGCTCCTCCCACAGCTCCACAGCTCGTCCCCTTGTCTCCACAGTCTCCACCGCCCCCAACAGCTCTCCCACGCTCTCCACAGCTCCCCACGCCTGCCAGCTTCCCACAGCCTCCACAGCTCTGAAGAAAACCGAGGAACTAGTCCCATCTGCAGCATCTGCCCTGCTTTCCTGCGCACCAGGACAGACTGACTGGTTGGAAAATATGCGTTTCAGTTTCTTACCAACAGATCTAACATCGGAATAGGGACTGCCAATTTTTTATCAGTTTTTTTGATAGGTCTAGCTCCTCATATCAAGAATGAGCTGGAGAGAAGGGCAATACCAACCTACTTGGATGAAAACTCATGCCCTTGACCCAACACATATTGTGGGCTTTTGTGAATGTCTAAAGGCAGGAGGTGATAAGTGTGAAAGAGTCGATTTCAAGACTGGCACCAAACTTTGAGGCATCTGCTCCCCCTGTATTTGGCACCAGAGGAGCCCATGCAGGTGAGGGGACCTAAATAAGTGAACAAGAATGTTTATGCAGACATATCAGCCTTGTGTCTTACTGCGGCAAGAAAGCATTTCAAACTATGTTCACAACTAATAGGGAGACCGGGCCTAGGAGGGCATTAAATTTTCTCTCCAGATCAGATCAGTTTTCCTGCCTTGTTGGGGTCTGGCAAAAGTCAGATCTCAGTGATTGTGTATCCTGATTGTGGAGCTGCAGACAACTTTATTCAAGAGGACTGAGTTTTGCAGCACAAACTCTCTGTAACTCGCCTTGAAAAGCCTTTGTCGCCTTCCTCTCTAAATGGCAGACATTTTCCAGAGAAGGTTGAGTTGTCGCTGAACCCCTGTCACTGAAAATAGGGGCCCTGCACTCAGAGCATCAGATTTTTTCGTTCTGCCCAATTACGTGGACCAAGTTCTTCTGGGCCTCCCCTGGTTCTGACACTATTCCCCGGTCTTTAATTGGGACACCGGTGAAGTCCTGCAATGGAGTACTTGCGGCAAGAAGAACTGCATGTCTAAGATTCTTCCTGTCCGTTCTGTGAACCCTGAGCCGCTACACGACCTGCCTCTTCAGTTTGCTGTCTATGCGGATGTCTTCAGCAAAAAGGAGGTTGAGACTCTCCCACCACATCGTTCATATCACTATCTGAGTGATCTGATGTCTGGAACTTCTTCTACTCATAGACGGGTTTACCCTCTGCCTCTGCCAGAGACTCTGACCATGTCTGCCTATACCAAAGAGAACCTAGAGAGGAGGTTTATAAGGAAGTCTTCTTCTCTAGCCGGAGCTGGGTTTTTCTTTAAACAGAAGAAAGATGGATCTCTTTAGCCTTGTATAGTCTACCGCAGTTAGAATCACCATCAAGAAAAAGCATCCCTTGCCTCTTATCGCCGAACTCTTTTATAGGATCTGTGGAGCTAAAGTCTTCTCCAAGTTGGATCTCCGAGCGGCCTACAACTTGATCCGTATCCATGAAGGTGACGAGTGGAAGACCGCATTCAACACCCAAGATGGGCACTTCGATTATCTGGTGATGCCCTTTGGTTTGTGTAACGCTCCAGCTGTGTTCCAAGAGTTTGTGAACTACATCTTCCATTACTTGTTGAATATCTGCGTTGTGGTGTATCTGGACGACATCCTGATCTACTCTCCCATTTTGATGACGCATCAGAGGCATGTTCTCCTAGTTTTGTCGTAGCTTAGGGAAAACAATCTTTATGTCAAATCAGGGAAATGCTTGTTTGAAAGACTTCACTGCCATTTCTTGGTTATAATGGGGCAGATTTACTTACCCTGTCCATTCGCGGTCCAGCGGCACGTTCTCTGCGGTGGATTCGGGTCTGGCCGGGATTCACTAAGGCAGTTCCTCCGACGTCCACCAGGTGTCGCTGCTGCGCTGAAGAGCATCGGAACGCACTGGAGTTCACCGAGCCATCGTGGGTGAAGGTAAGCACACTTCTTTTTTTTTAAAATGCGGCATTTTTTCCGAATCCGCAGGTTTTCGTTCGGCCCCCGATTTCCGTCGCGTGCATGCCAGCGCTGATGCCCCACAATCCGATCGAGTGCGCCAAAATCCCGGGGCAATACAGGGAAAATCAGAAATCCCGGGGCAATACAGGGAAAATCGGCGCAAATCGGAAATATTCGGGTAACACGTCGGGAAAACACGAATCGGGCCCTTAGTAAATGACCCCCAATGTGTCTGCCAAGGGTCTTCAAATGGACCGAGAAAAAGTAAACGCCATTCTGGATTGGCCTTGTCCTCTGGGTTTCCGTACTATACAACATTTTTAGGGATTTGCAAAATTTATCCCAAATTTATCCTCACTCACTGCCCCCATTTCTGCTCTCACTAAGAAGGGGTTGAATGCAAAAATAGAATCCTGAAGTCAAATCTGCATTTTCTGAGCTGAGAAGGTCTTTTACTTCAGCCTGTTCTTCATCATCCTGATGAATTCTTCTTGGAGGTTGATGCCTCAATAGGTGCCGGAGCTCTTCTGTTCCAAAAGAATGCTAAGAGTAAATCCCTGTCCTGTGGCTTTTTCTCCCCTGCAGAAATATACTATTCCATTGGAGATTGTGAGCTTTTGGAGGGATCTATGTACCCTGTAATTATTTATACGGACCACAAGAATCTTACCTACCTACAACCCTTGTGAAGCCAGATGGTCGCTGTTCTTTGCCAGATTTGATTTTGAGCTTATATTGTCTCTGACCGAGGAATCCAGTTCACAACAACTGGAGCTCTGTGTGAACTTGGGAGTAAAATTAGATTTCTCCTCTGCAAACCACCCGCAATCCAATGGTCAAGATGAATGTGTCATTCGGATTCTTGAGGGAAACCTCTGACACGTTGTCTCTGCTCTACAGGATGACTGGTTGCAGCTACTTCCCAGGGCAGAATTCTCATATAACAACCATACAAATAAATCTACTGCTACATCTTCATTCTTTACTGTATAAAGCCAGCATCCTCATGTGCCTCTTTCTGTACTGGCTAACTCCAAGGTTCCTGCAGCTAACGAGACAATTCATTCTTCCAGAACTGGCAGCGAACTAATTCTGCCATCTTAAAGGGGTTGTCCGAGACTTTACAAAGAAAACAAAGGTGGCTGCTTAAAAAAAAAAATGTACTTACCTCCCACGAGCCCCCGAGTGTCCAGCCCTGCTGTTGCTCTGGTCCGTGCCACTTGACCCAATTCATTAAATAGCACTAGGTGGCTAAGGAATAAACACACTGGGGCATATTTATCAGGACCTCTGCACACAACGGATTTGTGAGGGACCTTATACTGCATCTTTTCGTCTCAGAAGGTCATCCTGGCGCATATTATTAGGACGGTTATACGCAATATTAAGAGCCCATTCGGGACACTGCTTGCATCTAAATCTTGTTACATTCCTCCTTGAAAGCTGATCCTTATGAACAATTTTGTCTATTGTAATTCCTAATGGAATTCCCCTCTTAAGGGCCGATGGGAGCAAAGTGGCAATAGCGGGGACTGGATTAAACATGAAGAGATACTCATCCTTGGATATAAGTTGTTGTTCTGGGCTTCATCCCAAAAAGTTCATCTAAAAATGTTCTGTAGGATTCCTCTCCAATTGGGTATAGGTATCAGGATCATCCAAAAGCCTTCTGGCCATGTGAATATAATCCTTTTTGTCCTGTATCATGATATTACCACCTTCCAGGCTTAATTATTATGTTGGGATTGTTTTTCAACGCAACCAATGCCCCCTGTTCATTGGGAGTTAGATTGGATACAATCTTTGTTTTGGAAGGTTTTAAATTCCTTTTTTCCTCTGTGACCAGCATAACAAACATATCAATGTGTTGCTATTGTGAAAGCATTGGTGTTGTTTTAGACCTGGGCTTGAGGTTAGTGAATGGTCCCGTTTCAGTTGGATGACTACAGACAGTGGTCCTTGATTCTGGGAAGCCAATATAATTTTCCAACAAGACGCCCTCTAGAGCCTCTAGGGCTTCTACCTTCTCTACTTTGGTAAGAGCGTTCATCCTTCTTTTCAGAGGCATTACATTTATGCAGTGCAAGTTTCCGTGCAGTCAGCCCCAAACCCCCGATGACACCAGTATAGGCGAAACATGTCGGGTGGGCTTCACTGAGTAGTGGGAAATGTTTTAGCTTTCAGTATCTGGATGTGGGATAATGCTACCTCTAGCGTCAATATACGTAATTGGGTGTTAGCCGAAGCACCCGATTCTGATATAGAGTGACACTTGATACTAAACATATATAATTGCAGTGCAAAAGGGAAGTTCTCTCCACAACTTTGGTATAACTGTTCTAGCATTGATCTAGTGTGTTTAAATGGTGAGGAAGCGGTTAACCCCTGTGACCAACCAAATGATTTAGCCTCAATTTATTAGCAATCCCAGTCCAGTATGCCTGTGTTCTTAAAATCACAGTATGTTTTGTTCTTTATTGCGTCAACAATAAATGCAACATTACAGCACCTAGGTGGAAAAAGGTGATTTTTGGTCGCAGTGCTGAGTGACTATTGGTTATTTGTTTAAAGATGATACTCGAGGAGGAATGCTGACAGAAAGCGAAGATCACCTCCTCAGCTTTCTTTTGGGACTAAGGTCTGGTTATCCTTAAGAAACATCAATCTGAAGGTGTCTTCCTACATGTTTGTCCTAGATTCCTTGGACGTTTGAAGTGCTGCAACAAATTAACCCTGTAACCTACAAGCCCCGCCTGCTTCCGACCTTTAGAATACCTAACTCCTTCCATGTTTTTCTCCTCAAACCAGTGATTCTCAATGACTTTAGTAAGAATTCTGTTCCTGCTCCTTCTTATGAGGTCAAGGGAATTCTGGATAGCAAGAGAATAGGGAGGAGAACCTTTTATCTTGTGTACTGGAAGGGATTCATTGATGCCCCTGCCCTTATGTTTCTGTCCGGTTCTGGTCCCAAGAAGAGAGTGCGTAATGAGGAGGGGTACTGTAACACTGGCGATGTGTGGGGATGTGCCTCTCCTACTTAAAGCAGCAGGGTGTTTCCTTGCTAATCTGTGTGCGCCTCCAGTCATATAGCCTAGCTTGCCCTGTTCTCCACGCTTGAACAAAGGTTCCTAGCTTGCTAGTCCTGCTGTATGGTGTTTGTTTTGTCTTCCTGTGTGTGACACCGGCCTGTTCTCTGACTCCTGTTTTGTGCTCTCTGGTATCCGATTCCAGCCTGTTTACTGATCCTTTGCTGCCTGCCTGTTCCTGACTCTGATTGTACGCTACCTGTCTCGACTAACTTTGACTACTCGCTCTGCCTGACCCCTTGGTACCACGTCCCAGTGTCCCTGTGCCCGCTGGGCCAGCTGCTATCTATACTGGGACCACCACAAGAGGAATCAGACTTTCGATCTCTCTGCAGCAAAGTCCAGATCCCCGTGAAAAGGTAAAAGGGTGAATATTACCAGGGATAACACCCTTAGTGTGTGTCACAAAGTCAAACCAGTTAGATAGCACAGTGGGTTCACAACCCGCTACTTGTTATACAACCTAGCCATTGTGAGAGACATGATACATCAGAAGCCACCACATGGCCCTGATTAACCCGGATCTGGAGAAGACTTTTGACCAGGTCCTGCACAAGTTCACGGGCAGGGGCCTGTGTAAATCCGGTCTTGGTAAGATGTTCTTTTACTTTTGAGGATGCCGATGGTGAACAGCTGGAAGACTGATCCTTTCCCTCTGCTTTTAAGGTTCAGACAAGGCTCTTCTTTTAGTTTGTGTTACACAACTATTGTAGAGTCTATCCAGCAGAATCAAGAGATCAGAGGGATCAACGCAACTGGACCTGCAAGGAGTCATAGGCCATGCTTTTCCAGGACTGGCAGTCAACAGGACTTTATTAAGGTTCTGGGGATTTGATTCAGAAAGGAAGGTGCAGCCCTAAAGTCCTAGGAAGAACGCTTGTCCAAAGTGAAACCAGAGTTGGCCTGTGGGACCAAAGACAACTCTCCATGGAGGGGAAACTTCTGGTCCTGGCTACCAAGGTGTTGCTTATGTTCCAGCTCACCGCACAGGCATAGCTACCCCATGGCCTCTGACAGGAAGGCCATTACCAATACAGTCTTCCAGTTTGTTTAAGGCTCCAGGATGGGCATAGCCAAGTACGGTAGGTAAGGGCATCCTCGGCATCTCTACCTTGCTTTGAATTTTGTTTGTCTGTGACTATGTGCCCAAGACTTTATGGATTGTTAATAGCTCTGCGGGAAAGTCCATGTCTCACTTCTTCCTCCTGCCCCTTTAAGGGTTCTAGGATGGGACAAGTGGGATAGCTACTTTCCTTACAATTGGGACCTTGGTATTATGCCAAGAGTGTCCATTTTGTGAGGGATCACCAAACGGGCACGCAGTCCCATGTAACATCCACCTCAGCCCCCACCAGACATTCCCATCTCCATTGTGTCTCCTTAGCACGTGTAACATTCGCATCTGTTCAGTCCACACAGTAGAATCGTTACAAGTAACCCGCTAATACATCACTTTTTAGAGTCAATAAACATTTATAGAAACAGAACAGAATACAGAAAACATATCAATCACAACCAGGAAGCATTTGTACAGTGATCCTGAATACAGTTGACCTGCGCTTTGGAGTGAGACGTCAGACAGAATGAGTCCCGGTCAGGTCTGATAACCCGATAATTAAAACATTGAACAGATGAAATGTAGCAGGTTTTGAATATAAACACGTCGCCTCCAGTAGACATTCCAACATTTAAAGACTATGAACGGGATAAAACATCGGGTTACATAGAAAGACGGGTGGAGTTGTATATTGGGGGAAAGGGTAAGAGAGAAAGTAAAGCAGAGAAGAATGAGAAGATAGAGAGAGGGAAGTAAAGGAAGCGTTATATAACATTATCTTATGGTACTGACCCAGATGCAACCCAAGTCGCCAAGGAGTGTTGGTCCTGGGAGAGCCGAGAGCAGAGCCTGTTCCGCTGTCAGGGTCACATGAGATTTGGTCAAGTGTTATATAGCTGGTTAATATTCTGCCACAAGGGGGCGATGAGCCGGCAACTCCACCAAAGTTCATTAAGTTCTTTACCCAAGGCCGGGTCCCAGGCCCTAGCACAGTATGGTGTCGTGTCCCCCGTCTCCTTTGCCAAAAACAATCCATAGAGTAGTGAAACGGTATGAGATGAGTTTCAGTGAGGCAAAGCTTAATCACTTTTTGAGCGTTATCTGGTGGAATGGCTTCTTATTATATACACACGTGCAGTCACTGCACTATAGGACAGCATGAGTACAGAATACAGTCACCGTTACGGCTTTATAGGACACTATGAGTATTTGCGCACGGTTCTTCACACTACCCTAAAAATGTGCAATTATTTCAAATTTCTAGCTGTTCTTCAGCTGCTCCTTTCTCTATCTACCGACTGCCCTTCAGGACAGTAGGAGTAGCTAAACTAAGTTTTTCACTGTACCCACAAAAGGGCAATTATTTTAAACCTCCAGTCCCGGTCTCCAGCTTCTCCTTATCGGTCTCCTGGCTGTAGCGAGGGTGGGGCAGGTGGCTGCGCAGGGGCCAAAACCTTTTTGATTGGCTGCTCCAGTTGAGTTTAAACACAGGACATGAAGGTCTGGCTGAAGTTCATGGACCCAAATCCACAAACTACAGTGATTTGTAACAAGTGGTAGCAGGACCCTGCCCGTGAGGGTTCACAATCCATATCGGAGGGTAGATGGAGACTCAATGCGAGGGATCAGTTATTGTGTGCTGCAGGATATCCTAACCAGATGGGTTTTGAGGCTTAGAGAAACGTGTATTCCTATCCTGTGTGAGTTCTCTGGTCTCTTAGAAGATCGGATTTCTGTAAAAAACACTTTCCACATTGCAGACGTGAGAATGTCTTCTCCTTGGTGTAAATTCTCTTGCATTGAACAGGATGCGATTTCAGGGTGAAACATTTCCCAGAACCAGTACATGATAATGGTTTTCTTTGGGATGTAGAAAATATTAATCGATAAATCAAGGCTCGTTCAACTCCGAGCATAAAAACTGCTTCTCCCTTGTGTGAATTCTCTTATGTACAGTAACATAAGATTTCTGAACAAAACATTTTCCACATTCTGAACACGAAAAAGGTTTCTCCCCCGTGTGAGTTCTCTGATGGTCAACAAGATGCGATCTCAGTGCAAAACATTTTCCACATTCTGGACATGGGAAAGGCTTCTCCCTTGTGTGACTTTTTTTATGTCTGTCTACATCCGATTTCGTGGTAAAACATTTTCCACATTCTGGGCATGAAAATGGCTTCTCTGTAATGTGAACTTTCTTATGTATAGCAAGATGTGATTTCTGAACAAAACATTTTCCACATTCTGGACATGAAAAAGGCTTCGCCCCGGTGTGGACTCTCTGATGGTCAACCAGATGCGTTTTCATGGCAAAACGTTTTCCACATTCTGGACATGGAAAAGGCTTCTCCCCCGTGTGAGTTCTTGTATGTTTGTGTAAAACTGAGTTCAAGGCAAAACATTTTCCACATTCAGAACATGAATACGGCTTCTCCCCCGTGTGAGTTCTTGTATGTTTGTGTAAATAAGATTTTGAGATAAAGCATTTCCCACACTCTGGACATGAATATGGCTTCTCTCCCGTGTGAGTTCTTTCATGAACTTGTAAAACTGATTTCAAGGCAAAACATTTTCCACATTCAGAACAGGAGTACGGCTTCTCTCCCGTGTGAGTTCTCTGGTGTCTAGCGAGATACGATTTTTTACTAAAACATCTACCACATTCGGAACATAAAAATGGCGTCTCCTCTGTGTGAATTCTCTGATGATCAACAAGGCTTGATTTATGGGTATATTTCTTCTCACATTCTGAACATGAATAAATCTTTTTTTTGGGATGACTCTGAAGATGAATCAGAAGGTTTGATTCTCGACTAAAACACTTCTTACATTTCGGACATGAAAACTTCCTTTTATCTCCACTTTTTCGCTCCTCGGTGGAAAGATGTGACTGATTATCTTCACCACAAGGAGCCGAGGCGGGGTGTCCATGGGAAACGCTTCTTCTTTCATCTCCTGGAAAATATGGTCAAGAAATCAAACGTGGAGGTTTCCTCTGAAGTGACAAGTCAGTGACGTACAGTCATCTATGGATCACGAGTATAAACCATTGGTAAAGAACTTATAATACAGGTAGAAAAGAAATAACCAAATCCTCAGAATCTGGAATCTTCTACTTCAAAGACACAAGAGGGTTGTGTAACCAGACACCCATCGCGCCCTGAAGTCGTGTCTCACAGTCCTAGAATGTGGTGTAATTAGGTGGGGGAAGCCCCGGGCAGCCGTACATGCAGGATACACTGCACTATAACATCGCTACGAAAACAAGTCACAATTACAGAAGTGATTTGGATTCCACTACTGCAGTCTGCGTCCGCCGCCAAGGGGCCTTCCTACTGTAGTCACCCGCAGCGGGACCAGGGGAGGGGCAGAGGTGTAGTCGTGTCTGTTTTATCTGTTTGGATTATCCTTTGAGCAGAGCACCCCCATTTGTTCAGAAATTTGGGTTCTCATCTCTGTTATCCAATAACATTCCTCCTTGTAGCAGCACAACATGTGGATGTATCTGACTGACTGGTCGAGGAAAGCAGAGACAGATCCTCAGGCGTCAATGTCATCTCCATCTCCTCGTCCCCCAAAGTATAAGGGAAGAAGAAACCACATGATGTATGAAAGGCTCTTACCCTCCGCTGTCACTGGTGACCGGATTTCATCTCCGCTTCTTCCTGCGCCAGAACTTTCCTGTAAAGATCCCACATAAAGGAATAAGAAAATAACAAAAGGAATCCAGAGATTCTCTTATAGTTGTGACATTTGTGACAGGCGGACAGTCACATGAAGTGCAGCGGAGACGAGACAAAACGTCAGAAAGGACGATTATAATCGCCATGACCGCAGCCAACGGCAAACGACTGCATCTCCCGCATCTAGAAATACAATTCTGCTGTCACATTAAATATTGTTATTATAGTCAAAATATATAGTTACAATTGTTATGAATATGAATGATTCACAGAGCCCGAGATATCCAGATTTTATGTACAGTTTTCTATAGCTGCTGGTAAAGAGTGGATCTCCGGCTCTACCACCAGGATAAAGGACTGTACAGCCAGCACACTGACATACTGCTGCGCGCACCCTCTGGCTGGATCTGCTCTTCATTTAGCTTTTTACACCAGGTTTCTACACAAAAAAAGATTTTAAAATTATGCAAATGAGCCTCAGGGGCTCCAGGCTCTATAGTTGTTTATGGAGCTTGGAGTTTATTTTAAAGCCCTTTTTTTCTCTCAAAACAAGAGCAGATCCTGCCAGAGGGTGCGCACCAGTATGTCAGTGTGCTGGCTGTACAGTCCTTTAAGCATCCATACACAATGCATGTATCATATTACAGGGGAGACTCTCTGGGTGTGTTTCTAGGGTTCAGGAGATTTAGGCATTTGAAGTGCCCCCCTCTAGGATGTGGGAGGAGCTGCAGGAAAGACTTTCACTTTAACTTCTCAGAATTTATTATTCTTTTATTTTTATTCCCTTTATAGCACCAACATATTCTGCAGCGCTGCACGGAGCAGTCCCTGTCCCCATGGGGCTCCCAATCTAATCAACCGAACAGTAGGTTTTGGAATTGCAAAAGTACCTGCACCCTCTGCATCTGTAGCTGAACCTGGGAAGGGGGGAGGGAACAATGCTGGACAGATTCGGTGCTGCACAGTTCGGTAAAAGTTACTACTTAAAAAATGTCATCAGACTTTAATTTTTTTCAGTTTTGTAGTCAATTATTGGCAAATTTTTAAATATGTAATAAATAAAACTATTGTATCAGGATAAAGTCTCACAAGTAAAAATTGTTCTGGTAAAGAAGCTCCAGAGAGTCATTTAAAGGGAACCTACCACCACGATTCTACCTATAAAGGTAGGTGCATGTACGGCCCTTTTTAGAGCTGATCCTCACGCCCCGCTATCTTTTTAATATCTTTAATACCCTAATATGTACATTTCTAAAGCGGTTTCTGGGGCGTGGAGTATGGCCGAAGGGTAGAAGAACAAAGAGGCTACTGGAGCGTGGAGTATGGCCGAAGGGTAGAGGAACAAAGCGGCTACTGGGGCGTGGAGTATGGCCGAAGGGTAGAGGAACAAAGCGGCTACTGGAGTGTGGAGTATGGCCGAAGGGTAGAGGAACAAAACGGCTACTGGGGCGTGGAGTATAGCCGAAGGGTAGAGGAACAAAGAGGCTACTGGGGCGTGGAGTATGGCCAAAGGGTAGAGGAACAAAACGGCTACTGGGGCGTGGAGTATAGCCGAAGGGTAGAGGAACAAAACGGCTACTGGGGCGTGGAGTATGGCCGAAGGGTAGAGGAACAAAACGGCTACTGGGGCGTGGAGTATGGCCAAAGGGTAGAAGAACAAAGCGGCTACTGGGGCGTGGAGTATGGCCTAAGGGCAGAGGAACAAAGCGACTACTGGGGCGTGGAGTATGGCCAAAGGGTAGAAGAACAAAGCGGCTACTGGGGTGTGGAGTATGGCCTAAGGGTAGAGGAACAAAGAGGCTACTGGGGCGTGGAGTATGGCCGAAGGGTAGGAGAACAAAGAGGCTACTGGAGCGTGGAGTATGGTCGAAGGGTAGAGGAACAAAGAGGCTACTGGGGCGTGGAGTATGGCCGAAGGGTAGAGGAACAAAGCGGCTACTGGGGCGTGGAGTATGGCCGAAGGGTAGAGGAACAAAGCGGCTACTGGGGCGTGGAGTATGGCCGAAGGGTAGAGGAACAAAGAGGCTACTGGGGCGTGGAGTATGGCCGAAGGGTAGAGGAACAAAGCGGCTACTGGGGTGTGGAGTATGGCCGAAGGGTAAAGGAACAAAGAGGCTACTGGAGCGTGGAGTATGGCCGAAGGGTAGAGGAACAAAGCGGCTACTGGGGTGTGGAGTATGGCCGAAGGGTAAAGGAACAAAGAGGCTACTGGAGCGTGGAGTATGGCCGAAGGGTAGAGGAACAAAGCGGCTACTGGGGTGTGGAGTATGGCCGAAGGGTAAAGGAACAAAGAGGCTACTGGAGCGTGAAGTATGGCCGAAGGGTAGAGGAACAATGCGGCTACTGGGGCGTGGAGTATGGCCGAAGGGTAGGAGGAACAAAGCGGTTACTGGGGCGTGGAGTATGGCCGAAGGGTAGACCTGCTCAGTATCCACCAGTCATGTGACACTAGAAGGGTGGGGCCTCCTGGTCAGTATCCACCAGTCATGTGACCCTGGAGGGGTGGGGCCTCCTGCTGTCCCACATAAATCATTGGGCAAGAACATTTCAAAATATATATCACATCCTTGGATTTACAATTTACATAATCATGTAGTTTGAATTTAGATTGGTTGTTAGGGTGTGTGTATGTGTCTGTGGCCAACATCCGGGGACAAATGGAGCAGTCACCACAGGGGAAAGACCCCTTTAGTCGTAGGCCTCTCCCAAGGGGTGTTGTGGGTCTTGAAAAGTGGCTAGATGTGAGTACATCTTTAAGGTTACGGGCTCGTTTGGCAATGAGCCGAGGTTTGTTGGAGATGTGCGCATGGAGTCTGGTGTCACTTAAGAGGATATCCCAGTTGTTGTTGAGAATATGGTAGACATCGGACCATTGGTTATTATACGTGGTAGTTAGGCATGGCTTAGACTCATTATCTCGTATTTTAGATTGTAGCAGAGTCTCTCGATCACTGTCTCGTGCCCTGATAAAGGCTTTCGAAATTACCTTTTTCGGGTATCCACGTGCTTTAAAGCGTCCAGTGAGATCCTGTGCATGTTTACGGAAGTCTGTGATGTCACTACAATTTCTCCTGATTCGCAGGAATTGACCCACTGGGATACTTTGTCTCAGATGTTTCGGGTGAAAACTGTTGAAGGATAATAGGCTGTTGGTGGCAGTTTCTTTCCTGTGAAGAGAGGTGGTAAGATGAGTTCCCTCTTTATTAATTTTGAGATCCAGAAACTCCACCGAGGTGTCTGAGATGGAAGCAGACATTAAGATCTTCCACGGGTTAGTGTTGAGATTCTGAATAAATGTGAGACATTGGTCATGTGTTCCCTTCCAAATCATCAACACATCATCGATGTATCTAAACCATCCCACAACGTTGGCATCGAAGTCAGCCAACCGGTACACGGTGCGCTCCTCCCACCAACCAAGAAAAAGGTTGGCATATGAGGGAGCGCACCGTGCACCCATGGCCGTCCCAGATACCTGTTTAAAGTAGGACCTGTCAAAGGTAAAAAAGTTTTGATGTAAAATGAGAGATAACAGGTCTAGGATGAACGAATCATGTCGACGATCAAGAGATATCTGTTTGTTCAAAAAGAACTCTACAGCCTCGAGACCCACCTGGTGACCAATAATTGTGTACAGCGATTCGACGTCCAAAGTAACCAACATTGCATTTTCCGGCAGATTTATTTCTTCAATTTGCTGTATCAAGTGCGTGGTGTCGCGTACATAGGCAGGAAGTTTGGTGACAAGTGGCTGTAAGAAGAAGTCGACATAAGCACAGAGTTTCTCATTGAGTCCCCCAATCCCAGACACTATAGGCCTACCTGGCGGTTCTTCAAGGGACTTATGGATCTTGGGTAGTAGATAAAATGTTGGTATTTTTGGGTTCTCCACAGTTAGAAATCTGTGCTCTTTCTTGGTGATGATCCCACAGCATAGTGCTGCCTTCAACGCGCGATCCACCTTGTTTTTGAATATCTGAGAAGGATCAGAGGGTAACAGAGTATAAAATTCTTTGTTGTTCAATTGGCGTCTAGCTTCCTTAACATATAACTCCATCGGCCATATTACAATGTTACCCCCCTTGTCCGCTTCCTTAATTAGGAAGTCTTTATAATTTTGTAAACCTCTCAAAGCCATGCGTTCCTGTTTGGACAAGTTCTCCCCACGGTTCCTGTCCACTTTTAGCTTCTTTATTTCCAATGACACTCGGTCAAAGAAAATTTGGATGGCTGGGAATAACTTAAAGTTAGGTGTGTTTTGGGAGGGAACTCGCATGGGGAATGGTTTCCTACCTGTGGGTGCTTCGTTTTCGTCCAGCAGTTCCAGTAGGTCTCTTAGAACCCGTCTGTCATTATCGGGCAGTGAGTCGAGTAAAGAGGGTTGATGGTACAGCAGTTTAAATGTGAGCTGTCGACAAAACAGATATAAATCCTTAGTTAATTCAAACTTATTTAGAAAATTCATCGGGGAGAAAGATAGCCCTTTTTGTAGGACCCTAATCTCGACCTCGGAGAGTTGGTAAGAAGATAAATTTATGATTTGTAGATTACCTTTAGGGTCTTTTTTGGCACGTGCGGGTCTATCCCTCTTATAGGAGGGTGACCAATCTCGAGGCCTGGCTCCCCTTTTCCTATTTGTAGATCTCGCACCCTCGTCTTGGGAATTTTCACATTCGCTGGTGTCCGATGATGGGGGTTCACTTGAGGCGGTATCTGTATGGACAGCATTTGAGCGGGGTCGTTGGTAGAAACGTCTTTTGTTTCCTTTATGATTCCACTTATAAACCCGTCCTCTCTCATAGTCCCTTTTATCTCTAGCAAATTTTTCTTTTTTACCTTTGATAATATCTCTTTCATATGAATCGATGGTCTCCTTGAGTTTTGTTTGAAAGGGAATTACCTGTGTTTCCAGGTCAAATTTACCTAGATTATTTTCACATTTTTTAATTTGTTCCCGGATTTGGCATAAGAGGCCCCTGTCATGATCCAAGAGCATGTTAATTAAAATGCAGGAGCATTGATGTAGACCTTTCTCCCATCTTTCTTTTTCCATGGTCTCAATCTCCCAAGAGGGGAAAATGTGTACCCTCAGTCCCCTAGGTGACATCTTGAGCTTATGATATTCTTCAAGACTCCTTATATTCCACCATACTCTAGTTAGGGCTTTGTGTGCCTCCAACAATTCATTACTTGTAAGTTTAAAATCGTCATCCGGCCTGGCTTCAGGTGTGTCTGTAAAGACCGAAGACACCTGACTGGTCCAAGCAGCCTCTCGGGCCTGTAGGTCCATCTCAGTTACTATTACAGGAAAAAATGATAAACATAAATGACTAACCTCTATATATTAGCATAAAAGGTGACCCCAAGAAACACTCTGTATAGAAGGACAGAGTGATAAACTAGATCCAATACATGTGTAGAGTAGGGTCTAAGGGTAATGGATTATTGGCATCCAAATGGAATGTATCAAATCATACAGAAAAACAGGGATGCCCATAGTATATAATAATTCATGAAAATTCTTTATTTAAGAAATAGGGTACAAACATTTAAAAACATTTAAAAAGGCACTATACTGTGCCAAAACAAACCAGCAAGTCCCGTGCCTGATTTAGCGATAACATAGTAAGGGTAAATAGACAGCCATAAATAGTTGAGACAAGAATAAATGGTAAATCCACAAGTGTGGTATAAATTAGCTGTATAGTAAATCAAACCATAGTTACCTAAGTGTATAGGTTAGGCACCGGGGGCTGGAACGATCCCCACGCGTTTCGCCTGCGAGCCAGGCTTCCTCAGGGGTGCCAGAGTATGTGGGAAATGAAATTGTCAGGTTCGCTAGGGAGAATGCTGGAACTTCTGGTGGTGGCAGCAGTGTTCTCCGAACCCCGGCGCGTGTCCGCGCAAACTCCACCTCTCGTCCTGGGCAGCGGCTGCTAAGATCTCGCGCTGTCTAGGAGTGGCTGGGACTTTGAACCTCTGCTTGGTGCCTGGTTGTTTCTGCACCGTGAGGGGTTAATTCCCAGATGCTGTCCAGCTCCTATCAGGTTCTGGAGGTGGAGTTCTGGCTGCATAAATTGCAGCTTCACTAGTCACCTGTGCCAGTGTTTGAAATCTCTTTCTCCACTTGCTTGCTGCACTAGGTTGTATTGCTCTGTATCTGTATTGCTGTTACCTCGGCTAGTTTTTGACATTGACTATTTGCTTACTGACTTTGCTTTCTGCACCGTGAGGGGTTAATTCCCAGATGCTGTCCAGCTCCTATCAGGTTCTGGAGGTGGAGTTCTGGCTGCATAAATTGCAGCTTCACTAGTCACCTGTGCCAGTGTTTGAAATCTCTTTCTCCACTTGCTTGCTGCACTAGGTTGTATTGCTCTGTATCTGTATTGCTGTTACCTCGGCTAGTTTTTGACATTGACTATTTGCTTACTGACTTTGCTCCTGACGTACCCTCCCGTTGTGACTCCGGCTAGTTTACGATTCTTTTGTGTTTTATGTTCGTCAGTCTGTTTGTATTTCCCTTCCCGCACTTATACCAGAGTATTCCGAGTCTTCAAGTAGTCGCCCCACGGTTTAGCGTGGGGGGGCTATAGGAAGGGACAGAGGCTGGGGCAAGCTCAGGGCACACTATCCCCTGTCTTTTGTGTACCCAATCCTAACAGAAATTATATAGTCCTCCTGCCCCCGGACATCCGGCATGGACCAACCGCGTATTGCGGTTCAGAGATGCGGCGTGCGTGTCATATACCGGAAATGTGTAAATCACATGCACATCCGGAACCGGATATGACGTATGCCCAGAGTATGATGATACGGATTATAGCGCATGCGCAGATGGCGTGACAGACCCGAGAGTCTTGTCACGTACTTTAAAATATAAGACATTCATTCCACGTTATAGCGCATGCATAAGAACATAGCTGCGTATATCGCAAAAAGTGAAAAATATATATAACACGAGCCCAATGGCTGTGTATTGTTGCGTAGAAAATAGCCAACAATATAGCTTATCAAAAAGGTGTTACGAACAATTAATTATTAATAATTAAATAAATAAAGTGCAAAAGAGGTGCAGATAAGATAAAAGTGGAGTATCTAAGTGCTTTCTAAACCGTATATACAGGTAAGTAATATAAAGTGCCTGAGTGCATGATGAAGGTTGAAAAAGGAACTGTACAGTATAAGGTGCATTATGAAAAAGTGCAAGATCGCAATGGTTGAGGTGATTGTACTGAACCGCAGCAAGACGGAGGTCCAATGTCTGACGCTAGGGGCAGGTAGGCAACATCATTATTGAGGTATATGTAGCATGTTTTATTTAGATGTTAAAAAGTATAGGGAAGGTAGAGAAATAGAGGTAAAGTGTAATGTGCAATCAAGAGAAGAAACTGAGAGAGACCTAACAGTAGTTAGCATGATAAGGCCTTTTGGATTAATCATCAAGGGTTGTGCAGAATTGGACATAAATCCGAATGTATCTTAACTACAAGACTGTGAGTCCATGGATACAGAGCCAGGTAAGTTGTTTCTTTGGAGGTATCTTGTTGTTTTCTTTTCTCTTCTTCTTCGAATAATGCCAGAGGAGGTAGCTGAAGATTAGATGAGTCACACAGTATTACCCAGTGCAGAGAGGTAAGTGCAATGCAGTACCTAATATAGATGGGAACAAAAAAGGAGTGTTAAGGATGAGGACAAAATACGTATAAATCCCAACGTGAAAAGCAAAGGAGCGCAGACAAACCAAAAACATACACCGATAGTGATATAAGGACAGGGTCCTGCCATGTGGTCCACGAGAATGTATATACGAGGATCACAGGTCTAGGATCCAGTCGAGGAAGGGTCCATAATAGCAAGCAAAAAATCAATGAAGAGGACCAAATAAGTGAAAACAAGAGAGAGAAAATACAATGAAGAGGAAGAAAAAGAGAAACAAATCTAGCATAAAAACAAAGAGAGAAATTAATCCTTATAAAAACCTGTATAGAGTAGGTCTGCATTTAAACCCAGCGGAGCCAAGGAATCAAGTTTATAAATCCACTTGGATTCTAGTCTTAAAAGTTCTTTGCTACAACTGCCTCCCCTCGGGTTCCGATGTACCCTCTCTACCCCGCAAACCTTTAGGCTGTAGTTGTTACCCCGATGTACCTGTAAGACCCTGGAGGGGTGGGGCCTCCTGCTCAGTATCCACCAGTCATGTGACCCTGGGGCTGTGATTTCACTGGAGGGGTGGGGCCTCCTGCTCAGTATCCACCAGTCATGTGACCCTGGGGGTGTGATGTCACTGACCGTTCTGAAATTCGGGAACTGCCGTGCAAAACAGAAGAGACTCCGCCATGTCTCAGCGCTCACCTCAATCTCACAACATCTTTTATAGTGTGGAGCCGGGGCCCGTCTGATCCAGGGGCCCTGACTGTGGAGGCGTCTTACCTGGGGCCAGAGCCTCCTGGAGGATTGTTACTGCATTTGTCACGAATCCTCAGCACAATAAGGAGACAATGGTCGGGTGTGAATGAGGAGAGTGTCAGGCGGTGATGAGGCGCTGAGTATATATATATATATATATATATCCCCTGTATACAATCCTCTGAGGAATGGCTGATAACAGAGAGAAAAGGAGACACAACAGCAGCGACCACAGACCAGGAGCTGCCCTGTATGTGCTGCACTGCAAGAGCTGGAGGACCTGTGATGATGTCACTGTCATGTGACCAGTACATGAGGGGCGGAGTCTGAAGGACCTGTGATGATGTCACTGTCATGTGACCAGTACATGAGGGGAGGAGTCTGAAGGACCTGTGATGATGTCACTGTCATGTGACCAGTACATGAGGGGCGGAGCTCAGCAGTGAGAGGAGGAGAGGAAGGACCTGTGATGATGTCACTGTCATGTGACCAGTACATGAGTGGTGGAGTCTGAAGGACCTGTGATGATGTCACTGTCATGTGACCCGTTCTGGTTGCCATAGTGCTATAGTTTCTCTTGGATCCTCTGATCTTTGTGGAGATTCTGGAGGTTGTAGGACGCGCAGTGTAATGGCGTAACAAGTTATTTAATAATATTGGGAGCAGCGGGCGCCTCTCTTGTCTTCATTCATGACAAAGGAAGACCTGAGGCTGCCATTGGGACGGATCGCCGCTCCCCAATTACGTCACGAGTGACGATCCTTGGCAAGATGGCGGCGCATGGGCTATTTGACGCCGCCATCAGCTTTGCCGGTGGCAATCGCCAAGATTACACTTGCGGACGGTGCTAGCAATACGCAGCAGAGACTTACCGGCTATGAAGAGGGCTCGGCCCGTGCACCCTCTCCGTGCACTGGGTACTGACGCCGTGAATACACAGCAGGCGGTTGGGAACCAGGGAACAGACCTTCCATATTATGAAGAATTCCATCAGATTCTGGTGGTGAATCTTTTCCCTTTTGTGCGATACTTGCTGCCTCCTCGGATGATTTTCCTACACCGGATTATGTGATCTATTGTGATAGATGAGCTGGGAGAGTCATTTGGACTGTGTCCATGTACATATCACAGGTGCATGTTGTCTTCCCTCTTCCAGGACTTGAAACCACCTGGCCAGGCAGTGGACTCCCAGCCTTTAGTCTGGTGGTGGTGACTGCAGCTCTGAAGGCAGCGGCCTCCATCTCAGGGGGAGCGCTTTCACACTTGATTCCATCCAGGAGCAGGTCTGTGGACAACTTCTGGTTAGATGGCTTCCGGGTGGATGAGCCTGTATAGTTTATCAATGTGTATAATTACACCGACGGGCGAGTGTCCGGAGCTTTTCCAGAACCTCAGGTCTCAACTTGTTACCATTAGGGCAGTGTTGTTGCTTGGTGATTTCAACTTGAAGTTTGAGGAGGATAGGCACAATTTTGGAGGCTAGAGGGGTCGGGGGGGGGGGGGGGGCAGAGGTTTAGAGATATCTACATGGTCCTGACAAATGATAAGTGCTTGTTTTTAACTGTCAGCAAATAGTGGGAATATGTGAAATCCATTGTTTCTTTAAGGACAAAGGGAGGCAGCTGCGGTGAAGAGACTTCAGAGACCTCCAGCAACAGATGAGATCCCTGAAAGACCTTCAGCGCTTCTGCGGGTACGTCAGAGAGGAGCTGGAGGCGACGTAGATGGGTCAGAAAAGGCACTGTAATGAAAAACCCAGGCAAATCATATTTTGTGCCTAAGTGGATAACCTAGAGAAGGGTAAGAAGTGTAACTCTTTTTCAGGAAAGTCCACGCCGGCCACACGCTCCTGAGCGAGCTGTGAGATGAAACTGGATGCATGCAGAGGGGAAAAAGGTGGTGAAGGGGTGGTCATCGCAGACTTCTAAAGCAGCTTCTACTTTATGAAGCACATGGCTGGCAGCCACCAATAGGTTCCTGTCAGGTATCACTCTTGATCCGGATAGTGCCTAAGCTATGGGTGCCTCTTTGATGGTGGATGAGCCGCTATCTGCCGCAGAACTCCAGGCAGTGACAGCCTGCCATCCAAGCTTTACATGGCACTGAAGGACCTCATCTGCCCAGACTTGCTTGAGCTCAATAAGGAGATGGTGGTGGAGGGCAGAATGCTACTATCATTGAGGCAAGGCATGATCACGATTTTGCACAAATGGAAGGGGGAGAGGTGTGACCTGAAAAACTGCTGTCCCATCTCTCTCCTCAGTGTAGACTACATGATCCTGGCAAAGGTGCGGGCTAACAGCTTGAAGATCATCATTGAGGAAATTGTCCACCAAGATCAGACCTGTGGTATCCTTGGACACAGACAACGTACTCCTGGTGAGAGACACCGTGTAGTACATCGGAAGCCACTGCATCTGCATGGCTCTAGTCAGCTTGGATCGGGAAAAGGTTTTTGACTGTGTTTCACATAAATTCATGGACAGGGCCCTTTGTAAGTTTGGGCAATATGTTCTGTACTTTTGTCAACTTCGTGTATCTTGATATCCACAGCACGGTTTTCGTGAAAGGCTGGAAGAAATCCCTATGATTTCAGGGGTCAGACAATTCTGCTCTCTTTCATCTATTCTTTTTGCTTGTGTTATAGAGATTTTGCAGGGTCTTTCTGACAAAATGTGAAACAGAGGGATCACTGGAACACAAGTGCCCGGCAAAGTTACCATTTTCTGTGCCAACTGGAATTCAGTGACAGCGCTCGCCCAGACCTGTGAGGAGTTTGGACAGGCTTTAGGGGGAAAAGACTAACTACAAGAAGTTGGAGGCCATGCATTTTGGTGACTAGCAGCTTTCTTCTTCCTTCACCATTCAATGGAACCTTACCAAATTTCTGAGAATTTGGTTCAGGAAGGAAGGCGTAGCCCTAAAGTCCTGTCGAGAATGCTTGTCCAATGTCAATACCAGATTTTGACTGGGGGGCCACAGACAATTCTCTATGTAGGGCGAAGTACTGGTCCTAAGTAACAAGGTTCTGCCTATGCTCCAGTACACCACACCTTTGGCCACTGTCGGGAAAGCCATTTACTGGGCCATTTCCGAGTTTGTCTGTAACTCCAAGATGGACAGTGTCAAGTGACCAGTCGTGTTTAAGTAGCCGCGTAAGGGCATCCCCAACATCTTCACCTTGCTCTGGATTTTTTTAGTTTGAGACTGTTTAACAAGGACTCTATGGACTGATTGAGTCTCGCTTCTTCCTCCTACCCCTTTGGA
Source organism: Engystomops pustulosus (assembly GCA_019512145.1). Taxonomy (NCBI): domain Eukaryota; kingdom Metazoa; phylum Chordata; class Amphibia; order Anura; family Leptodactylidae; genus Engystomops; species Engystomops pustulosus. The sequence goes on from CM033641.1 coordinate 304,905,357, forward strand.
GGGGTCTTGGATGGGACAAATGGAATAGCTTCTTCCCTTACAACTGGGACTCTCCTTGGTATTACGCCAAGACGTCTCTGTTTTGTGAGAGATCACCACCTGGATGCACTCAACCAGATCTGTGGAAGCTATTCATAATCTCAGTAGGAGTTTTTTGGAGACTATTCCAGGGGTCACCCAGAACACAGCCATGAATGTTTGGGCTAACATGTTGTGGCAGATTGTTAAATCAGGCTTGTCTTTCAGACCAAACGCTACATGCATGCCTCCAGTTTGTGCCGATCAGTGCACTGGCTGCCTGCCTCCTTACATATTCACTTTAAAATAATAACCTTCATCCAAAAAGCTCTGCATAATGCTGCACCTCCCTAACTCTCTCATCTCAGTCTATCGCCCAACCCGTGCTCTTCGATCTGCCAGTGATATTAGATCCATCTCTACCTTAATTCAAACCACTCACTCTTGTCTTCAGGACTTCTCTAGAGCTGCACCAATTCTCTGGAATGCTTTTCCCCAGACTCTCAGACTAATACCCACCCTCCAAAGTTTCAAACATGCTCTTAAAACCCATCTGTTTAGGCAGTCTTTTTCACCTTGGACCTTGTCAACAAGATGGCGTCTGGTGGCTGGTTCAAGCAGCTAAATTTTTATTTCTTCAATTATTTATTAAATTATTTAATATTGTTCCCTTATAAATAATGGCTGGACCATTTATACAAGCTCTTTTACCTCTTGTGTCAACCCCTTCATTCACCTTCCTAGACTGTAAGCTCTTGTGTCACCCCCTTATACTCATAGACTGTAAGCTCTTGTGTCATCTCCTCATCCTCATAGACTTAGCTATTGGTGTAACCCCATCATCTATAGACTGTAAGCATTAGTGTCCCTCCCCTCATCTCATAGACTGTAGCTTTGTGTCTCCCCTCATCCTCATCAGACGGTAATCTCGTTGTCACCTCGCTCATCCTCATAGAACTTGAAGCTCTGTGCCTCATCTCCTACATCCTCATAGACTGAAGCTATGGTGTCCTCCTCATCCGCATAGACGGACGCGTTGTGTTTCATCATACTTAGAGACTGAGAGCTCCTTGTGTCACACCCTAATCCTCATGACTGAAGCTCTTGTGTCCTCTCATCCTTCATAGACATGTAAGCCTCTGTGTCGCCCCTCATCCTCATAGAGTAAGGCTCTTGTTGTTACATCATCTCCATAGACTGTAAGCTTGTGTTCCCCCCTATCCTCATAGACTGTAAGCTTCATATGTCACCCATCATCCTCATAGACTGTAAGAGTCTTGTGTCCCCCCCTATCCTCATAGGACTGTAAGCTCTTGTGTCACTTCCCCTCATTTTCCACACTCTTTTAGACTCCTCATCCTCTCCTCCTCCTCTTCTCTCTTACACGGGTGATCGCTTCTCATCCTCTCCTCCTCCTCTTCTCTCTTACACGGGTGATCGCTCCTCATCCTCTCCTCCTCCTCTTCTCTCTTACACGGGTGATCGCTCCTCATCCTCTCCTCTTCTCTCTTACTTCGGTGATCGCTCCTCATCCTCTCCTCCTCCTCTTCTCTCTTACACGGGTGATCGCTCCTCATCCTTTCCTCCTCCTCTTCTCTCTTACACGGGTGATCGCTCCTCATCCTCTCCTCCTCCTCTTCTCTCTTACACCGGTGATCGTTCCTTATCCTCTCCTCCTCTTCTTCTTCTTCAGCCTCCACTTTAATAACATTCAGATTTTCTCCCTGATGTGACAGATGGGACAATCAGTACAATACAGGAGGGGAAGTTGCCGGATCTCTGAGCACATGGATGACTGCGCCCCCTCTATATAGGGGGGTCCGGGGCTCCGCCCCATCTACCTGCGCCCCCTCTATATAGGGGGGTCCGGGGCTCCGCCCCATCTACCTGCGCCCCCTCTATATAGGGGGGTCCGGGGCTCCGCCCCATCTACCTGCGCCCCCTCTATATAGGGGGGTCTGGGGCTCAGCCCCATCTACCTGCGCCCCCCTATATATAGGGGGGTCTGGGGCTCAGCCTCATCTACCTGCGCCCCCTCTATATAGGGGGGTCCGGGGCTCCGCCCCATCTACCTGCCGATCCTCCGGACAATCCCGGGAACACACAGGACGGGGACATCTCTCTGCTGGATGGACGGTGAAGTGTAATAGACTTCAGGAAGACAAGACCCTAAACCGTACAGGGGCCACATTATCTGTGATATAAAGAATTATACTTGTTGATAATTGCAAGAGATTGATGAGATATTCCAAATACAGACATTTCTGGAACATTCTTGAGAAACCATTCAGGAGGAGGTTCTGGAGGAGAAGATGAGAAAACTGAGTGATAAAGGGTCTGCATGGAGAATAGAGGAGCCATAAAGCACGTGAAGGCCACATGAGGAGCAGATAGTGGAACCTCGGTGCCTCATTTCTGGGTTAGTATAGAGATGCCATGTGCTGTCCTATTGCACCCCGCGCAAGCTGCTGGACTGTTACCCTGCGCAAGCTGCTGGACTGTTACCCTGCGCAAGCTGCTGGACCGTTACCCTGCGCAAGCTGCTGGACTGTTAGACTGCTGGACATAGAGGTGTCAGTCCCAATCCTCTGGCGCACCACTATTTGTGGTATTCAGCTACAATGAGCGAGAAGCAGTGGATTTGCTCCTATTGTAAGTAGCCGATACCGCAGCCCTTCCCCCTCCGCAGAAAGACAACATCCGCCTGGATCAGTCACAGCGGTGACACCGGATCCTCGTCTGCGCCAGTTTTCTGTCTGACTTTGCACTGAACGTGGAGACCGCCGGCGCCTGTCTGTCTGCACCGACGGCGCCTGCACCACATGGTTCCACCAGACACGCAGTCCCATGTAACACCCACCTCGTCCCCCACCAGAAACGCAGTCCCATGTAACACCCACCTCGTCCCCCACCAGACACGCAGTCCCATGTAACACCCACCTCGTCCCCCACCAGACACGCAGTCCCATGTAACACCCACCTCGTTTACATTTTGTGGCATTTCAGACATTTAGGTGCTATGTTGCATTCAACACCAGGAATAGCCGTTATTATATTATGATAGACCGGACATTTTGGGATGCGGTGATACCCCATGTCCGTATAATATGGGCTCACCCCATTGGTCATCTTCATACATCCTTAACAGCTCCAGGAATGTTAATGAGTTAAATATACTGTGCCGCCAGGAGCTGATGATGTGGCCCCTGTGTGGTCCAGGCCCTTCCCCCGGAGGCTGATGATGTGGCCCCTGTGTGGTCCGGGAGCTGATGAGGACCCCCCTATATAGAGGGGGCGCAGGTAGATGGGGCGGAGCCCCGGACCCCCCTATATAGAGGGGGCGCAGGTAGATGGGGCGGAGCCCCGGACCCCCCTATATAGAGGGGGCGCAGTCATCCATGTGCTCAGATCTTTGGTGATTTCTTATGTTGGTCTTTTAGATTTGCCATCAGGGAGAAGATCTGAATATTATTAAAGTGGAGGCTGAAGAAGAAGAAGAAGAGGAGGAGGAGAGGATGAGGAGCGATCACCGGTGTAAGAGAGAAGAGGAGGAGAGGATGAGGAGCGATCACCGGTGTAAGCGTGAAGAGGAGGAGGACGCTCCAGGAGGTGACCCCTCAGGTACGGGATAAGGAAGGGAATTGTGATGTTGCATAAGGTTTGGAGCGATGTCTGTTCTTTTCTTTCTGCATCTGAAGGATATTGTTCATTATTCTGGGGTCTCGGTGGCTGCTGTGTCCATATCAGTTTTCTGAGCCCTAGACAAGTGTTAGGAGGAGTGCTATGGCGCTGTTCATGAACTATATGGCACCAGCGAGCTGCTTGCTACATAGCACCAGTGGGAAGAGTCGTATTCAGGCAGGAAAGGGTCAACAAGATGTCATCTGCAAGGGTCAATGCACAAGGCAAACTCTAGAGGTGAAAGAGGGCGGCCCTGAGACGTTACGGCCCTGAGTGCGGTCTGTACTATGTGCAATGCTCTGTGTAGTGCGCAGGGGGCGCCAGATTCTAGAATACTGAGCACGTTCTTCATGAATCTGGCGCCCCCTGCGCTGCTCGGGGAGTCGGCACCATTGTTTTTGGTGCACTTTATTCCTGCTGCAGAACTGCGGCGCATGTCGGTAATAATTGTGTCGCACGGTCAGACTAAGCAGTAACCGCTTCTGTAGGTGACATTTTTCTGTCTCATCGGACACGGAGCAGCCGCAACACAAAACTGGCGCAGACACTTTATAAATACAAGATCCAAAGACCTTCTATCAGTGCAAAGTCACCAGAAAACTGGCGCAGACACTTTAATAAATGTCGATCAATGAGTTTTATAAACAAACTTAACAACCAAAAATCTGAGGCAATGACCATTTGTGCGGCCAACAGTGAACGGTCAGCGAGCATGGATAAGAGTCTAGTGCCCCGTGTGTATCCACAAGAGCCGACCACCAATTTACTAACTTATTATTATTATTATTATTATTATTATTATTATTACATACCTGATGACGTATGTAATTGAGGGTAAAATATGCGCATCATCCCAGCGACCCCTGAGAATTCCCCTCCTCCTCCTCCTCACCTCCATTCTACAACTATTGTTTGTGGTCCGCACGGCCATTACTGCAATTACTTGTACACTGGGGAGTGTGATATCGCTATACACCTTTACCACACGATGTACTATTCTCCTTGGTCGTGATGACCTATTAGCTGTGGTGCAGCACATATCTTACATGTGTCCTCATGCTTTAATGTGATTGGACATTATTAACATCACGTTGGCTGAGCTTGTAGATTGGTTGTCTAGAGACAGAATGAGGGGAACACCTGTAGTTGGGAAGGTATAGAGACCATGAATGGAGAACAGAAAGCGAGCGGTGATGTTATGGGTCTCCAGTGTAGCAAACGTGCAAAACAATTCTAACAGACCAAGGTTTTCTCGGCCTCCAGGTTACGGAGTGACAATTGGGACTCATCGTTGACCACATGAATGGCTGGAGAAGTATTATCGGCCTCCGGGTGCCACTTATTATCCACTTGTATTACAAACCGGGTATAAATGTGGACAGATAAGCTCCAGTGAATACAGCGACATCCTTCTCCGTACATAATCCGCTTACAGATATTTGCTGACCAGAAAGGACATCTGCTGGCGACACCCGAAGCCTCGTATCTTAGATTCACACGGGAGAAATCTTATTCATTCCACAACCACCGGGCACACTATGAAATCTTATTCCCGCTTTTCTGACGAGCGAGGAATATGTGTAGAGAAGATAATGAAATAACCAAAGTGTAAATAACTGCACCTCTAGGCTCTAGGCCTGGAGTCTCGGCACAGAGCAAGGGGAACAGTAAGACCCATGGATCCCACGTAAAACTAAACTGGGAGGTCCCTTTTCAGTACAAGGGTCCCTCCTCCGTGCAATGTTCTGCCATGTCCATTAGTTCTTGTATTCTGGGAGCGGCTGAGCGTTTCCAGTGCTCAGCAATCCGGATAATAATATACGGCCAACCAGGTCGCGACCTCTGGCTGGTACCTTCTTAATCCCTACTCCTACCAGGGCCGGGTCAGGAATCGCCCTAGAGCACAAATCCAATTCACTTTTCCAAAATCAGTCGCCATATGTGAGATGGGGAACCCTCTTCTGCACAATTTCTCTGACATTTCCCAGAGGAACCAGGAGAGATTTTAGCCAATTTGCTTGAGGTGAGAAACCACCTTGTCAACATTTTGTGCTGTTCTTCCATGAGCTGAGCTGAATGGGAGACTTTAGAGGCCCAACACATGACTGACACCCAATCTATTCGCATGCTGAGATTCTGACAAAACCCATTGAATACGTTGGGTCAGGGTGTAATTCAGCATAAACAATGGTAAAAACATTGAGAGGGGCCTGACTGTCAGCAGGACTGTGAGAGGCCACAGAAGCTGTGAATTGGGTCCTGGAAGAATAGACCACAGTGAGGGGGAGGCCGGGGATTTGGCTGCTTTGGAGGCAAGATGTATGTGGACACTTATTCCTTTTTCTATTTTTTTAACAGAAAAACCCAGTGAGGATTCTGAGGAAATCTTCCAGTTAGGGCTGAATAATAACGGTGGAGATGAAGATACTATCCAGAGCTCCTCCGAAGAAAACCTCCTTACATGTAACACGGGACTTCATGATACCAACCCATCGCATAATCCGTCTAATCCTGTCTCCGATGCGTTAGACCCTAAAGGGACTAAAAGACAAACTGGCGATCAGTTCCCAGAACACTCAAGTGTTGTATCACACAGAGGAACTCACACGGGAGAGAAGCCATACTCCTGCTCCGAATGTGACAAGTCCTTTTCAGATAAAACAAGGCTCTCGGTACATCTAAGAATCCACACAGGAGAGAAGCCCTATTCATGTTCAGAGTGTGGGAAAAGGTTTAGATATAAAGAGAGTCTTGAACCACATAAGAGAATTCACACGGGGGAGAAGCCCTATGCATGCTCAGAATGCGGGAAAGGTTTCGGCAACAAATCAAGTCTTAATGTACATGTAAAATGTCACGCAGAAGAGAAACCGTATTCATGTTCAGAATGTGGGATGAGCTTTATATATAAATCAAAACTAGTGAAGCACGAGAGAAGCCACACAGGAGAGAATCCATATTCATGCTCCGTATGTGGGAAAAGTTATAGATATAAGCACAATCTTCTTACGCATGAGATGATCCACACAGGGGAGAAGCCGTATTCGTGTCCAACTTGTGGCAAATGTTTTAGAAATAAATACAGTCTTGTTACACATGAGAGAATTCACACAGGAGAGAAGCCATACTCCTGTCCAGAGTGTGGGAAAGGTTTTCGAGATAAACCCAGTCTTGTTTTACACGAGAAAAGTCACACGAGAGAGAAGCCCTATTTTTGCTTGGAATGTGGGGCATCTTTTACAAGTAAATCACAAATTATTGTGCATAAAAGAGGTCACACGAGTGAGAAGCGATTTCCATGTTCGCTGTGTGGCAAACGATATGCAAATAAATCCAGTTGTATGAAACACGAGAGAAGCCACACAGGAGAGAAGTCCTAAGTCTGCACAGAGAATCCACACAGGGGAGAAGCCACACAGGAGAGAAGCCGGACTCGTGTTCAGGGTGAGGGAAACGCCTTGATACTAAAGGTGGACTTTCTGGACGTTCGTCAGCGAATTCATACAACAAGGAAACCATTTGATGTTCCATACACCAAGAAATATTTTAAAGGGAAACCAAATTTCTAAACTTGGGCAGTAATACACAGAATAGCTTGTGGGCACTGCACCCCGATTACCTGAGGGGATCTGTGAGGAGGGTCCATGCAGGATAAGTATTGTGGATATCTGGAAGAACCGATGAGCCGGGGCTGTAATGATAGAAAGTCTTTTTTGTAGAGGAAAATGTTTGCATGATATTTATTATTACATAAAGAATAAAGGACTTTATAGAACAGAACTTGTGGTGTTTTTATAAGAAGAAAAAAAACTTCTTATTCTTTAATCCTATTTGATGTGTTCTGACCCATAATGGTAAGTCCCCTATGGGCCGGGATACAAACCCGAGGCTTTGAAGCGGACCTGTTATGGCAGTCTGGGACACTGAATCACCCACAGGTCCTTATGGACCAGTGATGTCTCAGATAGCCCTTTAGTTGGTTGAGCGTCAGAGCTACCCGCGCATGCGCAGTCACACAATGAGGCTGGTGCACCACACCGTGCGCATGTCAGGTGGGTGCAGTTCTTGAACAATAAAGCCAGAGCTGTGGAGTCCGAAAGACAAACCAACGAATCCAACTCCTGAACTTCAGAGTCCGACACCAGCTCCACCAAAATCACCAACTCCACAGCCCTGAATATAAAGCCTGGGTGCACTGCACAGGTAGCACCAGAGAGGGGTCCTGTGCACCTCATCCACTTATCTCTAGGGAAGTATAAATTATTTTTACTGGTCCATAATGAGCTGTGGGTGGTTTAGTATCACAAATTGCCCTGACAGGTTCCATTTAAAGGAAATCTATAACCAGGATGAAGGATTGTAAACCTGGTGGATGCCCCTCCCCCGGCAGGATCCTCTCTGGGCTCCATCGCTGTTAATGGAGCCTCGGCTATATAGTTAATAATATTTTTTCTTTTCTTAAAAAAGGCATGAAAAGCTAAAAAGAAGAGCAGATCCTGCCAGAGGGGGCGCACTCCAGTATGCCAGTGCTTGCTTTACAATCCTTCATCCTGGTGGTAGATTTCTTTTAAACTAATAACATTGTATGTTGTAGAAAATAAAATTAATAAAAATCTTAACCAAAATAGCGTGTTTTATGGTCCTTTCACCCCCCCAAAAAACAAATAATGTACCTCACTTGAATGTGTTACTCCCAAAATGTAGAGTTTAAGATAAAACGTTTTGGAGGGTTTCAGATTTGGTTCACACCAAGCGACACTTGTTGGGGATTAGGAAGATTATTCTTTAATTTTCATGTAACGTTTATATCACACATTTCAGGGTATAAGATGGCCCCTCTTACAATTGGGAATTGTTTCCGGTGTCCCTGCTTGTCCTGCACGCGGACGAAGGAGAAACAAATTTTAATAGAAAAATTTCCTCTGTACTGAGATACCTGGAAGTATGGAATTCTTGGAGAATTTCCTGAACAATAAATATATTCCAGGCAGATTGTGGAAATGTTCAAGATGTAGGGATTTGTTAGCAGATGGGTCACCATGGGATATTTTGGCCACACAAGCCCCGCTATGCAGACGAGACGTGATGTAGGATAGCCCTGTGATGCCGTGGTATGGGGGAGGCTGCTGCACATCACACACCTGTAACAATGTCTGCTAAATAAAGAATAATCTACGTCTTGAGCCTGGGGTGACACAGGAGCCGATCACTTTCTGCAGAGCAACGATATCCACAACGTCCTGCTGCCGAATTACGGGAGAATTTCCTTCGGGAGAAAAATCTATGGGTTTTGCCCATAAGACATAACAAACAGAACCAGCTAATTAACAATCTAATTATACAATCGGCCAATCAGCAGAGGACTACAAGTATTTGGCGATGAGGAAGGACTCAGTGGGGGAGATTTATCAAAGCAGAATTATGGAGTAACTTGCACCTAAAATGCCGTGCGCCGCACTTACTGAGGGCTTTAGACCATTTTTAGGTGGCTTCCCGTCTTGTCTGAGAGGGGGTGTGGCTTAATGGAAAGAGGGCGGGGTCTAACCTTTGCACAAGAAAATTCTGTTGCAAACTAATAACTGGACTAAAGTACAACGCCACAGTCTAAAATCCAGACACATCACCCAGAAGGACAGATGAAGACCATGAGAGAGAGCTCTGTACTATGAGGTTGTGGATCCACCTCACCAGAGCAGAACTACTCACCTTCTTCCCCTCGCTTGGAACTGAATACTGCAGGAAGAACTCCTCTGATTATAGACTCCGAAAAATAGACTTCTGAAAAGTAGCAAAGATCACAGGGACGCAATGTCCAGCGCTCCGGGCTGCTAATTATTCACGCCTCTTGCGTGGGAGAAGGAGGTGGCAAGAGGTGTGAATAATTAGCAGCCCAAAGCTGATCCCGGGATGTCAAGCTCGAAGAACACAAGCACCAGGATCAAGATGGAGGAGACAATGGGGCAAATTTACTAAGGGTCCGAACGCCGCATTTTCGTCGGGTTTCGCAGTTTTTTTTCCGTTTTGGCCTGAATTGCCCCAGGTTTTTGGCGCACGCGATCGGATTGTGGCGCATCAGCGCCGGCTTTCATCTTTCAAATCTGACGACGCACAGCGGGATCGCGGCAGGACCGGGTAAGTAAATGTGCCCCAATAGGTGAGCGTGTTTAGTGGGATTTTACTTCTAGTTAGACGTAGATTTCCTTTTAGAAATCGATGCTATTAAAGAAACCTTTCTTTGCCGGGTTCTGTAATGGAGCGTTAGATAAACAGAGAGAATTACCGTGAGGTCCCAGTAAGGAGACGGTGGCTGGACAACTGGATCAACAATTTTTAAAGATTTTTAGGGAAATCCATTGGTGTGTGCCATACTTTTTGATTGACACAACTTCAGGTCCTTGTCCTGTCCTTATAGAAGGAACTGAATGATCCTATTCACCAGGAACTACAGAGACTACACCATCCAGCAAAGATCACGGCCCCCGACACACTGCGCAAGCAGCGGCAGCACCAGATGCAATGTAATGATCCCAATTGTAATTAAATAAAGATTTTTGACTATTGATATTTGGGTAAATACGTTATTGGATTATTCCATAAATCTCCAGGTTCTGGCTCCGGGATTTCTGGAGATGGATCCTCCAGTCATGGTCATGGCCGAAACTCCAAATATTGCTCAGAAACTCATCCCAACGCCAACCCCACCGCTAATGATAGAGGGTCCAATAGAGGCCGACACAACAAGAAACTGGGCTAAGGACAGTATCGCCTCACGTCCGCAACTTGTGGAAAAGAAGGGCTCAAGGAGTGATGTGTGGGCATATTTTGGCTACGTGGCTGATGAAGACGAGAATCCAATAGAAATGGCAAATTCCGTGTGTAAATGGTGTTATAAATCCCTCCCATGCAAAGCAGGCAACACCACCAACGTGGCTAAACATCTGGCCGCCAAGCACCTCGATCTTTACAAAGAACTGAAACTGCGACAGGTTAGTAATTGTACAAGATATGCCTCATTAACCCTAAAGGGAACCTGTCACCAGGAATGTAATTTTTAGCTGATGACAGGTTCCAATGGTCTATGCTACGCTGATTTTTAAAATGCGTTTCTGAATTATTACATTACTGTATAAAGGAGGGGGAGTGCTGCAGCTCCAGAATATGTGAGGAGACTGAAACACAGGCACACACGATGCTGGCAGGAAGCCAGGTCATGTTAAATAAGGTTTTATAAAGTACTGAAATTATTCAGTTTTCTATCTTTTTTTTATTCTGACAAAGGCATTTTTACCATCAGTACAGCATAGAGTCTTGGAACCAGCTAAAATTACATACATTCCTGGTGACGGGTTCATTTTAATATCCTTCTTACATTTTATTTTTCTTACAGATGAAGAATGCAACTTCCACTCCTCTTAAAAAATCCCACCATCGAGTTGCCGTTGTATCTCTGCGAGACATGCTAAGAAAATATGTCAGAGACTCCAAAGAAGCCAGAAGATTAAACAGAGCGGTAGCGTAGTACATCTGCATGGATCAGCTCCCTGTATTTATAGTCGAGAAAACTGGATTCAAAAATCTGATGCAGCAGTTGGATAGAAAGTACGACGTACCGGGCAGAAATGACTTCACTTATACAGAGATTCCACAACTCTACAGTGACGTCAGAAAGGTTGTTGAGTCACAACTGGTCGGGGTTCCATTTTTTTCTAGTACTACAAACCTATGGACCGGCAGGGCTCCAGATACTTACATGGCTGTCACTATTCAGTACATAACGATGGGAAATGCACTCCTGGTGTCAGGGGTGTACAGCTCTGCACACAGATCACACTGCAGAGAGTTTACACCAAGCACCCGAGGAAACAATAACTGAGGATTGGAAACTGGACAAATCCAAAATGTCTGGCATAAAGACAGATAATTCCTCACACAACATCCATGCTTTTGAAGCATACAACTGGTTCCCGTGTTTTGGTCATAATTTACACCACACCGTGAGCACGGCACTGGATATTGAGAGTGTAGTGGTCTGTCTGTCTAAGCTACGCAGGGTGGTCTCTGCTTTCTGCAGATCCAAAAGGATGAATAAAGCGCTAAAAGAGAAACAGAAAAAGCTGCAGCTGCCAGGACACAACCTCATTCATGATGATCCCACCAGGTGGAATTCCATTTATCACATGGTCGAGCAGTTCTGTGAACAGCAGGGAGCCGTCTATGCTGTTCTGGCAGAGAATCGCAAAAAGTGGCACCTGATGCCCAAAGATACAGAGGTCACCATTCTGGAGACAGTGAGAGATGTGCTTGCACCAATGAGCGACTTTACAGATGTTTTAAGTGCCGAGAAAGACCCAACTGTGTCATCGGTTCTTCCCTTAATATGGAAGATAAATGCATGTACAACGGAGTCTGACAGCGCCCTGACAAGGGAAATCAAAGAGCATCTCAAAAATGGCTTGAAAACAAAGTATGAAAACAAAAAGCTACAACTCCTTCTCAACACCACCACATACCTAGACCCAAGATTCAAGGAGTCGTTTGTGTCTATGGAAAAAGATGTAAGGGAAGAGCTTCTCCATCAAGCTTCTACCATTCGGCTACCGGAAGGGGCAGAACAGGAACGGCAGCAGAGTCAGACGGAGCCCAGCAACGACGAGCATGGTAGAATAAGGCAAGGAGCAAAAAAGAAGACAAAAGATTTAACAAGCTTGTTATCCAATATAGTAGCCGAAAAAAGGGGATGGTCGGAAAGTTCTGTGGGAACTGAGAATATCGACAAATTGCCGTCTCTGACTGAAAGACTTAATCGCGAGTTCATGTGTTATAGACAGATGAAAGAGATTAGCCCTGAAAAAGATCCACTAGCATGGGGGAAGACGTATAGCATAAGCCTGCCGATCCTGGCACATCCAGCCAAAGCTTATCTGTGCCTCCAGCTGTGCCTCTGCGCCGGACTTCGGTACCTCCGGCCTCATCTGCAGTCCAGTGAGTCTTATTGAAGACCAGACAGACAAGAATATAAAACATGTCAAGAATCTTTCACCTTCAAGTGTGTAGTTTAAAGGGGTTTTCCTTTGTTAGTCATTTATTAAAGAGGACCTTTTTTAAATCCAACAATAAACCTTATTGGAAGGAATCCAGAGCGACCATCAGTGCATATAAGAAAGCACATACAGTACGGTAAGTCAGAACCTATAGAAAAAAAATGCAAACATGGGTGCAGAGTCCAATGTGTCTGTAATTACATCTCCTCAGAAACTGATACATAAATGTCAACAACATGAATCAATGGATGTAGTAGGAAACAGACTGTGCGCCCGTATAACAAAGGGAAGGAGATCCGGAGAAAACATAAACACCAGACAATACATTTAGGTAGGAATCAGAGGGCGGCAGTTAATGGCGAATCGAGCCACCTATCCCATGTAGTGTAGAATTTCCTGTCTCTTTTTCCTGTGGATGAGTGGAAGAGGTGAGTTGACAGACTTGAACCAGTCGTGGAGAGTCGGGGGTGGGCTGACATTCAGAACCTGGCTACCATTTTACCGGCCCAGTATTGGGCTTCAACGACAAGGACTGATCATCAGAAGACTGAAACAGCTCCAGGTCCATCTGCGGGAGGCATATTTTAGGATCATCAGGGATTGCTGCTCTTATCTTATCCAGCAGGAATTTACAGACCTGTTACCGAAACCCCCTTTCCACCTGACAGGAGGTGAAGGAAGGTGCCAGAGATCCCTGAGTATTTAGGACACGGGTCTGGGAAGCATAAGGCAGTAGTTAAATATGTTTAGTAGAGAATATAAGGCAGGGTGCAGGGAGCTCAGGGAACTCTTTCTGGGACCGTTCACAGCTCACAGTAAAGCATGAAATAAGGGTACTACTAGGAGCTTTCAATACAGCAAGAGGAAGGAGTTAGGCAGGTCCATTCACATTGTTTTTAGACCTGCACAGACTTACGAGAAAACTTACAATTCAAAGGCTTTTCAATATTACCTCTAAGAAAGAAAAACATTTACAAAAAGATGAGGAGAAGGAGTGTTTTTCGTATAAACACATTGAAGTAAAAAAACATCTTACTTCTATCCAATAAAAAACCAGGGGAATCACATTAAGGTTTTCGATGACCTTGTAGAAGAAGGACCGCAGAATGTGACAAAAAACTGAACAGAAAAATATCATGTGAAATACAATCTTACAAAATACGAAGGAGATCCGGTCAAAACTCTAGCGAATAATAGAGAGATCGTAATCAGACCGGCGGACAAAGTGGGGGGTATGCGAATATACGGAAATTACCAAAAAGAAGCCCTAAATATTTTGTCAGATACAACATATTATGAAGTCATCAAGAAAGATCCATTCAGTAACGTAGAGAAAGAGATGAACGACGTCACAGAGGAAGCATTGACACAAATGGTCATAAACAAGAGAAGAGATTCCCCACTATCTTTCAAGTGGCCGCCCGCCCCGTATTACCACCAGCCGCCTAAAGTACACAAAAGCCACAAAGCCTCCAGGGCGTCCGATAGTATCTAACATCAACTCGGCAACAAGTAAAATGTCTGATTTTATTGATAAACACGACAAGCGTATTTCCAAGGTCTCCACGAGACTCTACACATCTAATCACCCCGATACAAGACATCGGGAAAAAGACTGTCCAGGCGGTCCCCTACTTAAGAACACTCAACTTACATACGACCCCTAGTTACAAACGGACCTCTGGATATTGGTAATTTATTGTCCTTTAGTCCTAGGCTACAATAATCAGCTGTAACAGTTATCACCGGCGTCTGTAATGAAGATTTAGTGTTAATCCTGATTCTTATGACAACCCAACATTTTTAAAACCCAATTGTCACAAAGATCAAAAAAGTTGTGGCTGGGATTACAATGATAAAATATACAGTTCCGACTTACATACAAACTCAACTTAAGAACAAACCTACAGACCCCATCTTGTATGTAACCCGGGGACTGCCTGTATACTAGGAACTGTAGATGTGTCGGCTCTATACACAAATATCCACCACCAGATCTTTCCTCATAAAAGGTTTAAAATTTATATTGGAGAACAACTTCTTAGTATATAACAAAACCAATCTCCAACAAAACAATTGAAGCAGAGGTAGGATGGTGTCCCAAAATCCTCTGAGTGAAGATTTACATAGAGCCTGTAACTGGTACTGAATATACACAACCTACTCAAAAAAAAAAAAAAAAAATTTCACAGAATATAGTTACCATAAAGCATAAAATGTACTTTATCGAACATATACTGAAAAAACATACACAAAATAAAAATGCACAAAAACAGACATTTACACATTGGGAGGTAACTAGTTAATACTGGGGAGGACGGCTAAAAACAACAGCAAGGAGGCATAGAAAATGACAAGGTGTTTAATGAATGATTAGAGTCAGACTGAAGTGCCGATATAAGCAGTGATAGGGTGAGGTTAGAGGGGGATAATGAAATCCTATATAACAATTACCTAGGCACCAGAAGTATATGGCCTCCAAGATGAAGAGACACCCCCTATATAACAAAACCACCTACCACCAACATAGAGGTACGGCCATGGGGACAAGTAGATCCCTAATTCTGCTAAGCTTTTTATGGGAGTTTTTGAGGAAATAAATATTCTAAATAATAAGAAATATAATATTTTATAATAGATCTGGACGATCTCTTCCTTGTATGGAAAGGGGATGGACAACATCTAAAAGAATTCTTTGAAGAACTAAATAAAAATAATTGGGGGATAAACTTCCCCCTAAATTACAAACAAGATAAAATTAAATTTTTTGGACCCAATTATTTTTCCATCAGGAAAGCGAAATCTGTGGACTCAAATAGTTACCTCGACAACTCAAGCAATCGCTAGAAAAATGGCTTACAAATATCTCCTACAACTGATACTATAGCCTAAAAAACTGTACAGAGAAAAAGGATTGCAAACAACCGGTGAAAATATTACAACAAGGGCCTAACAGATGCCTATAGCAAAAACCTGGACAAAACACAAACCTACCTAAAGAAGGAAACAAACCCCAAAATGGAAAAGGATCTACAAATGGGTCTCATAAGGACATATTCAAAAGATCACAAAAAGATCAAACAGATTTTGAGAAAGCATTGGCATATATTGCTCAATGATCCTCATCTGAAAGATATCCTCCCAAACATACCCAGAGTAACCCACCATAAAGAACAGGATATGCCCAGCTGTCTAAGGAGACAGAAGAGGAAAATATGCAGTAATGGTAAAAATAAGTTCAAAATGCAAACACCCCAAATGTATTGCATTCCAGAGAACAGGTGCAGCTCGGGAGAAGTCCTGGAGACATGAGTGGGAGGTTTGAATTAAGAAATCTTAGCTCACTGGAGCATCAAAGAGCACAGGCTGATCGATAGACAGTGAGGAGGACAGACAGGTAGGGAGGAGCAGAACTGTGCAGAGCTGTGTGGATGAGGGTTACATAGTACATAGTTTATATGGTTGAAGATGAGGGTTACATAGTACATAGTTTATATGGTTGAAAAAAGACACAGGTCCATCAAGTTTAATCAAGGAAGGGAAGGGACTGGATGAGGAAGGGATTTAGGGGAAACAATTCTATATAACATAACCATCAATGTTATTTAGGTGTAAAAGACCCTTCTTGAAGCTCTCTGCTGTCCCTGCTGTGACCAGCACCTGATCTCTCTGCTGTCCCTGCTGTGACCAGCGCCTGAGGTCTCTGCTGTCCCTGCTGTGACCAGCGCCTGAGGTCTCTGCTGTCCCTGCTGTGACCAGCGCCTGAGCTCTCTGCTGTCCCTGCTGTGACCAGCGCCTGAGCTTGGCTATTCCACAGATTCACCCCTCTCATAGTAAAAAAAAAAGCCCAGTCACCTCTGGTGATTAAACCTTGATTTCTCATGATGTAGACAGAACCCTCTCATCTTTTGATTTGATTTAACCTGGAACAACTTTCCACCATATTTTTTTGTATGGACCATATCACCATTCGGGGGTATATTTTGTCAGCCCCTGGTATTTGGAGTACCCCATTTATCACTTTAACATTCTCCTGTGCTTTAAATAAGGTAGGGTCCTGTAGCTGTGCAGCCCCAAAATTTACACGGGAAATCTCAAGGTCCAGCATGTCGGGCACCTCCTCGTGACCCTCAACCTCACCAGCTAGGACCTCTAGGGGAGAGAATTTATCACCTGGGGTCACCCCTACTGCTGGTGTGGGTACATTGGCCTCAAAGGGATCAGGGGCCAAGGCCGGACATATCTGATGTCCATCTGAGGTGGGTCTTCTTCTCCAGAGGTCCCAAAACACTGGTAAGTCTCTGCCGATGATAGCCTGATGAAACAGGGTCCCCACCACCCCCACCTCATGGGTAATAGTACCACAAGGTGTAAGTAGGTTGATGACAGCAGTGGGATATTCGCGAGTGTCCCCATGTATACATAACACTCCCACTTTACGTCCACTGTATAGTCCAGGATCAACCAAAGTTCCCCGCACCAGGGTGACCAGACTCCCTGAGTCTAGCAAGGCTTCCACCGTGTGACCCCCGATTGTAACCATAAACACTTGGGGTCCTGCATCCGTGACCGACTCGGCTGCCAGAACTGGCCGGGCAAACAGTGACATTCGCCAGGTCTGGTTGCAGTCCATTGGCTCCACTGACAGGGAACAGTTGGAAGAAATATGGTCCATTCCATGGCATCGCCTGCACTGGATACGGCTATGACCTCTGTCACAAGCCTCATTGGGTTTCTGTGTATCCGAACCCCCGAATTAACCCCCTTCCCCTTTTCGGCAGTAGCAGTCTTACCAGATGGTTTAGTGGCCTTGTCACTGGCACTGCTTCGTGTGGGAGAGGTAAGTAGATCCTCCGTAGCCCGATACCTCTCTACTAGGGACACGAGATCCTCAGCATTTGTGGGACCAGCCTGTCCAAGCCATCGCTGGAGCCAAGAGGGCAGAGAACGGGTGAATTTGTCAAAAACCACTCTCTTGACCATCTGCGCTGGGGTGCAGTCCTCTGGTTGTAGCCACTTCCGGCCAAGATGGATCAGGTCTAGAGATCGGGTACTCTCTAGACCTGATCGGGTACTCGTTATTCGAGACGAACTTTTCCCGATGCTCGAGTGCTCGTCTCGAATAACGAGCCCCATTGAAGTCAATGGGAGACTCGAGCATTTTTCAAGGGGACCAAGGCTCTGCACAGGGAAGCTTGGCCAAACACCTGGGAACCTCAGAAAAGGATGGAAACACCACGGAAATGGACAGGAAACAGCAGGGGCAGCATGCATGGATGCCTCTGAGGCTGCTTAATCGCACCATTATGCCAAAATTATGGGCAACAGCATGGCCATGACAGAGTGACCGAATGAGGCTAGATAGCATCTAAAACATCCAATAATTGACCCTGACACTATAGGGGACGGCATGCAGAGGCAGCGGCAGCAGTGGCAGGCTAGAGAGTGTCATGGCGACATACCCTAAATGGACTCAGGCTTCACCAAAGGAGGTGAGCAAGAAGCGCTGAAATGATTTCCTATGTGAACAAAAGGTTGACGGTATATTTAGTCGATAACACAGCATGGTGGCGACATAGTGACCAAGTTCCATAACGTATCTGGTGAAACACCCGAAAAATGAGCCTGACACAGCTCTTTTGATAAGGGGACGACATGTGGAGGCAGCCATGGAGACGACTTCCATGATTAAGAGCGACAGTATGGGGCATTCATATTGCGCTGCTATGATTGCAACTTCAGGTCTCCAGCATGGTGACAGATGGGCCGAGTTCCACTATGTATCTGGTGAAACACCTGAAAATTCTGCCTGACACAGCTCGTTTGATAAGGGGATGATGTGCTGCATATGCTCTCGTGCTCCAGCGTCTGGGGTATAGAGAGTTGAAATGAGACATTGGTGGACGCTGTGGAGGATCGTGGAGGCAAAATGGACAGGAAACAGCAGGGGCAGCATGCATGGATGCCTCTGAGGCTGCCTAATCTTGGGATGGAGCTGGCGGTCCACTGCCAGGCGAGCTTTCGCCTGTCCAAGCCCCTGTCTCTCGGCTCCTCCCCACCCCAATGGGCCCTGGGAGCCAGAAGCGTTTACTTTAAAAAAATGATAATTTTCAAAGCAGGCCGGGTCGTTTGAATATTTCACCTAGGAATAATGGAATAGCATAGTGGTTCTATTTTTAATTGTTTTTACGGAAATGGTTCCATGATTAAGAGCGACAGTATGGGGCATCCATATTGCGCTGCTATGATTGCAACTTCAGGTCTCCAGCATGGCGGCGACAGATGGGCCGCGTTCCACTATGTATCTGGTGAAACACCTGAAAATTCTGCCTGACACAGCTCGTTTGATAAGGGGACGATGTATGGAGGCAGTGAACTAGTAGTAGATTAAAGGTGCTGCAGTTAAAACTATGTTAGTTGGATCTTGGCATGGAGCTGGCGCTCCGCTGCCAGGCGAGCTTTCGCCAATCCAAGCCCCTGTCTCTAGGCTACTCCCCAAACAGCACTTCTAAGAACCTTTTGTATAAGATCAAGTGTAGTAGCGTTCTTATAAGTTTAGGATATGGCGGGTGAGGGGAATGTAAACAGATGCTCAAGAAGCGCTGAAATAATATTGGTAAATGATAAAAGTTTGCCAGTATATTTTGTGGATTACACAGCAGGGTGGCGACAAAGTTAACAAGTTTGTTGTGGAAGCCATGAAAACAACCCAAAATTCTGCCTGACACAGCTCGTTTGATAAGGGGACCATGTATGCCTACAGTTCATGCCAGTCGCTGCACTGGCTGCCAGTCTCCTTTCGAATACAGTTTAAAATAATAACCCTCATCCATAAAGCTCTGTATCTGAGGACGGGGCCTTTATTTCCACAGACCGGGCGCGGATTAAGCAAAGTTTGTGGATACCCCATAATATACAAAAAGGATCAATAGCGATCCTGGAAGACTACAACCCGTGCATTCCACCGTAGCTGTGGTGGGGTCAAAAATATTTGAGGGTTTGACTAGGAGCACTGGGCTTCTCCTGATTAGCATCAAACTGTGCACAACCTTATACCCCACGCCTGTCACGCACATGGGGTTTATGAGAGATCGGTGACTCCTCACTAATCAGAGTCTGGTATTCAGAACGAACGCAGGAGGTGTAAGTTCAAGACTGATCTGGGGAGACGCTGTGGATGTGTGTATCGTCTGGAGACTGTTTTTCCAAGACATGGTTTACAACGCGTGCCAATAACAGTTGGATGGGCAGCAGAAAGAAGATCGTCAAGCCTGCGAGAAGACTCAGTACACGACACACCCCCACCTCTTTGTTTCTGCCCACGTCGAGTTATCGATACAAATTTTGCTCAACACCCGCCAGAGGACCCCCTCGAAAACATTTTCTCCACCCCTGCTCGGAGCTCCAACTCGTGTTGCCCATATACCCCCCAACAATTGTCTATCTATGAACGTCTTAGTTCGCAGAGTTCCCCACTAACTACGTCCACGATTGAATTCCAGTAGACATATGATAATTTCACGTTTTACCCCATCAGTTCAGTAAGCTCAACAATATTGTATTGTACCATCAATATTAATTAGAATTAAGTCAGATTATGATAATAACCTACAGAAACACAAAATTTTCACAATTACAAATTTTCGAGACTCAAACCCCTACACCCAATCACCTCGCACAGCGCCCCCGCACTATAAACCATTGTTAATTCTTAGGAACCCACTCAGGTGCCGCGAAAAAAACATTTCAGCCCCTGGATTTCATACCAATAGTCATACCAGTGGAGCTGTAGGAAAAGACAGCTGGTACAAAGTAAATCACCTTCCAACCTCCGTGTTCTTGCTTGGATCAACAAGCTATGACCTGTGGGAGGCGAGAGAAACAGCACATGGAGACGAATCCAAAACTCACCTATCCCTCGCTATCAACCCCACTAAGGTGTCATATTTGCGCCCGACTGTACAAAGGCGCGCTGGAGGTCCACACACGTGTTTTTGATGTTTGGACAGGCTGGGGTAGATCTGGTGTGCGCACAGTGGAGACGGCATTAGAAGCAAAGAAGGCCGCTGTCTGGCAACTGCAGCAACACCCAGTCGGACGCTCGGAAAGGTGAGTTTTTGATTTATGTTTCCCAAGTGGTTGGGGTGGGGGGGGGTAAGAGTGCCTTCGGGGGCAGGAAAGGGGGCAGTGTGAGCTTAATTGAGTGAAGGTAGCTCGGCTGTGCGCTTATTTGTGTGTGAGTTACATTTTTGCAGTGTAACCTTATGGGGGAACCGTTTTTCCCTTTAATAGGTATGGAAAAGTGTGCAGGCTCCATGGTCTTATGGGTGGAGAGTCTGGCATGTGGCAGGTATGGGGAGTTGGGACAGTGTTGGATCACTGGCGAGGAGCGGGCCGTTTCTAGACAAAGTGAGGCGGCAACTAGTTCAAATTAAAAGTGGGGCCCAAAATAAACTATTTAATGACCATCAGCAAGATTGCTCCCAGTGTTGAGTAAGGTAAAACATACTGAATATTGGAATTATTATATTATGAGATTGATAGGGAGCATTGATGGAGGCAGTGTCATGGTGTAAGCCAGTGGTTAGCCACTACAAGCCTTAGCAAGCGCTGGTCAACATCTGCAAAGAGTTTCGATGTCTGCGTGCTATAGATGGGTGTGGGCTGTAGGGGGGTTTCCTCTGACATATTCTGTGTGCCGCTCATAATATTAAAGAAAGTGAATTAAATTAATACTTAAGTATGATTATAGATAGACGAAATAATATGAACATGAATAGAATTTCTATATACGAACTACTCTAATAGATGATGATATACAAGGTATATGGATAAAGAGTCGTGTCTAACATCCGTAGAAAAGAAATATAATAATGATATTAATAAGTAGAGAAAAGGGCATATCTATAAAGGGATCAGATTATGAGATAGATAACTAGACTACTAGATGATATAGACAGCCAAGGAATACTGATTGAACTTACAGCATCTTGCACGCGCGAGAATTAACCAATTGGTATTAACTAAGATGAGCACCGATCACTAAAAATGACTCCGGGTGCTCGTTTATTCGTAACGAACCTTTTCTTCCCCCGATGCTCGATTGCTCGTCTCGAATAACGAGCCACCATTGAAGTCAATGGAACTCGAGCATTTTTCTCAAGGGGACCAAGGCTCTGCACAGGAAAGCTGTGCCCAAAACCCTGGGAACCTCAGAAAAGGATGAAACACCACGGAACGGACAGGAAACAGCAAGGGGCAGCATGCATGGATGCCTCTGAGGCTGCTTAATCGCACCATTATGCCAAAATTATGGGCAACGCATGGCCATGACAGAGTGTGACGCAGAATGAGGCTATTAGCATCTAAAATCAAATTGACCCTGACACTCATATGGGGACGCATGCAGAGGCAGCGGCAGCAGTGCAGGCTAGAGAGTCCTCATGGCTACATACCCTAAATGGACTCAGGTTCACAAAAGGAGGTGAATGAGTTTTCCTACTGTGCCAAAAAAGTTGAAGGTATTTTAGGCGATACACGCATGGTGGCGAGCATAGAGTTACCAAAGTTCCATAAACGTATCTGGTGAAACACCCGAAAAAATGAGCCTGTACACAGTCTTCTTTTGATAAGGGGACGACATGTGGAGGCACGCCATGGAGACAACTTCCATGATTAGAGCGACAGTATGGGGCATTTCAATTGCGCTAGCTATATTGCAACTTCAGGTCTCCAGCATGGGGGACAGATGGGCGAGTCCACTATGTATCTTGGTGAACACCTGAACATTCTGCACTGACGACAGCATGCGTTTAGATAGGGATATGTTCTGCCATCTGCTACTCGTGCTCGCAGTCGTCTGGGGATAGAGAGTTGAACTATGAAAGATCAGAGTGACGCAATGTTTGAGGGATCGTGGAGGCTCACAATCGTGACCCAGGAAACAGCAGGGGCGCATGCTATGGATGCCTCTGAGGCTGCCTACATCTGTGGGATGAGCTGGCGGTACGCACTCGCCAGGAGGCATCTGGGAGCTTTCAGCCTGTCAAACACCTTCTGTCTCTCGGACTTCCTCAATCCACCCAAAATGGGCCTGGGGTCCAGAAAGCCGTTTATAACGTTAGAACAAAAAGTTATAATTTTCAAAGCAAACGCGCGGGTCGTTTGGAGATATTTTCACTAGATAAGGAGATAGCCACTAGGGATTCTTTTAATTGTTTTTCGGAAAGTGGTCCATGATAAAGCCGACTGATTAGGGGCAGATCCATATTGCGCGCTATATTGCAACTGCCGGTCTCCAGCATGGCTGCTGACAGATGGGCCGCCGTTCCACTATTTATTGGTGAAACACCTGAAAATTCTTGTATATTCTCGCCTGACCCTGCTCGTTTGATAGGAAGAGGGGATCGATGTATGGAGCAGTGACACTATTCGTTAGAGATTAAAGGATGCTGCAGTAAAACTAATGGTTAGTACAGATTTTGATCTTGAGATGAAGCTGGCGCTACCGACAGCCAGTGCACACGAAGCTTCGCCACACACAAGCCCCCTTTCTTAGTCATGAAAGCTCACCACAAACAGCACTCTAAACACCTTTTGTGTATATCGATCAGTGTAGTAATGCGTTCTATTGAATGTTAGGATATGTCGGTGAATAGTTGGGAATGGTGAAAACAGTTGCGTACAGACAAGCGCTGAAATAATATTGTACATGATATAAAGTATTTCCAGTATATTACTTGTGGATTACAAAACAGCAGGGTAGGCGACAAGAGTCAACCAAGTTTGATATGTGGAAGCCCTGAAAAACAACCCAAAAATTCTGGCCCACCCGCATCACAGCTTTTTGAATACAGGGTGGCTCACGAATGGTTGAGGCAAGTAGACTAGTCGTTGATTCAAGGTGATGCTGCCTTTAAACGATGTTAGATTGGATCTTGAGCTGAAGTCTGGCGCATCCGCAGCCAGGCCGAGCTTCGCCAATCAAGCCCACTGCTCTCTCTATCGCTAACTCCACCAACAGCACTTCTAAGAACCCTTAATCTGTTATCAAGATCAAGTGTTAGTAGCGTTCTTTAAGTAAGTTTTATGGAATGATGCGGGTTCGAGTGGGAATGTTAACAGATAATGGCGCAATGAAAAGCGCTGAAAATACAACTTAAATCGGTAATTGATAAAAGTTTGCCAGTGATTTATTTTTTTTATGGGTTTGATGGATTACAAGACATACCGCATCGGTTGGTCGAGCTGAAAGTTACCAAAGCTTAAAAAAGTTGATGGAACCAATGAAACCAAAGGACCCACAAGTCATGCCTGACAGCATGCCGTTTGAGAAGGGGGACCAACCTGTATGCCTACAGCTATCACACTGCCACGGTCGCATGCACCTGGGCTTGCCATGTCGTCCTTTCGAATACAGGTTAAAATAAGAAACCCTCAAGCAATAAAGCCTGTATAAATGCTGAATGCAGGTCCAACAACCCCCTACCAACTCTCCGACGTTCTTAGCTCAGTCTAAATCGCACCAACCCGGGCTACTTAGACTCCGCCAGTGATCTTAGGATTACCTCTACCCACTATAGCTGCTGACCTCCCCCTCGCGTCGCACACAGACTTCTCCTAGAGCGGCACCAATTCCTATTTCGAAGCTACTCTGCCCCGGTGACTTATCACAACTAATACCAACCTCAAAGTGTCAAACCGTGCTCTTAAAACCACCATTTAACTATCTTATGGCACGCCTATAACACCACTCATTCCAACTGCATGAAGGTTAAACCTCTAAGTCCACTAACCCGTCTTCGGTTTTGTCGTCCTCAGTAAACCCATCTGTTATCCATCCACCCCACAGGCACCAGACTTCCGCTTCAGTCCACACTTCCCCTGGACCTGGTATATAAGATGCGGCTGCATTGGTTCAAGCAATCACAATTCCAATTTATTATATTTTGTTCTAATTCCCTAAGAATCAAATGGCTATAGACCATTTTATCTTTTACCATCGGGTTTATATTACACCACACCCCACATCTTCATAAACCGTAAGCTTCTGGCTAACATGGACCTCACTCCATGTTGTTCCTACAAATTTGTTCGCTCTCTTAACAATTACACTGTGTATTTGGTTTTCCTAAAATGACTTTGTAAAAGCGACTTTCGGGTAATAGTGATGGCGCAAATCTAAATAAAAGTGCATTATTATTATGATTATTATGCAGGCCAATCGACCCTGAGAGTAGATATAAAAAGGCTGCTGCCGAGTTAAAACTATTGATTAGTATGGAAATCTTGTAGCAGAGCTGAGCTACGCTTCCGCCGGACCTAGCTTAATCGCCAATCCAATGCACCCGTCTCATAAGAGGCTACTAACTCCCCAAACAGCCATACTCTAAGAAACCTTTGGTAGAAGATTAATTCAAAGTGTAAGTAGCAGTTCCTTATAGAGATTTATGGATAGGCGGACGGACTGAGCGGGACTAACTAGATGCGCAAGAAGCCGCTGAATAATTCAGATAAATATAAAAATTTTGCCAGTATCTTTGGTCGGATGGTGGATTAACAACCTTCAAGGTCTGGCAGACAAAGTATACAATGTGATGTGTGAAGCCATGAAAACAACCCAGAAAATGGTTCTGCGCAGACACCACTCTCGTCTTGGATCGGGGGCAACGATGATCTGGAAGGCAGGGTGAACTAGTAGTAGTATTACGGGTGCTGCCAGTGATTAAACTACATGGATTAGTTGGATACTTGAGATGACAAAAAGCATGCAGCGTCCATCCGCACACAGGCGAGCTTTCGCCAATCCAAGCCCCTGTCTATAGGCTACTCCCCAAACAGCACTTCTAAGAACCTTTTGTATAAGATCAAGTGTAGTAGCGTTCTTATAAGTTTAGGATATGGCGGGTGAGGGGAATGTAAACAGATGCGCAAGAAGCGCTGAAATAATATTGGTAAATGATAAAAGTTTGCCAGTATATTTTGTGGATTACACAGCAGGGTGGCGACAAAGTTAACAAGTTTGTTGTGGAAGCCATGAAAACAACCCAAAATTCTGCCTGACACAGCTCGTTTGATAAGGGGACCATGTATGCCTACAGTTCATGCCAGTCGCTGCACTGGCTGCCAGTCTCCTTTCGAATACAGTTTAAAATAATAACCCTCATCCATAAAGCTCTGTATAATTCTGCACCCCCCTACCTCTCCTCTCTTATCTCAGTCTATCGCCCAACCCGTGCTCTTAGATCCGCCAGTGATCTTAGATTAACCTCTACCCTAGTGCGGACCTCCCACTCGCGTCTCCAAGACTTCTCTAGAGCTGCACCAATTCTATGGAATGCTCTGCCCCGGACTATCAGACTAATACCTAACCTCCAAAGTTTCAAACGTGCTCTTAAAACCCATTTCTTTAGGCAAGCCTATAACACTCATTAACTGCATGAAGTTTTAACTCTTCTACTAACCCGTCCTGTGTCGTCCTCCCATCTGTTATCCAGCAACCAACAGGCACCAGACTTCTCTGCAGTCCCATTCACCCTGGACCTGGTATATAAGATGACGGCTGAGTGGTTCAAGCGACAGCAATTCCATTTATTATATTTTGTTCTATTCCCTAAGAAGAATGGCTTGACCATTAAATATTCTTTTACCTCGTGTTACCCCATCATCTTCATAAACCGTAAGCTCTGGCGAGCAGGGACCTCACTCCTGTTGTTCCATACAAATGTTGTGCTCTGTTACATTACATTTGTATTTGTTTCCTATGATTTGTAAAGCGCTGGGACATCCTCTACACCTAGAGGAGCGGAGGTTCTACCATCACCATAGACAAAGGTTCTTTACTATTAGAGCAGTGAGACTAAGGAACTCTCTGGTGCAGGAGGTTGTTATTGCCGACTCTATCTACATGTTCAAGTGCAGCCTGGAAGCCCTAGATGCAGTCTGGAGAGAAAAAATATCACTAGTTTTGGGGAAAAAACATTGGTTTAATTCTTATATACACAGCCTGGCCCCTAGTATATACACAGCTTCCCCAGGGTGAGACAAACAGCCTGCCCTCAAGTGGTATATACACTGCCTCCCCCAGAAATCAGCTACTTACCTCTGGTTATGGTCCCACAGAGCTCCTGCTGTCTCAGGCGGCAAGATATCATCACATGCTGCCTGGGTCCTTCAGAGCACCAGAGCGGTGCAGCCAAACAGGGCTGCACCACTTTGTATAGTAATTGCATCTGTGTTCTCAAAGAAACAGATGCAATTAATTTAATGATGGGTGAATTGCCCACATTTCTTTCACCCAGGCTGCTGCTCCCATCAGGGCACGGACATCTGCCGCCTGAGGAGAGATTCTCCTCTCCCTCATGGCGGATGCAGCCCTGACTGGACCTACAGCAGGATCCTTGCCATTTCTGAACTAGAGTCGGGGTGTTACCCCATTTGGGGTTATAAGCAGTGATTCAGAGAGGAGTCAGGTGAGCACCCATCTTTCTTGATTCATTCTATTAAGACCTTCCTGACATTATTACCCAAAGTAACCGTCCTCTTTGAGTGTTTTTTTTTCTTTTGTTTGATTATCCATATACCAAACTGTATTACAAAGTTCTCAAAAAAATATAAAATTTTAGGAAGTACCATCATTTTGAAGAGAATAATTTTACCTACTGTGGGAGATTTGGCCCAGTAGAGACCGTGGTAGCGGGGTTTTGTGATGCAGTTCAAGACAGTGACACCACGGTACAGTCCAAAACAGGTCTCGCCTGGGTTTATTGCAGCAGGAACAAAATAAAACAGCCTTTACATTCAGGCATCAAAACAAACAATATCCTACCCGTCTGGGCGCTAACTAAACAGAGTTTCTCTAACTCACCACTAACACAAAAGATTTCGCTGCTCCAGGCACAGGGGTCAGGGCTGTGTGCTCTCCAGCCTCCTTTCAGAGAGACCACGCTCTCAGCTCTGCTCAGCAGCTTTACTCAGTACTCAGTAACCCCTTCAGTGTCTCACATACCCTCTCCCTCTGTTTGACCCTGTGGGGGCGAACACCTTTGGCCATCAGACAGTGGGTACGAGACAGGGAATCAGCATTCCCATGTAGTTTGCCTGCTCTGTGTTCTACTGTGAATTAGAAATTCTGCGACATTAGGAACCACCTTGTGACCCTGGCGTTCCTCTCTTTAGCCTGACTGATCCAGGTGAGCGGAGAGTGATCGGTTACTAGCGTAAACTGTCGCCCAATCAAGTAATACCTCAGGGATTCCAGGGCCCATTTGATCGCCAAGCACTCCCTCTCAACTACACTATAGTTCTTCTCAGGGGGTGTGAGCTTGCGGCTCAGGAATGTCACAGGATGTTCCTCCCCCTCCACTACTTGGGACAGAACAGCTCCTAAGCCCACGTCAGAAGCGTCAGCCTGCACAATAAAGGTCTTGGTGAAGTTAGGGGTGATCAGTACCGGACCCCCACACAAAACAGTTTTAAGTCGCTGAAACGCCCCCTCAGCCTCTTCACTCCATTTTACCATCACAGACCGGTTACCCTTCCTCAGGTCAGTCAGGGATGCCGCTATTGTTGCAAAATCAGGAATATATCGGCGATAATTGCCCACTATGCCCAGGAAAGCCCTCACTTGCTTCTTGCTCACCGGTCGTGGCCACTGCTGTATTGCCTCCACTTTATTTACTTGGGGTTTGATGACACCTCGCCCAATACGGTACCCCAGGTGACAGGCCTCTTCCAGACCAAGTGCACATTTTTGGGGGTTCGCCGTCAACCCTGCTGACCTCAGGGAGTCTATCACTGCCTGTACCTTGGCTAGATGACTCTCCCAATCGTTACTATAGACTATGATGTCATCCAGGTAGGCCGAGGCATATCTACGGTGAGGTTTTAACACAAGATCCATTAACCTCTGAAACGTGGCAGGAGCCTCATGTAGCCCAAAGGGAAGTACCACATACTGAAATAGCCCATCAGGAGTAACAAAAGCTGTCTTCTCTTTAGCCCTGTCAGTGAGGGGTACCTGCCAATACCCTTTCGTCAGGTCAAGGGTGGAGAAGAACCTAGCCTGTCACAGCCGCTCTATCAACTCGTCAACTCTGGGCATAGGGTAGGAATCAAATTTAGATACCTCATTCAACTTCCTAAAGTCATTGCAGAACCGGAGGGAACCATCAGGCTTGGGAATCAATACAATAGGACTCGACCAGTCACTTTTAGACTCCTCGATAACCCCTAGGTCTAACATCTGCCTGACTTCTTCAGAAATGGCTTGCCGGTGTGCTTCAGGGACCCAGTAGGGTTTTTGGTGTACCCGGATGTGGGGTTCGGTTATGATGTAATGCTTGATGACTGAAGTACGACCCGGTAACTTAGAGAACACATCAGCGTTTCAGAGCACAAACTCCGCTTCCTGAATCTGGGCCCTGGAGAGGGACTCCGAGATCCGTACTTCAGGCACCTTGGCATCGGGTACACCTACCTCGGGTGTCACCTTCTTGGGGACAGACGCTTTTTCTACTCCCACGGCTATCAGGGACTCTCTTTCCCTCCATGGCTTTAGGAGATTCACGTGGTATATCTGTTCGGGTTTCCTCCTCCCCGACCAATATACCTTGTAGTTAACCTCCCCCACTTTCTCCATGACCTCATATGGACCTTGCCATTTCGCCAAGAACTTACTCTCAACGATGGGCACCAGAACTAACACTCTGTTGCCTGGGTTAAAGGTCCTGAGTCTGGCTGATCTATTGTAGACCCTACACTGGGCCTCTTGTGCCCTTGTCATGTGCTCCATTACAAGGGGCATAAGGGAGACATGTTCAATCACACTACGGTGGGGGGTCCTTTCATGTTCCCAGGTCTCCTTAGCTACATCCAAAAGCCCACGTGGGGAACAGCCTTATAACAGCTCAAAGGGTGAGAAACCCGTGGAGGACTGGGGAACTTCACGTATGGCAAATATCAGATAAAGCAACAAACAATCCCAGTCCTTCCCATCTTTGCTGACCACCCTCTTTAGCATCCCCTTCAAGGTCTTGTTAAACCTCTCGACCAGGCCATCTGTCTGAGGATGATATACAGAGGTGCGGAGCTGTTTAACCTGCAGTAATTTACACATCTCCTTCATTACTCTAGACATGAATGGGGTACCCTGGTCAGTCAAGATTTCCTTGGGGAGGCCTGTGCGGGAGAATACCTGGAACAGCTCCCTAGCAATGTTTTTGGAGGAGGTGTTCCTTAACAGAATTGCCTCTGGATACCGCGTAGCGTAGTCCAGGATAACCAGGATGTACTGGGGCCCCCTCGTGGATTTGACTATGGGGCCAACCAAATCCATTGCAATCCGTTCAAACGACACCACTATGATTGGCAATGGGACCAGAGGACTCCTGAAGTGGGACACCAGGGCAGTAAGTTGACACTCAGGGCAGGAGCTACAATACCGGTTTACCTCCTCCCACACCCCGGGCCAGAAAAATCTCTGCAGGATCCTCTCTCGGGTCTTCTCAGCACCTAAGTGCCCTCCCAGCACATGTTTATGTGCCAAATCTAGCACCAGCCTACGGTGAGATTGGGGTACTACAAGTTGCTCAACCTCCTCACCCCGTATCTGGTCAACCCTGTACAACAGTTCCCCAACAATCACCATTCGGGGGTATATTTTGTCAACCCCTGGTATTTGGAGTACCCCATTTATCACTTTAACATTCTCCTGTGCTTTAAATAAGGTAAGGTCCTGTAGATGTGCAGCCCCAAAATTTACACGGGAAACTCAAGGTCCAGCATGTCGGGCACCTCCTCGTGACCCTCGACCTCACCAGCTAGGACCTCTAGGGGAGAGAATTTATCACCTGGGGTCACCCCTACTGCTGGTGTGGGTACATTGGCCTCAAAGGGTTCAGGGGCCAAGGCCGGACATAACTGATGTCCATTATCTGTAATAGCACCTGAGGTGAGTCTTCTTCTCCAGAGGTCCCAAAACACCGGTAAGTCTCTGCCGATGATAGCCTCATGAAACAGGGTCCCCACCACCCCCACTTCATGGGTAATAGTACCACAAGGTGTATGTAGGTTGATGACGCGAGTGTCCCCATGTATACATAACACTCCCACTTTACCCCCACTGTATAGTCCAGGATCAACCAAAGTTCCCCGCACCAGGGTGACCAGACTCCCCGAGTCTAGCAAGGCTTCCACCGTGTGACCCCCGTTTGTGACCATACACACTTGGGGTCCTGCATCCGTGACCGACTCGGCTGCCAGAACTGACCGGGCAAACAGTGACATTCGCCAGGTCTGGTTGCAGTCCATTGGCTCCACTGACAGGGAACAGTTGGAAGAAATATGTCCCATTCCATGGCATCGCCTTCACTGGATACGGCTATGACCTCTGTCACGAGCCTCATTGGGTTTCTGTGTATCCGAACCCCCCAATGAACCCCCTTCCCCTTTTCGGCAGTAGCAGTCTTACCAGATGGTTTAGTGGCCTTGTCACTGGCACTGCTTCGTGTGGGAGAGGTAAGTAGATCCTCCGTAGCCCGATATCTCTCTACTAGGGACACGAGATCCTCAGCATTTGTGGGACCAGCCTGTTCAAGCCATCGCTGGAGCCAAGAGGGCAGAGAACGGGTGAACTTGTCAAGAACCACTCTCTCGACCATCTGCGCTGGGGTGCAGTCCTCTGGTTGTAGCCACTTCCGGCCAAGATGGATCAGGTCATACATTTGGGAGCGCGGGGGTAGTTTTTCTGAGTATGCCCACTGGTAGACCCGGCTGGAACGAACTTGTATGGTGACCCCTAGACGAGCCAGAATCTCCGCTCTTAGCTGGGGGTACTCACGGGCTTCTGTTTCACTCAGGTCGTAGTAGGCCTTCTGCGATTCGCCTGTGAGGAACGGTGCCAGGACATCTGCCCACTACTCAGCTGGTAACTTCTCTCGCTTAGCTACTTGCTCGAACACAGTGAGATACGCCTCCACGTCGTTGGTCGCCGTCATCTTTTGTAAGGCCTTCTGCACTGCAGCTCGTGCGGAATGCTGGACAACCGGGTACCCTTGCAAACCAGTATGGGACCCCTCAGTAGTCGTTGCTTGCGGTGCTGCCATAATGCCAGTAAACTTTTCCATCATCAGCTTAAACATGGCTCGGGACTCTTCATGGCTTGCTGCTGGCGGGACCTCTCCTCCTGCTGCTGGAGCATGGCTTGCTGCAGCTGCCGATTAGCTCTGGCCTCCTCTTGCAGGTATTTAATAAAGTCCTCCATCTTGGCTGTATCCTGCAATTTGCCTGCTGCTTTCACCCAGGCCATGCAGGATGCAGGATGTTGCAGGATGTAGCAAGCCTCTTCAGGTGTGTGTCTTTTGAACTGCCCGCATCCTCCACCATATGTGGGAGATTTGGCCCAGTAGAGACCGTGGTAGCGGGGTTTTGTGATGCAGTTCAAGACAGTGACACCAAGGTACAGTCCAAAACAGGTCTCGCCTGTGTTTATTTCAGTAGGAACAAAATAAAACAGCCTTTACATTCAGGCATCAAAACAAACAATACCCTACCCGTCTGGGCGCTAACTTTCTCTAACTCCCCACTAACACAAAAGATTTCGCTGCTCCAGGCACAGAGGTCAGGGCTGTGTGCGCTCTCCAGCCTCCTTTCAGAGAGACAACGCTCTCAGCTCTGCTCAGCAATCTTATGCAGACTGATTAGGCTGCTCCCACCACCTGTGTCCAAGATGCTGGACAACACAAACTCAGCACTAAGGCCTTGCATAGTATGAAAACCTAGGGGAAACATACCGCCCATCCACAGTTAACCCCTTCAGTGTCTCACACTACCCAGGAATGTTCCGTTTTCTCCATGTTTTTAGGTCTGACTGGGTCTTCTGGAAAGAAGTTAGCAATGATCAATGAATATGCAATGATCACACATAGCGCGAGTATAGCAGAGGAAGAGCTGTGACGTCACTGGCACATAGTGTCAGCGTGTCAATTAGCCCGGGGGGGGGTGCATAAATTAACTATTGGCGGAGCCCCTGAGCACCCCAGGTTTATTTGCATATGATCTAAATCTCTATTTCTATGAAATCCGGGCATTCTAAAATATGACAAAGGGGGCGGGGGACACCTACCAGAGCTCTCAGGCTCATTTACATAATTATAAAAGTTGATTTTAGAAGGAAGGAGGCCATAAATAGAAAAATATAAGAAGAACACAGTGCCTGGATCTATCAGTAGGTGTCCCTGGTTTATATCCATGCTTAATTTTTTATGGTAGATATTAATTTTACTAGGTTAGCAACCAATACTTTTTACCATTTAAAGGGGAACTCCATGGAAATATCTCTTTTTAACTTATTGGGCATGTTGACCCCCATTCCCAGAAGTAAAGACATGCTAGCAATAAGGCTACATTCGGACGATGTATGGCGGAAATACATCGGGGCCCCGGAGAGGAGCAGGGGATGAGCGCTGCTCACCCCCGCCCCTCTCCATAGGCATATACAGCACATGGCGCAATATCACATAGAAAGATAGGACATGTCCTATCTTTCTACTGGCTACGGAGCGGTACGGTGCCGTGAGCCCATAGAAGTGTATGGGGGACGTATATCGGCCGTATATACGTCCCCCGTACATGTGTCTGAATGTAGCCTAACCTTGTAATACGACACCTTCCTGAACTCTTCAAATTGAATTCATAAGGTCAGACATCAGTAGCACCAAGTCTTCAACAAATAGACCAGTTTTGTGTTGGTGTAATCCAATCTGAATACCTCTCAAGAGATTTATACTGATCGGCTCTGAGAGGAGTATATTACCAGGACAAAAGGCATCAAGAGGTCTCCCTCGCAGATACCATGTTAATGATGCTTCAGGTACCATCTAGACTAGAGCCTGTATTCCTTGGTGAAACCCATCTGATCATTATGAATTAGAAGCAGCAACACTTTCAGTGAGATGGGCCTAACTGTTGGTCAGGGTGGAAGGTTCTTTCCGAGGTTTAGGCAGGGTCAGTATAGTGACTTTAACCACGACCAGCGGTGGGGGTCCCGTTTTTGCTCTATTAAATGCTTTTAACATATTAAAGCCCAAGATATGCCTGGGAATATTCATCACCAAACCAATCTGGGCCTGGAGCTTAACGCGTTTAGTGGTAAAATGATCTTTATTGAGACTATAAAGGTCCTCGTAGAATTATTTGAACATGTTAGCTAATTTATTAGGACAAGTTTCTTTCACCAAGGGATCTGCTTCTCCATTACTCACTGCCTAGCGCTCAAGTATGGAAATGCGGAGCAGAGCCAGCACTGCCGCCTGCTCTATTCGGAGCTGCTGGGTTTTATAGCCATTCATGGGGCTAAACTTTTGTTTGTTGGAAAACCAGTTTAATGGCAAAAAAGAGTTACTCAGCAAGAAGAGCGATCAGTACAAATGGTTCCTGAATGCAGAAGTGGGGTGCCAACTACACCTTTGGACGCGATGACAAGCAAAGAGAAAGCCAAGACCGGCCAGTGGTCAAAAAACGGTCTATCAATTCCAATGTATGTATTCTCTCCAGATCCTTCAATACTTGAGGAAAATCTGGTACAAAAAAGGAGAAGCCATAGCAATCCCATCTCGATGGTCCAGGAGGGCTTGGTATCCCCTCACATAACTGCTTTCGAAGGAAGGATTTGGGAATTCCCTATGAACACAGTGAAGCCACCAGCATCCCAGCCTTAGACAATTACACCTGGCCGTGTGGTGACTGAGCAGTGCAGACTAAACCACAAAGATTTATCAGATGATGTAATAGAAACTCTTGTAGGTTCAAGAAAGTTCTGCACAACTAGAATATCATTTTATGTCTGGGAAGTATTAAGGTCATGAGAAGTGTCTAACAAAAAACTCGAACAAAAGAACACGTCACCGCTATCAATGGGGGGTCTCCGGCCATCCCCCAGTCACTTACTTTCTAAAGAAAATATAGGGACTCAAACCAGAGTTCTACAAACAGTTTCCACCTTGGGATCTCTGGTTCTGAACCTCTAAACTCTGCACAGCTTCAAAACATTCCTATAAAAAGTTATCTTTAAAGACAGTGTGAGGCATGTATTAGGGCTGGCAATTTAACTTGCATAGAGACTCCAGTTTTATGTTTGTCATGATTAAGAGCGGAGTCTCCGGTCGAAACGCGTAGACACTAAGACACTAAAAACGCACTGCAACCTTTTATGATGTATGCAAAATAAAGTCTTGTTGAGTTGGAGAATTAGCTGGACCGTGACCTTTTTTCGAATTTGGAATCGAACAATTACCTGAGCAGCGAGGTGGCCCGTGCCGACCCAACTACAAGCGCCCATTGCTAAAGGAGAGGTGAGCTGGTAATTATCCTTTTTTCAAAATTTATAGAGACTACAGTAAATGCAGAAGGAGAGGTGTTCACCAATTCACAAAACTGCAACCGGGTCAAGCATTTTCGTCCAGACGTCATTGCTGCAGAGGGTTCTGCCTGAACACCCGTATAAAGTAGTGTTGTAGAAATCCCTTAGTGTGTGATGCTACAGAAAGAACTGTAAATTGGCACAGATTTTTTTTCCCGACACTTTTTTTTTGTAATAAATAAATGTATTACTTGTCACTGTGCATTGTATCCTGGCGCCAGGCTCCCTCATGCTCCTGTTAATCACTTCCATTTCACTTACAGGCGGTCCCCTACTTAAGAACATCCGACCCCTTGGTACAAATGGAACTCTGGATGTTGGTAATTCAATGTACTTTAGCCTTAGGATATAATAATCAGCTGTAGGCGTTATAAAAGGCGTCTGCTTTATAATTCATTCTGGTTCTTGTGACCATCCAACATTTGTAAAATCCAATTGTCACAGAGACCAAAAAAAAATATGTCTGGGGCTACAATAATAAACTATACAGTTCTGACTTGCATACAAATTCAACTTAAGAACAAACCTACGGAGCCCTTCTTGTATGTAACCCGGGGACTGCCTGTAATTTATTACTCTGTATTGGACAGTAAATGACCTTGAAGCCCTTTGTCCACAAGCAATTTGTTTCTACAAACTCACTTCCTGCACGTTCTGGATTTTTCAGACTAAACCTAAATTCTCTGCACAGTGTTAGGTCCGTGAAATCCGTCCAGGACACAGTCTATGATTTATGGACTGACCAAGGTCCGGGCCTTATACCTATCTCCGACTATAGGGGTCAGTCCCACTGTGATCAGGACTTACGAGAGCACAGGCTGAGCATGCACATTCAGCTGGGGCTCCTAGGGGCCCACACTCTCCTCTGTGAATCCTAGCAGAAGGGGCTTTAATTCTTGATGATTTTCTACATTGTCTTCAGTCCGTTTGTTTTGTCTCCTTTATACAGTATAAATACGGATCAGAAACTTATATGTCCACATCTTATAAAGCACAACATAAAGCTTCCATGCGTCGTCCTTCCTTATCCGTGAGGCTCCGGACCATCGTGCCGTGCAGGGGATGTGTCCAGTAATAAGGAGCGAGGGTCATGGGGACAGCCTGATGGGTCATATCCCCGGATCCTCTCATCTTCGTGTTATCCACAGGACTTCATCTCCATGGAGCGCGCTTGCAGTTCACCAAAACACGTTTATTGCCCGTTAATCTCCGCAAACAACCTGAAGTGTAGAATTTCTTCTTCACAATCCAAACAAGAACATGATTTCTTATTGATGTTCTCGAAAACATGAAAGGATGGAGGTCAAAAAGGATGGAAATCAAAAACCACTTCCATCCTTTGTGAGTTCTCTGAAGATCCAATAGTTCAACTTTAGTAACATAAGTTATAGGCATGAATTTGGCTTCTCTCCTGTGTGAATTCTCTGATGTTTAACAAGACTTGATTTATCAACAAAATATTTGTCACATTGGGCACAGCAGTATCTGATATCTCTGCAGTGAATTCTCTCATGCCTCACCAGAGATGATTTTTCCGTAAACCGTTTGCCACATTCTCTACATGAATATGGTTTCTCCCCTGTGTGAATTCTCTGATGTTCCCGAAGTCTGGCATTAGTAATAAAACATTTGCCACATTCTAAACAGGAAAATAGCTTCTCCCCTCTGTGACCTTTCTCATGTTTCGAAAGATTTGATTTATTTGAAAAGCGTTTGCTGCATTCTAGGCACGAATACGGCTTCTCCCCCGTGTGACTTCTCTGATGTATGACGAGAGAGGATTTACCGATAAAACATTTGCCACATTCTAAACATGAATAAGGCTTCTCCCCCGTGTGGCTTCTCTTATGTGCAGCAAGACTGGATTTATCTGCAAAGCACTTACTACATTCTGAGCATGAAAACGGCTTCTCCCCCGTGTGAGTTCTCTGGTGTATAACGAGATCTGATTTATGCGCGAAACATTTGCCACATTCCGAGCACGAATACGGCTTTTCCCCTGTGTGGATTTTCTGATGTCTAACAAGATCTGGTTTATCAGAAAAACATTTCCCACACTCTGAGCATGTGTGTGGCTTCTCTCCTGAGTGAATTTTTTCATGTCTTACAAGATTTTTTTTGATAGTAAAACACTTTCCACACAGGGAACATGTATGTGGCTTCTTTCCTGTGTGAATTCTTCTATGTTTAAGAAGATTTGATTTGGCACTAAAACTTTTCCCACATTCTGCACAGGAGAATACACGTCCTGGAGCCTGTGTGATAAGGATTTCTTCTCTGGAGCTGTTCATGGTATCTTCTTCTTCTTCATTTAGCCTCAGCCTGAAGATTTCCTCCGCATTCTCACTGCGATTGTCTGTTGAGAGAAAAATGGAGTCTGTAATTTTGTTTCGTAACCAAAAATTAGAATAAAGTTTAACACTGTAATGAGCTGAATAGAGATGAGCGAGCACTAAAATGCTTGGGTGCTCGTTATTCGAGACAAACTTTTCCCGATGCTCGAGTGCTTGTTTCGAATAACGAACCCCATTGAAGTCGAGCATTTTTCAAGGGGACCAAGGCTCTGCACAGGGAAGCTTGGCCAAACACCTGGACCTCATAAGGAAAGAGAGGGGAGTTAAGATAACACCACGGGAGAGATTGACAACGGACAGCAGTGGTGGGCGAGACATGCATGGAGGCCGTCTGGTTCTGCGATAAGTCTCGACCGATTAGTGTACCAAAATTATGGCCTAACATCATGGCCTGTTACAGGGGAGTGAAACAGGAAGAGGCAATGTATAGCAAGGTATAAGACCATCGGCCATAACATGACCCGGGTTGACACTAGATAGGAGGACGCGATAGGCATAGGCAATCTGGCTAGTGCAGGCGGCTCGCTAGAGAGTGTCATGCGACATACCCTAAATGACTCAGGCTTCACCAAAGTAGGTGAGCAAGAAGCGCTGAAATGATTTCCTATGTGAACAAAAGGTTGACGTATATTTAGTGGTATAACACAGCATGGTGGCCATAGTGACCAAGTTCGATACGTATCGGTGAAACACCCGAAAAATGAGCCTGACACCGCGCTCTTTTGATAAGGGGACGACATGTGGGAGAGGCCCATGCATAGACGACTTTCCCAGAGATTAAGCGGACAGTATGGGGCATCTCCGCTTTGCGCTGATTCTCATTGCAACTTCAGGTGCTCCAGATGGCGGCGACAGATGGGCCAGTTCCCTTGTATCTGGTGAAACACTGCTGAAAATTCTGCCTGACACGCTCGTTTGATAAGGGGATGGGATGGTGCTGCATATCCTCTCGTGCTCCAGTGTCTGGGTTATATAGAGTTGAAAGTTGCGCATGGAGACTTTGGTTTGACCGTGTGGAGGATCGGTGGAGCAAAGTGGACAGGAACAGCAGGGTCGTATGCATGGATGCCTCTGAGGGCTGCCTAATCTGGGGATGGAGCTGGCGGGTCCCTCTGCCAGGCAGCGGATATTCGCCTATCCAAGCCCCTGTCTCTCGGCTACTCCCAAACAGGCACTGTTCGAACCCTTGTAGAAGATCAAGTGTAGTAGTGGTTCTGGGTATAGTTTGGGTTATGGCGGGTGAGGGAATGTAACAGTGCGCAAGAATGCTGAAATATATCGGTAAATGATAAAAGTTTTGCCAGTATAATTTTTGTGATAACACAGACAGGGGGTGGCGACAAGAGTTTAACAAGATTTGTTGTGGAAAAGCCCATGAAAACAACCCAATAATTCTGCCTGAACACAGCTCGTTTGATAAGGGTACGATTATGGAGGAAGGCAGCATATTGATGAGCGGGGCATTTTGGAGGCAGCTATGAGACAAAGTGTGGACTCGCAAAAAGACGACGTGTGAGGCACTAAAAGACCGTGTGGAGGGCTGCTATGGAGACCATTTAATTTGGATAGTGCCGTATACTAATAGCTGAGCCAGTATGGCCCTTGGCAGTGAAAAAGCAGTATGCCGTTTCCTGCCTGCTGCTATTTTACCTCTGCTTTAAAGGACGACAGTGAGGACAATGAGTGAAGGAGGAGGTGCATAAATTATTCAGGTTAGCTTCCTTCACCTTGTGGAAATGGAAATCCTGAGAAAACCAGGTTATATCATCTTGATAACGTCAGCATCTTCAGCGCTGTCAGTCAACAGCCTGTACCTTATCAGTGATGATGCCACCAGCTGCACTGAAACCCGCTCAGACAACACGCTAGCGGCAGGGCAGGCCAAGAACCTCCAAGGCGTACAGCGCCGAGTTCGTGCCACATGTCCATCTTGAAACCCATATTTAGGAGCTGGTGTAATTTGGACATGGTATGGTCAGCTACGGTACTCCCTCACCCTTTTCTGTAGATCAGCCCTACCTGGCCGAGAGGACTGGGGGACAGGTGACAGTGTCTGCTTCTGTGGTACGCTAAAGCTGGCAAAAGCCTGTAAGCGGTACCCCTGCCAGTGCTGGACATCTGCCCAGCTCGCCTACTCTCTCACCTTGCGTACTTGTCCCGCAGGAAGTACTGCCCTCTGACCGCTGCGAGCTGTCAGAAGGGAATCTGTTTCAGCTTGTGCACCAGGTGCCTGCTGGTATTCATGCATTCTCACAGCTCCTTTCCTCTCCAGGGATGAGAGTGGAAGATTTTTGCTTGTACCGTGGTCCAGGAGAGTGAATACCCAGTAATCGGTGCTGGAATAAATTCTTTTGAACGCAGGGTCAGATGGAGTGGCAGCCGAGAATGAAAGTCTGCCATATGACGCCTAGTCCCAACTTTCAAGAATTCACTCCCTCACGGCTGAGCCCATTTCCCCTCCTCCTCCCTCCAACTCCTCTTCTTCTGCCCATATACGCTGAACAGTGAAGACTGAACATGGTCCCCTCTTGGTCTGCCCATTCTCCCCTCTTCCTCCTCATGCCTCCTCCACCTCCACCCTCCGATATGCGCTAGAAACAGACCTGAGGTGCTTGGCTATCAACAAGGGAATCTTCTTCCCCGTCTCTTGTGAGAGCGCAAAGCTTCCGACTTCATGCTGATCAGAGAGTTTTTCAACAGGCCAAGCAGCGGGATGGTGAGGCTGAGATTGCATCGCCACTCACCATCTGTGTTTGACTCCCAAAGTTACCGCACCTGACAGATATCAGACATCCACGTCCACTCCTCATTGTAGACTTGAGGAAGCTGACTGACCTGACTACCAGTTCTGGGTGAAGTTGACGATTGGCAGTCTACAACCCTGCGCTGCTTGTAAACCTGGATAAACATGGTTATGTTGAATTCCACCTCGTGGGCACGTCGCACAACATCGGTGAGCGGGCAGTTTGGAGCCAGCACGTGCCCTGAGAGTGGCAGCATCTGTGCTGGACTTCCTAAAGTGCGCACGATATGCGGCGCACCTTTTGTGAGCAATCAGACAGATTGGGGTATGTCTTTAAACCGCTGAACTATGAGATTTACCATGGCCGCATGCGCACATGTGTCAGTCGCTGCGAGTGTGCAGAGCCGCCACCAGTTACGGCCGTTGTCACACAACCATGCCTGGCTTCAGGTTCAGCGTTGCCAGCCACAGATCAGTCTGCGGCGTGATGCCCTGTAATAGCTTTTTGGGCGGGTGTGCCTTTATCGCCTAGCCTCAGCAGTTTGACACCGCCTGCTGTCCGCTTAGCGACGCACTGCGTGTGCCTGAGCTACCGCTGATGGCCCCATGCCCACGGATGGTAATCGTGCGGAGTAGGAGGAGGGTTGGAGGAGGAGGAGGCATAGTAGGCCTGAAAGACCTGACCGGGTAGCCCGCATCCTCGGGGGCCGCGTCGGCAGTATATGACCAGCCCCAGGGTCAGACTCGGTCCCAGCCTCCACCAAGTTAACCCAATGTGCCGTCAGCGATATATAGTGGCCCTGCCCGGCAGCACTCGTCCACGTGTCCGTGGTCAGGTGGACCTTGTCAGAAACGGCGTTGGTCAGGGCACGGATTATGTTGTCTGACACGTGCTGGTGAAGGGCTGGGACGGCACATCAGGAAATGTAGTGGCGGCTGGGGACAGAATACCGAGGGGCGGCCGCCGCCATGAGGTTTCGAAAGGCCTCGGTCTCTACCAGCCTATAGGGCAGCATCTCCAGGCTAAGCAACTTGGAGATGTGGACGTTGAGGGCTTGGGCGTGTGGGTGGGTTGCACTATACTTCCTTTTGCGCTCCAGCGTCTGGGGTATGGAGAGCTGAATGCTGGTGGATGCTGTGGAGGATCGTGGAGGCGAAGATGGGGTTTTCGCACGGAAGGTGTTTGGGCCGGGGTCCTGGCTGACTAGCAGATGACACAGGGGAAGGAGCAGTGGTGTTCCCGGCCGGAGGTGACCGGTATTGGTGCCATTGAGTGGGGTGTTTAGCATTCATATGCCTGCGCATACTGGTGGTAGTTAAGCTAGTAGTTGTGGAACCCCTGCTGATCCTGGTTTGGCACAGGTTGCACACCACAGTCCGTCGGTCATCCGGTGTTTCTTTAAAGAACCTCCAGACTTCTGAAAATCTAGCCCTCGCCACGGGAGCTTGACTACGGGCAACATTTGGTGCTGATGCACCAGCTCTGGCCCTGCCTCTCCGTCTGGCCCCACCACTGCCTCTTCCAACCTGTTCTGGTATAGGACTCGCCTCCGTCTCAGAAGCATTGTGTTCACCCGGCCTATCAACCCAGCTTGGGTCTGTCACCTCATCATCCTCCGATCCCTCAGTCTGCTCCCCCCTTGGACTTCCTGCCCTGACAACAACTTCACCACTGTCTGACAACCGTGTCTCCTCATCGTCCGACACCTCTTTACACACTTCTTCCACTACGTCAATAATGTCATCATCACCCACAGACTGCGACCGGTGGAAAACCTGGGCATCGGGAAAGAGCTCAGCAGCAACCGTACAAGTGGTTTGTGACTCTGGGAAGGGTCCAGAAAACAGTTCCTCAGAGTATGCCGGTTCAAATGCCAAATTTTCCTGGGAGGGGGCAGACTGGGGGGAAGGAGGCTAAGGTGTAGGAGCTGGAGGAGTGCTGATTTCGGTGACATGGGTGGACTGCGTGGAAGACTGACTGGTGGACAAATGGCTAGAAGCATTTTCCGCAATCCACGACATCACCTCTTCGCACTGTTCTGGCCTCAACAGTGCTCTACCACGAGTCCCAGTAACTTGAGACATGATGAACCTAGGGAGTGTAGCTCTGCGGCGTTCCCCTGCTCCCTCATCAGCAGGTGGTGTCTCACCCCGCCCAGGACCACGGCCTCTGACCCCTGCAGTAGTTGGACGCCCACGTCCTCTACCCCTAGCCCTCGGGTTCAACATTTTCAAAATTAAAGTGTAAACTGTAAATTTTTTTTTTTTTTTTACAAATAATGCTATCCTATTGCTATGGCTAGTTTCTAACCTACACTAACAGCACACAACTGGATTTTGTGCTGTGCCTGATGACTTTTAGTTCTAAAAAAAAATAAAAAAAATCAGCAGACTGTGCCTAATTCAAATCAAACCCCTAATAAATTGTCCCACTTCGGTGTTTGAGGTGGATATGTGTGTCACTAAGAGCTAAACACAACGGTAGCAAGTCCCCCTGCAAATTCCTCACAATATGGTACTAGCTAAAAAAAAAGTAAAATATATATATAACGCTATTGTAGCCCTAACAAGGGCTGTTGGGTTCTTGTAGAATCACTCCTGCCTAACACTATTCTAATAGAACACCCTAACGCTTTCCCTGACCAGCAGCAGCTCTCTCCCTAGCGGCATCCAGACACAGAATGATCCGAGCAGCGCAGGCAGGGGCTAGTCTATCCCAGGGTCACCTGATCTGGCCAGCCAACCACTGCTATCGACATGTAAGGGTACCACGTCATGCTGGGTGGAGTGCAGAGTCTCCTGGCTTGTGATTGGGTTTGTTTCTGGCCGCCAAAAATCACAATGCCGCGAGATGCCTTTTCTCGAGCGGCGAAATACTCGTCTGAGCAACGAGCAGTTTCGAGTACGCTAATGATCGAACGAGCATCAAGCTCGGACGAGTGTGTTCGCTCATCTCTAGAACTGAACATGCAGCGGGAGGGGCAATCATTTCCAATCCAAAGCTAAAGAAGATCCAGCAGGAAGGTGAAGTTTAAGACCTTCTGCTTCCATTTATTGTTAAATTAAAAAAGTCTTCAAAGCCACGTAATTGTTCTCTGAAGAAAATCTTATTAAAAGATTAAGGCTACATTCACACTAAGATATGCCCACTGGGCCATAGCACGGAGGGCATGTGTTTGCGGCGATGGAGAAGAGGAGTGGTGACCCCTGCCCTCTCCATAAAGATGCACAGCCCCGTAACACGCCTAGTCCCATCTTTTCCCCGGGTACAGAGCGGTACGGTTATGCTCTGCTTCGTGCACCTATTGCCGTCTATGGGGGATGTATATACGAGGGCGGTTCAATAAGTACCCATGTTTGACGACAGAGGGCGTTCCTGAGGGAAGTTGGTGCTATCATCGTGTCCTCCTATCTATCAAACGACGGCAAAACAAACTGCAGACTGATTGATTTGTTAGCTTGGATTTGGCAGCCATTTGAGTAAGACGTGTTTCGTGATTGTCGCCAAGATGGAGAAAGAGCAGTATCGTTCGCCAATTTTCTTTTTGGATGGGAAAAAATGCGAGGAGATAAAAGCAAAGTTAGAAGCTGTTAATGGGGACACTTCACCATCTATGACCACAGTTAGATATTGGTTCAACAAATTTAAACGTGGGCGCACATCTGTTTTTGATGAGGAGCGACCAGGACGCAGACGTGGTTACCGAGAAAATCATTAAAAAAGTTTTACAACATGATACTCGCTGATCGATGAACGAAAGTGTGCGAAGTAGCAGAGGCCGTAGGTGTGTCCCCCGGAACGGCAATTAATTCACCGACACCTCAGATAAGTTTCTGATACTGAAAAATCACGTTTATAGCGGCCATTACATTGGCCACACGACATTTCACTCTGTTCCATAAGACTCAGGACATAATTGTCCCCTATTGTTTCCCAGGTCAACAGCCCTAGGTCAGCGAAAGAGGAGGAATTCCAAAATCTTAGTGTGAGGAGAAAATCTGAAAACGTATTTGTATAGTTCTCAGGTAGAAACAAAGGAGATGGAATATTCCCCGAGTCGCTGCATAGTGCCCGGCTCTCCTGTACAGAGTCGCTGCATAGTGCCCGGCTCTCCTGTACAGAGTGGCTGCATAGTGTCCGGCTCTCCTGTACAGAGTCACTGTATAGTGCCCGGGAGCCCTCTGTGATTTCTTCTTTCAGTGCCACATGCTGCAGTTTTTCTGGAAGCGAGGCTCCTGGAAAATTGTCTATGTAAAGGTGTTAGCCCTGGTCCAGCAGTAGATGCACCAAATCCCACACTACTTTTCAAGCAACTCTCAGGAAGATGGGGGATTCTGGAGTCCTTCCCTTCATACACTCTGAACTTGTATTTGTACCCCGATGCCCTCTCACACAGCTTTAACCAGCTGTCGCCCAAAACTTATTATTTAGGATGATTCCATTCCCTACACTTGGATCATCCTGATTTGCTCCCGTTATAATGAAGC
This sequence comes from Engystomops pustulosus, assembly GCA_019512145.1. Classification (NCBI taxonomy): domain Eukaryota; kingdom Metazoa; phylum Chordata; class Amphibia; order Anura; family Leptodactylidae; genus Engystomops; species Engystomops pustulosus. The sequence continues at coordinate 304,950,099 of CM033641.1, forward strand.
AGCCAAGTTCAGTAACCGTTACCTCTGGTGAGTGTGCACTGAGCTCAGGTCTGGGTGTCACCTCCTGCTCACAGCAAGATTCGGGTGAAGGCCCTGCGACATATTGCCTTGCACCCGTCCTGCTTGGCCTGAAGGGGGTGACATTAGATTTGTTATCCACGGCCGCCTAATGCACCAGAAGGTCTCTACCAAAGCCCCTCCAAGCTGTACCTTCACAGGCTGTTACACTGTCCCTCCGTGCTGTACCTTCACAGGCTGTTACACGGTGTCGCCCTCCTACTCCCTCAGCAATGGTGAACTCCAACCATCATCAAAGGTGTAATGAAGCTTCATTGTTAAATCTTGTTACCATAACAAACCAAATGTTTGAAAAGCCAGAGGTCACACAGAAAACAAAATCCTTTCAACACTTCCACAACTTACACCTTCTGAATAAGATCTAAATTTTGCTTACCTGAAAATTTCTTTTCCTCGAAGTCCAAAGGCAGCACTGATGGGTAAGAGTCTGCAGTCCTAATTATGACAGAAGAATTAACAATAAATCAACTAACCAACTGCCCTATAAGTATCCTAGGAGTCAAGGAAGAGGCGTGTTTTATGCAAGATGTTGTACAGCAGTGATAGTCTGCAGATGTGTGCAGCAGTGATACTCTGCAGAAGTGTACAGCAGTGATAGTCTGAAGGCTGCGGGGGTATGGAGGGGCTCACATTGCTAGCACCGCTTCCATCGCCCCCAGCAAAGCTGCCATACTGTAGCATGTCAGTAAATGGTAGAATCAATTGGGCAACGTAGGGTTAAAGTACCCTAGGGGCGGGGTCTAAAAAATAGTACAAATTTATAAAAAAAAAAAAGTTAAAATAATAAAAAAAACTAAATTCAAATCACCCCCCCCCCCCTTTCCCTAGAACTGATATATAAATAAACAGTAAAAATCATAACCACGTTAGGTATCGCTGCATCCCAAAATGTCTGATCTATCAAAACGTAAAAATGTTTAACCCTGTGACGGAAAATAGCACCCATTGTCGAAAATGCCACTTTTTTTTGTCATTTTGCAAAATATAAAAAAAATGTATAAAAAGGGATCAAAAAGTCGTACAATCCTCAAAATGGTAGCACTGAAAACATAATCAAAAGTCGCAAAAAAATGACACCCCCACAGCTCCTTACATTGAAGTATGAAAAACGTATTTTTTCAAAAGATGGCAAAATGTCGAATTTTTTTTTTTATTTTATTTTTGAAACTTGGGTCCATCATCTTGGGTTTGTCCTCTCCATAGACACCTGTAAAGTTATTGATTCTGTTGAATGGTCCAATATGTCATAAGCCATAATTGATAAAAAAAAGTGCAGTCTCGATACATGTTATGACCCTGGTGTGTGAGGGGTCAGTCCTTACTATACTTTGCCCCCGCACACCAGGGCCATAACATGTATTGACCCTTTAAATCAGCTGTAGGTTCATTGGGTTCTAAATCCACTCTATTTCCGTTTTCCTTTCCCTGTTTGTTCTCAGCCATTATCCCTTGAAGCAGTGTTCCCCAACATTTTTGTATCTGGGGACTGGCTGCACCCAAAATTTTTCCCCAGGCCTAGGTAACCCCCTTACTATGGTCCCTGGAAAATAAAGTTGTGTGCCCCAAAAATAGTCCATATCTAACCCCAACTCATATAATGTGCCATTTTCTGCAGCCCGTGGACTAAAATGCCCCTTTCCTGCAGCTGCCCTTATTTCTGTACCCCCCCCCCCCCCCCCCCCCTTATTTCTGTATCCCCCCCCCCCTCCACTCTAAATTGCCCCTTTTTCTGTAGCCCCCATTTAACGTCTTGATAAGAAGACGGCTACAGAAAAGGGGACATTATAATACCCCCACACACCTATCATGTCCCCTTATATTTGGGTTTTTCACAATATACATACCGCAAGGCGTTGATGAGACACTGATGAAATGTGTGTCGGGGCGCACAACAGGGACCCCACTAGTGCCCCATGTACTGGGTAACAAAGGATCTGATATGTGACTTCATTCTGTAATACATCATATGGTTGGATCTGCTTTTCTTCCCCGAGACTGAGGCAGGATGACTCTGATATCTTAGCTTGGATTGTCTGTACATGTGATGTTCCTAATACTTTGCTGACATTTAGTGGCCCTGTTTACTCTTGCTCACATCCTAGCCAATTTATTTATCTTCGTGGGTTTTTAAGCCATGTATTGTTGGGCTGTTATTTTTAATAAAGTAAATAATTTTTTATCTTATACTCTGGTAATTGTTTCTCTATGGAGTTTCAGTCCCTTTGTATCTTTTTGATGTTCTATTCTATAATAAAATATCCAGCAGCCTCCCCTAACTAATATAATGTCCCAGCAATGACCTCCCCTCAGTAATAACATGTTCAGCAGCGACCTCCCCTCACAAGTAACATGTCCCAGCAGTGGACTCCCCTCACTAATAACATGTCCAGCAGCAGCCTCCCCTCACTAATACCTCACTAATAACATGTCCCAGCAGCGACTTCCCCTCACTAATAACATGTCCAGCAGCAGCCTCCCTTCACTAATAACGTTTCCAGGAGCGGTCTCCCTCACTAAGAACATGTCCCAGCAGCGACCTCCCTTCACTAGTAACATGTCCCAGCAGTGACCTCCCCTCACTAGTAACATGTCCCAGCAGAGACCTTCCCTCACTAATAACATGTCCCAGCCTCCCTACGCCTGCATCCCAAAGTATGTACACCCCTCTCATTCTCCAGCATGCAGTCCCATGTAATGTACAAATCCTCTCCTCAGCCCATGCAATATTACACCACTTGCCCCCCGGTACACACTTGCAGGCAATCCCTGCTGCGGCTTCCTGATTGTGATAGACAAGGAGGAGGGTCAATGTGACCAGACAGGAAGAGGCGGGGCTTACTAAGTGTCAGTAGCACCGGCTTCCGAGCTTGTAATTCTGAGAGCTACAGCAGTGATAGTCGAGATGTTGTACAGCAGTGATAGTCTGCAGAGGTTGTACACCTGTGATAGTCTGCAGATGTGTACAGCAGTGATAATCGCAGAAGTTGTACAGCAGTGATTACTCCAAGCAGGGTCAATGGGAGGGATTTGGGCGGCAGAGTAATGGTCTGCCCTGACGTGACGATATTGATGCTCTGCAGGATGTAAGAAGCGAGCTGGCAGGCGTTGATGAGAGAGGAATTAAGCGGCAAGCAGTGATGGAAATGTTGTTGATCACTAAGCTCAGTTCTTTTCTTCCTCTCCTGACCAGAGAAGAGTACGGGAGGCGGGCAGGACTTTCATAGTGGGTCCTTCCTCCTTACTGTCTCTCAAATTCCAGCTTTTCAGTCGGGCAAAAGTATGTGACAAAACTATCCTTTTATTTGTATGGAGCGAAAAAAAACGGATGGCGGATACCAATACGGACTGAGAGTTGAGACGTCCTTATGATGAGCCGTACAGTACATGGTGCTGTGACTGAGCCTTGGTGTGCTTCTCTCTGCCGGGATGTCCTGTGCCGGCAGATGATGTGGCTTTAGCTGTGGCACCCTCCATCAGTAATGCGCGCGTCACATGTCGGCGGCGGGGTATGGAGGGGTCCATTGCTAGCACCACTACCATGCCCCGCAAAGATGCTTCCGTAGCAATGTTCCCAGTAAATGTAGAATCAATAGCAACGTAGGGTACCATAGGGGAGGGGTCTAAAAAAGAGTACAAATTTTTTTACAAAAAGTTAAAATAAAAAATAAAATTCAAATCACCCACCCCCCCCTTCCCTAGAGCGATATATAAAGAAACAGTTAAAAATCATAACCACGTAGTATCGCTGGATCCAAATGTCGATCTATCAAAACGTAAAAATGTTTAACCCTGTGACGGGAATAGCACCATTGTCGAAAATGCCACTTTTTTCATTTGCAAAAAAATGTTATTAAAAGGGGATCAAAAAGCCGTACTACAGTACTCAAAATGGTAACACTGAACAAATAATCAAAAGGCGGACCCAAAGATTGACACCCCCACATCTCCTTACATGAAGTATGAAAAACTTATTTTCTCAAAAGACTGGCAAAAATGTGAGAATTTTTTTTTTATTTTATTTTTGGACTGGGGTCCGATCTTGGGTTGTCATCTCCATAGACACGGTAAAAGTTTTGAATTCGGTGAATGTCAATATGTCATAAGCCATAATTTGATAAAAAAAAAAAAAAGTGCAGTTCAATACATGGTAGACCCTGGTGTGTGAGGGGTCAGCCTTACTATACCTTCCCCTCACCCCCCCGCCACACCAGGGCCATAACATGTAGGACCTTTCAAATCAGCTGTAGGTTTATTGGGTTCTAAATACACATATTTCCGTTGTCCTTTCAATGTTTTTTCTCCGGCCCATTCCCTTGAAGCAGTGTTCCACAACTTTTTTATTCTGGGGCGGGCTGCACTAAATTTTTCACAGGCTGGGTAACCCATACTATGGTCCGTGGAAAAATAAAGTTGTGTCCCCAAAAAAGTCCATATCTAACCCCCCAACTCATATAAGTGACATTTTCTGAAGCTGCCCTTATTTGTAGCCTCCCCTCTATAATGCCCTTATTTCTGTCCCCCCCTGTTATAAATGCCTTATTCTGTACCCCCCTATATATGCCCCTTTTCTGTACCCCCCCTCTATAATGCCTTCTTTCCGTACCCCCCCTCTATATGCCCTTATTTCTGTACCCCCCATATATAACGCCCTTATTTCTGTTACCCCCCTCTTAATGCCCTTAGTTCTGTACACCACCCTATATAATGCCCTTATTTCGGGAGCCCCACCCCCCCCTCAATCTAAATTGCCCCTTTTCTGTAGCCCAATTTAACGTCGTGTAAAGAAGACGGCTACAGAAAAGGGGACTTTATATACCCCACAAACCTATATGTCCCCTTATATTGGGTTTTTAAAATATAACATACAAATTATATACAAGGCGGATAATGGGACACTGATGAAATGGTGTCGGGGAGCATACAGGGACCCACCACTAGTGCCCCATGTAGGGGGGTAAACAAAGGATCTGATATGTGACGTCATTCTGTAATACATAATTATGGCTGATCAGCTTTCTTCCCTGAGACGGAGGCAAGGATGACTACGATATCTTAGCTTGGAGGTGTTGTACATGTGATTGTGTTCCTAATACTTTGCTGAATTTAGTGGCCTGTTTACTCTTGCTACATCTTAGGCAATTTATTTATCTTTGTGGAGTTTTAATTTTAAAGCAACGTATTGTGGGCTGTTTTTTTAATAAGAAATAATTTTTTTTATCTTGTACTTGGTAATTGTTTTTTATGGAGTTTTTAGCCCCTTGTATCTTTGATGTTATCTTCTATAATTAAAAATATCCCAGCGCCTCCATTATGATATAATTGTCCAGCAATGACTCCCATCACTAATAAAATGACCAGCCAGCGGGCCTTCCCCACTGGATAACATGTCAGCAGGAGCCTCCCTTCACTAAACATGTTCAGCAGCGAATTACCCTCACTAATAACATGTCCAGCAGCACAACCTCCCTTAACTAATAAGTGTCAAGCAGCAGCTCCACTTCATTAATAAGTGTCCAGCAGAGGCCTCCCTCACTAAGAAATGTATCCCAGCAGCGACTCCCCGCATAGTACATGTCCCAGCAGTGACCTCCCCTCATAATAACGTCCCAGCAGCGACCTCCCCTCACTAATAACATGTCCCAGCCGAGGACATTCCCTCAACTAATAACATGTTCCCAGCAGTGACTCCTCTCACCTAATAACAGTCCAGAGCATCCTCCCCTCATTACATACAGGGTCCAGCAGCAGTGGCTCCTACCCTCACTCAAACATGTCAGAAGCTGCCATCCCTCACTAATAACATGTTCCAGCAGCTTCTCCCTCACATATACCATGTAGATGCAGTGGCCTCCGTCACTAATAACAGGTCCACAGTGACCTCCCCTCACTTTAACATGTCCAGCCAGCGCCTCCCCCCCTAATAACATGTCAAGGAGCGTCCTCCCCTCATTATAACATGTACCAGCGCAGCCTCCCCCTCAAATTAACAGTCAAGGAGCGTCTCCCCTCACTAATAAAACGTCAGCAGCGGGCTACCCTCATAATAACATGTCCCAGCAGCGGGCCTCCCGTCAACAAAAACATGTCTTCCGCAGCGGCTCCCCTCACTAATAACATGCCCAGCACCAGCCTACCTCACTAATAAACATGTCAGCAAGCAGCCATCCTCACTAATAACATGTCCAGCAGCAGCGGCTCCTGTATTAAGTAAAATGTCCCAACAGCAGCTCCCTCATTAAGAAACAGTCCAGCAGTGACATCCCTTCACTAATATATGTACAGTAGTGGCATCCCCTCACTAATAACATGTAAGCAGCAGGCTCCCTCAATAATAACATGTCCCGCAGCGGTTCCCCACACTCTAACATGTCCAGCAGTGACCTCCCCTCACGAAGAAAACATGTCCCAGCAGAGACCTCTCTCACAATAACATGTCACAGAGATACTCCTATCACTAATAACATGTCCCAGCAGCGGGCTTCACTCCCTAAAAACATGTCCAACAAGCGTCCTCCCCTAACTTAAAACAAGTCTCAGCAGTGGCATCCCCCCACTAATAACATGCTCAGCAGCGGACTTCCACTCACTAATAATGTTCATCAGCGTCCTCCCCTCATTAATCACATGTCCCAAGCAGGCGGCTTCACTCACTAATAACATGGTCAAGAATCGGCCTCCCCTCACTAATAACATATCAAGGAGCGTCCTCTCTCACGAATAAATGTCAAGCAGCCGCCTCCCCAATAATAACATGTCCAGCAGCGGCCTCCCCTCATAATAACATGTCAAGCAGCGGCCTCCCCTCACTCACTAAATGTCCAGACAAGAGGCATCCCCTCACTCATAACAGTGTCCCAGCAGCGCTCCCCTCACTCATAACAGTCCCAGCAGCGGCCTCCCCTCACTAATAACATGTCCCAGCAGCGGGCTCCCTCACTAAACATGTCTCAGCAGAGGCATCCCCTCACTATAACATGTATCAGCAGCGGCTTCCCCCATAATAAAGGTCAAGGAGCGTCTCCCTCCCTAATTAAAAATGCCAGAAGCGGGCTCCCCTCCTTAATAAAATGTCTCAGCAGGGCACCCTCATCAACATGTTCAGCAGCGGCCTCCCTCACTATAACATGCAGCAACAGCTACCTCACTAAAATGTACAGCCAAAAGCCTCCCCTCACTTAATAAAACATGTCCAGCAGCAGCGGTCCTGTTATAATAAATGTCCCAACAAGCGGCCTCCATTAATTAATAACATGTCCAGCAGTGACCTCCTTCAGTAATAAATGTCCAGTAGTGACCTCCTACTATAACATGTCAAGGCGTCATCCCTCACAATAAAATGTCCAGCAGCGGGCTCCCTCATTAAACATGTCTCAGCAGCGGCCTACCCTCACTAATATAAATGTCCCAGCAAGCTGCATTTCCCCTAACTTAATAACAGGTCTCAGCATGCGGCAACCCTCACTAATAAAATGTCGCAAAAGCCTCCCTCAAAAACATGTCCAGCACCCGCTCCCATCACTAATAACCGTCCAGCAGGCAGCGGCCTTCTGTTATTAATAACAGGTCCCAACAGCGGCCTACTCATAATAACATGTCAGCAGGACTCCTTCAGTAATAATATGTCAGTAGTGACTCATAATAATAACATGTCCAGCAGCGGCCCTCCCCTCACTCATAAAAAGGTCCCAGCAGCGGCCTCTCTCACTATAACATGTCCAGCAGCGGCTCCTTCACTCATAACAGTCCCAGAGGGCCTCCCCTCACTCATAACATGTCCCAGCAGGGCCTTCCCAACACTCATAAATGTCTCAGCAGGCGGCATCCCTCACTTTCATAAACATTGTTCAGCAGAGGCCTCCCCTCAATCAAACAGTCAAGGAGCGGCTCCCCTCACTAAGAACATGTCCCGAAGCGGCCTCCCTCAATAATAACATGGCACGGAGCGGGTCTCCCCTCACTAATAAAATGTCAGGACGTCCTCCTCACTACAAAATGTCCAGGCAGCGGATCCTCATTAATAAAAGGCATCAGCGGGATCCCCTCCACTAATAAATGCCAGCAACGCCTCCCCTCCACTAATAACATGACCAGCCGCGGGCCTCCCATTCAACTAATAAAACATGTCAGCAGCAGCGGACTACAGTCCTTAATAACATGTCCAACAGCGGCCTCCCTCATAATAACATGTCAGCAGTGACCTCCCTTCAGTAATAATATGTCCAGTAGGACTCCCGCACTCATAAAAGTCAGCAGCAGCCTCCCCTCACTAATAAACATGTCCAGCAGCGCTTCCCCACACTCATAACATGCCAGCAGTGACCTCCCTCAATAATAAATGTCCAGCAGCGACCTCCGATCACTAATAACATGTCCAGCAGAGACTTCCTCTCAACTAAGAATGTCCCAAGAAGGACTCCCTCCACTAAGAACACATGTATGTCCAGCAGCAGCGGCCTCCTGTTATTAATAACATGTCCCAACAGTGGCCTCCCTCATTAATAACTTGTCCAGCAGTGACCTCCCTTCACTAATAATATGTCCAGTAGTGACCTCCCCTCACTAATAACATGTCCAGCAGCAGCCTCCCCTTACTAATAACATGTCCAACAGCGGCTTCCCCTCACTCATAACATGTCCCAGCAGTGACCTCCCCTCACTAATAACATGTCCCAGCAGCAACCTCCTCTCACTAATAACATGTCCCAGCAGAGACTTCCTCTCACTAATAACATGTCCAGCAGTACCCCCCCCCCCCCCCTCACTAATAACATGTCCAGCAGCAGCCTCCCTTCACTAATAACGTGTCCAGCAGCAGCCTCCCTTCATTAATAACGTGTCCAGCAGCAGCCTCCCTCACTAAGAACATGTCCCAGCAGCGACCTCCCCTCACTAGTAACATGTCCCAGCAGTGACCTCCCCTCACTAGTAACATGTCCCAGCAGCGACCTCCCCTCACTAATAACATGTCCCAGCAGAGACCTTCCCTCACTAATAACATGTCCCAGCAGAGACCTTCCCTCACTAATAACATCCCTACGCCTGCATCCCAAAGTATGTACACCCCTCTCATTCTCCAGCATGCAGTCCCATGTAATGTACAAATCCTCTCCTCAGCCCATGCAATATTACACCACTTGCCCCCCGGTACACACTTGCAGGCAATCCCTGCTGCGGCTTCCTGATTGTGATAGACAAGGAGGAGGGTCAATGTGACCAGACAGGAAGAGGCGGGGCTTACTAAGTGTCAGTAGCACCGGCTTCCGAGCTTGTAATTCTGAGAGCTACAGCAGTGATAGTCGAGATGTTGTACAGCAGTGATAGTCTGCAGAGGTTGTACACCTGTGATAGTCTGCAGATGTGTACAGCAGTGATAATCGCAGAAGTTGTACAGCAGTGATTACTCCAAGCAGGGTCAATGGGAGGGATTTGGGCGGCAGAGTAATGGTCTGCCCTGACGTGACGATATTGATGCTCTGCAGGATGTAAGAAGCGAGCTGGCAGGCGTTGATGAGAGAGGAATTAAGCGGCAAGCAGTGATGGAAATGTTGTTGATCACTAAGCTCAGTTCTTTTCTTCCTCTCCTGACCAGAGAAGAGTACGGGAGGCGGGCAGGACTTTCATAGTGGGTCCTTCCTCCTTACTGTCTCTCAAATTCCAGCTTTTCAGTCGGGCAAAAGTATGTGACAAAACTATCCTTTTATTTGTATGGAGCGAAAAAAAACGGATGGCGGATACCAATACGGACTGAGAGTTGAGACGTCCTTATGATGAGCCGTACAGTACATGGTGCTGTGACTGAGCCTTGGTGTGCTTCTCTCTGCCGGGATGTCCTGTGCCGGCAGATGATGTGGCTTTAGCTGTGGCACCCTCCATCAGTAATGCGCGCGTCACATGTCGGCGGCGGGGTATGGAGGGGTCCATTGCTAGCACCACTACCATGCCCCGCAAAGATGCTTCCGTAGCAATGTTCCCAGTAAATGTAGAATCAATAGCAACGTAGGGTACCATAGGGGAGGGGTCTAAAAAAGAGTACAAATTTTTTTACAAAAAGTTAAAATAAAAAATAAAATTCAAATCACCCACCCCCCCCTTCCCTAGAGCGATATATAAAGAAACAGTTAAAAATCATAACCACGTAGTATCGCTGGATCCAAATGTCGATCTATCAAAACGTAAAAATGTTTAACCCTGTGACGGGAATAGCACCATTGTCGAAAATGCCACTTTTTTCATTTGCAAAAAAATGTTATTAAAAGGGGATCAAAAAGCCGTACTACAGTACTCAAAATGGTAACACTGAACAAATAATCAAAAGGCGGACCCAAAGATTGACACCCCCACATCTCCTTACATGAAGTATGAAAAACTTATTTTCTCAAAAGACTGGCAAAAATGTGAGAATTTTTTTTTTATTTTATTTTTGGACTGGGGTCCGATCTTGGGTTGTCATCTCCATAGACACGGTAAAAGTTTTGAATTCGGTGAATGTCAATATGTCATAAGCCATAATTTGATAAAAAAAAAAAAAAGTGCAGTTCAATACATGGTAGACCCTGGTGTGTGAGGGGTCAGCCTTACTATACCTTCCCCTCACCCCCCCGCCACACCAGGGCCATAACATGTAGGACCTTTCAAATCAGCTGTAGGTTTATTGGGTTCTAAATACACATATTTCCGTTGTCCTTTCAATGTTTTTTCTCCGGCCCATTCCCTTGAAGCAGTGTTCCACAACTTTTTTATTCTGGGGCGGGCTGCACTAAATTTTTCACAGGCTGGGTAACCCATACTATGGTCCGTGGAAAAATAAAGTTGTGTCCCCAAAAAAGTCCATATCTAACCCCCCAACTCATATAAGTGACATTTTCTGAAGCTGCCCTTATTTGTAGCCTCCCCTCTATAATGCCCTTATTTCTGTCCCCCCCTGTTATAAATGCCTTATTCTGTACCCCCCTATATATGCCCCTTTTCTGTACCCCCCCTCTATAATGCCTTCTTTCCGTACCCCCCCTCTATATGCCCTTATTTCTGTACCCCCCATATATAACGCCCTTATTTCTGTTACCCCCCTCTTAATGCCCTTAGTTCTGTACACCACCCTATATAATGCCCTTATTTCGGGAGCCCCACCCCCCCCTCAATCTAAATTGCCCCTTTTCTGTAGCCCAATTTAACGTCGTGTAAAGAAGACGGCTACAGAAAAGGGGACTTTATATACCCCACAAACCTATATGTCCCCTTATATTGGGTTTTTAAAATATAACATACAAATTATATACAAGGCGGATAATGGGACACTGATGAAATGGTGTCGGGGAGCATACAGGGACCCACCACTAGTGCCCCATGTAGGGGGGTAAACAAAGGATCTGATATGTGACGTCATTCTGTAATACATAATTATGGCTGATCAGCTTTCTTCCCTGAGACGGAGGCAAGGATGACTACGATATCTTAGCTTGGAGGTGTTGTACATGTGATTGTGTTCCTAATACTTTGCTGAATTTAGTGGCCTGTTTACTCTTGCTACATCTTAGGCAATTTATTTATCTTTGTGGAGTTTTAATTTTAAAGCAACGTATTGTGGGCTGTTTTTTTAATAAGAAATAATTTTTTTTATCTTGTACTTGGTAATTGTTTTTTATGGAGTTTTTAGCCCCTTGTATCTTTGATGTTATCTTCTATAATTAAAAATATCCCAGCGCCTCCATTATGATATAATTGTCCAGCAATGACTCCCATCACTAATAAAATGACCAGCCAGCGGGCCTTCCCCACTGGATAACATGTCAGCAGGAGCCTCCCTTCACTAAACATGTTCAGCAGCGAATTACCCTCACTAATAACATGTCCAGCAGCACAACCTCCCTTAACTAATAAGTGTCAAGCAGCAGCTCCACTTCATTAATAAGTGTCCAGCAGAGGCCTCCCTCACTAAGAAATGTATCCCAGCAGCGACTCCCCGCATAGTACATGTCCCAGCAGTGACCTCCCCTCATAATAACGTCCCAGCAGCGACCTCCCCTCACTAATAACATGTCCCAGCCGAGGACATTCCCTCAACTAATAACATGTTCCCAGCAGTGACTCCTCTCACCTAATAACAGTCCAGAGCATCCTCCCCTCATTACATACAGGGTCCAGCAGCAGTGGCTCCTACCCTCACTCAAACATGTCAGAAGCTGCCATCCCTCACTAATAACATGTTCCAGCAGCTTCTCCCTCACATATACCATGTAGATGCAGTGGCCTCCGTCACTAATAACAGGTCCACAGTGACCTCCCCTCACTTTAACATGTCCAGCCAGCGCCTCCCCCCCTAATAACATGTCAAGGAGCGTCCTCCCCTCATTATAACATGTACCAGCGCAGCCTCCCCCTCAAATTAACAGTCAAGGAGCGTCTCCCCTCACTAATAAAACGTCAGCAGCGGGCTACCCTCATAATAACATGTCCCAGCAGCGGGCCTCCCGTCAACAAAAACATGTCTTCCGCAGCGGCTCCCCTCACTAATAACATGCCCAGCACCAGCCTACCTCACTAATAAACATGTCAGCAAGCAGCCATCCTCACTAATAACATGTCCAGCAGCAGCGGCTCCTGTATTAAGTAAAATGTCCCAACAGCAGCTCCCTCATTAAGAAACAGTCCAGCAGTGACATCCCTTCACTAATATATGTACAGTAGTGGCATCCCCTCACTAATAACATGTAAGCAGCAGGCTCCCTCAATAATAACATGTCCCGCAGCGGTTCCCCACACTCTAACATGTCCAGCAGTGACCTCCCCTCACGAAGAAAACATGTCCCAGCAGAGACCTCTCTCACAATAACATGTCACAGAGATACTCCTATCACTAATAACATGTCCCAGCAGCGGGCTTCACTCCCTAAAAACATGTCCAACAAGCGTCCTCCCCTAACTTAAAACAAGTCTCAGCAGTGGCATCCCCCCACTAATAACATGCTCAGCAGCGGACTTCCACTCACTAATAATGTTCATCAGCGTCCTCCCCTCATTAATCACATGTCCCAAGCAGGCGGCTTCACTCACTAATAACATGGTCAAGAATCGGCCTCCCCTCACTAATAACATATCAAGGAGCGTCCTCTCTCACGAATAAATGTCAAGCAGCCGCCTCCCCAATAATAACATGTCCAGCAGCGGCCTCCCCTCATAATAACATGTCAAGCAGCGGCCTCCCCTCACTCACTAAATGTCCAGACAAGAGGCATCCCCTCACTCATAACAGTGTCCCAGCAGCGCTCCCCTCACTCATAACAGTCCCAGCAGCGGCCTCCCCTCACTAATAACATGTCCCAGCAGCGGGCTCCCTCACTAAACATGTCTCAGCAGAGGCATCCCCTCACTATAACATGTATCAGCAGCGGCTTCCCCCATAATAAAGGTCAAGGAGCGTCTCCCTCCCTAATTAAAAATGCCAGAAGCGGGCTCCCCTCCTTAATAAAATGTCTCAGCAGGGCACCCTCATCAACATGTTCAGCAGCGGCCTCCCTCACTATAACATGCAGCAACAGCTACCTCACTAAAATGTACAGCCAAAAGCCTCCCCTCACTTAATAAAACATGTCCAGCAGCAGCGGTCCTGTTATAATAAATGTCCCAACAAGCGGCCTCCATTAATTAATAACATGTCCAGCAGTGACCTCCTTCAGTAATAAATGTCCAGTAGTGACCTCCTACTATAACATGTCAAGGCGTCATCCCTCACAATAAAATGTCCAGCAGCGGGCTCCCTCATTAAACATGTCTCAGCAGCGGCCTACCCTCACTAATATAAATGTCCCAGCAAGCTGCATTTCCCCTAACTTAATAACAGGTCTCAGCATGCGGCAACCCTCACTAATAAAATGTCGCAAAAGCCTCCCTCAAAAACATGTCCAGCACCCGCTCCCATCACTAATAACCGTCCAGCAGGCAGCGGCCTTCTGTTATTAATAACAGGTCCCAACAGCGGCCTACTCATAATAACATGTCAGCAGGACTCCTTCAGTAATAATATGTCAGTAGTGACTCATAATAATAACATGTCCAGCAGCGGCCCTCCCCTCACTCATAAAAAGGTCCCAGCAGCGGCCTCTCTCACTATAACATGTCCAGCAGCGGCTCCTTCACTCATAACAGTCCCAGAGGGCCTCCCCTCACTCATAACATGTCCCAGCAGGGCCTTCCCAACACTCATAAATGTCTCAGCAGGCGGCATCCCTCACTTTCATAAACATTGTTCAGCAGAGGCCTCCCCTCAATCAAACAGTCAAGGAGCGGCTCCCCTCACTAAGAACATGTCCCGAAGCGGCCTCCCTCAATAATAACATGGCACGGAGCGGGTCTCCCCTCACTAATAAAATGTCAGGACGTCCTCCTCACTACAAAATGTCCAGGCAGCGGATCCTCATTAATAAAAGGCATCAGCGGGATCCCCTCCACTAATAAATGCCAGCAACGCCTCCCCTCCACTAATAACATGACCAGCCGCGGGCCTCCCATTCAACTAATAAAACATGTCAGCAGCAGCGGACTACAGTCCTTAATAACATGTCCAACAGCGGCCTCCCTCATAATAACATGTCAGCAGTGACCTCCCTTCAGTAATAATATGTCCAGTAGGACTCCCGCACTCATAAAAGTCAGCAGCAGCCTCCCCTCACTAATAAACATGTCCAGCAGCGCTTCCCCACACTCATAACATGCCAGCAGTGACCTCCCTCAATAATAAATGTCCAGCAGCGACCTCCGATCACTAATAACATGTCCAGCAGAGACTTCCTCTCAACTAAGAATGTCCCAAGAAGGACTCCCTCCACTAAGAACACATGTCAGCAGCTGCGGCATCCTGTATTAATACATGTCAACATGGCCTCCCTCATTAATAACTAGTCCGCAGGAGCAGTGATCACTTCACTAATAAATGTCCAGTAGTGACCTCCCATCAATAATACAGGGTCCAGCGAAGCATCCCCTTACTAATAACAGTCCAACAGCGGCTTCCCTAATCATACCAGTCCCGCAGTGACCTCCCTCACTAAAAACATGTCCCAGCGCGACCTCCTCTCCAACTTAATAACATCCCAGCAGAGACTTCCTCTCACTAATAACATGTCCAGCAGTAGCCCCCCCCCCCCACTAATAACATGTTGCAGCAGCGGCTTCCACTCACTAATAACATGTCCAGCAGTGACCTCCCCTCACTAATAACATGTTGCAGCAGCGGCCTCCCCTCACTCATAACATGTCCCAGCAGTGACCTTCCCTCATTAATAACATGTCCCAGCAGTGACCTCCCCTCACTAATAACATGTCCCAGCAGCGATTTCCTCTCACTAATAACATGTTCATCAGCGTCCTCCCCTCACTAATAACATGTCCCAGCAGCGGCCTACACTCACTAATAACATGTCCAGCATCGGCCTCCCCTCACTAATAATATGTCAAGGAGCGGCCTCCCCTCACTAATAACATGTCCAGCAGCAGCCTCCCCTCACTAATAACATGTCCAGCAGTGGCCTCCCCCCAACTAATAACATGTCCCAGCAGCGGCCTCCCCTCACTAATAACATGTCCCAGCAGTGTCCTCCCCTCACTAACAACATGTCCCAGCAGTGACCTCCCTTCACTAATAACATGTCCAACAGCGGCCTTCATTCACTAATAACATGTCCGGCAGGGGCCTCCCCTCACTAATAACATGTCCGCAGCAGTGTCCCCCAATGAAATGTCCAAAGCAGAGCCCCACAATGCAATGCCCCAGCAGTGCTTCCCCTGAAGCAATGACTCCAGAAGTACTACCCCCATTGAAATGCCCTCAGCACTGTTCCCTCCCATAAAATGTTCCCAGCAGTGCTCCCCCATTAATGAAATGTGCAAAGCAGAGGCACCAAAAAATAATAAAGGAAACACTTATTTACAGGCACTCCTCTACACCCTGCGGCCCCGTCTTCATCTCTCCTCAAATTCCAGTCATGTCTATGCTCTCTGCCTGAGCGCATACGCGACCGTATTGCCGCTTGATGACATCATCAAAGAGGGTGCATGCAGGAAGAGGGCATTGACGTGCTTCTGCTCGCACTGCCGGGAATCTGAAATGAAAAAAAAAGCAGGAGCAGCGGGGTGAAGAGATGCGCCGGAGCTGAGTATCGATTCATTTTTTTTTATACAAGTTTCATATGCCAGTGGTCTTCAATCGCTGTATCAGACCCTTCTTCAACACTGAGTGAAGATCACCAAGAAGAAATCACCTAATCAGCCAGCAATTTTCATGCAGAACAATGTCACACAGCAAAAAAAGGAAAGCAGTTCCATGAAACAAAAAATATTAAAAACGAATGAAATGGCCACAACCCAGAGTCCCGATATATATACTCACCTGGAAACCCCTTGGTGACAAAGTTATAGCGAAGAAACCCACAACAGTCACAGAACTCTGGAAGAAGACCTCAGCAAGAACCAAGATCCCAGCAGAACCGTGTGAGAGATGTCCTGCGACTGCAGATGAGCTGAAGTCATTCAACACAGGAAAACTCAGTTGTGGCAAAATTTACTAGGCACGTGATAAAGTCCTAAATTGTTGCAAAAAAAAGCCACCCTGGTGTGGTCAGTTTTTCATGCCTGTGTTTCAGAAAAGTAGCTCAGAGCTGACCCAACTAGGATAAAACTAGGACTACAAAAAAAAAAAAAAAACAGATGATAGGAAATCACATGGACATAACATGTTGATGCTGACCTAGGCACTCACATGGCTCTGCCCCTAGCCATCAAGCTAAGGCCTCTGCCCGTAGCCCCCAGCAGGTTACTACAAGAGATCAGTGCTTGGCCCAGGAGTCTCTCCAATGATCCACTGCTAGCATCAGATTAAAAATCTGCTTCAGGCTTCGTTCACACACCGGGGCACATTTACTTACCCGTCCTGGACAATTCCCCAAAACTGCATTGTCCAACCAGAATGCACATCTGCGGCGATTCACGAAGATCATGCGCCCCATATCCTGCATGTGTCGCTTCCCCGCTCAGGTCCGCTGGAGCTCACCTACATCTTCCTGGTTTATGTGCATTGTCTTGCGACACAAATTGAATCTTAAATCAGTCCCCCGATTTCTGTTGCATGAAGCACAGCACAGAAATGCATTGGGCAAAATACTTCATCACATGTAAATACATTTTCTCAGCAGCGGCAGGCGTGTGGTGTGTGACATTGTTAGACAATACAAGTTTCTACACATACAGTATGTGTATGGTGATGAGCTTTGCCGAATGCATTTGAATTGCAAACATATGATCAGAATGTGGCCTCGGGTTGTGTTCATTTAGGAAGGTAATTGTAGCACAGAGGGGAGGAGTCTCTCCCAATCGCATCGGTGTTTACACTGTTCGGTGTTACACATGCAGCACATGAGATCGGGAGAAACCCACCGTGCATGAATTGTGTTCCTAAATGTAATTCAAGCGCAGGATGTGAACGTAGCCACCTAAGCTAAACCTAGTCCCACTAACCCTAAGCTACTGACACATACAGTGCCCTCCATAATTTAAAGAGAACCCGTCATGCAAAATAACCCCCCTAAACTAAATATATTTTCATAAACTGCCATTAGAGAGCATTACATGTCCCAGCAGAGACCTTCCCTCACTAATAACATGTCCCAGCAGCGATCTCCTCTCACTAATAACATGTCCAGCAGCGTCCTCCCCTCACTAATACCATGTCCAGCAGTGGCCTACACTCACTAATAACATGTCCAGCAGCGGCTTCCCCTAATAACATGTTCCAGCAGCGGCTTCCACTCACTAATGACATGTTCAGCAGCGTCCTCCCCTCACTAATACCATATCCAAGCAGTGGCCTCCCCTCACTAATAACATGTCCAGCAGTGACCTCCCCTCACTAATAACATATCCAGCAGCGGCCTCCCCTCACTAATAACATATCTCAGCAGCTGCCTCCCCTCACTAATAACATGTCTCAGCAGCAGCCTCCCCTCACTAATAACATGTCTCAGCAGCGGCCTCTCCTCACTAATAACATGTCAAGGAGCGGCCTCCCCTCACTAATAACATGTCTCAGCAGCGGCCTCTCCTCACTAATAACATGTCAAGGAGCGGCCTCCCCTCACTAATAACATGTCTCAGCAGCGGCCTGCCCTCATTAATACCATGTCCAGCAGTGACCTCCCTTCACTAATAATATGTCCAGTAGTGACCTCCCCTCACTAATAACATGTCCAGCAGCAGCCTCCCCTCACTAATAACATGTCCAGCAGCGGCTTCCCCTCATTCATAACATGTCCCAGCAGTGACCTCCCCTCACTACTAACATGTCCCAGCAGCAACCTCCCCTCACTAATAACATGTCCCAGCAGCGGCCTCCTCTCACTAATAACATGTCCCAGCAGCGACCTCCCCTCACTAATAACATGTCCAGCAGCGGCTTCCCCTCACTAATAACATGTCCAGCAGCGGCTTCCCCTCACTAATAACATGTCCAGCAGCGGCTTCCCCTCACTAATAACATGTTCCAGCAGCGGCTTCCACTCACTAATAACATGTTCATCAGCGTCCTCCCCTCACTAATACCATGTCCGAGCAGTGGCCTCCCATCATTAATAACATGTCCAGCAGCGGCCTCCCCTCACTAATAACATGTCCAGCAGCGGCCACCCCTCACTAATAACATGTCAAGGAGCGTCCTCCCCTCACCAATAAAATATCCAATATCCAATAAAATGATCCACTGCTAGCATCAGATTAAAAAACTGCTTCAGGCTTCGTTCACACACTGGGGCACATTTACTTACCCGTCCTGGGCGATTCCCCAAAACTGCATTGTCCAACCAGAATGCACATCTGCGCCGATTCACAAAGATCATGCGCCCCATATCTTGCATGTGTCGCTTCCCCGCTCAGGTCCACTGGAGCTCACCTACATCTTCCTGGTTTATGTAAGTGCATTGTGTTGCGACACAAATTGAATCTTAAATCAGTCCCCCGATTTCTGTTGCATGAAGCACAGCACAGAAATGCATTGGGCAAAATACTTCATCACATGTAAATACATTTTCTCAGCAGCGGCAGGCGTGTGGTGTGTGACATTGTTAGACAATACAAGTTTCTACACATACAGTATGTGTATGGTGATGGGCTTTGCCGAATGCATTTGAATTGCAAACATATGATCAGAATGTGGCCTCGGGTTGTGTTCACACTATTAGCATTTAGGAAGGTAATTGTAGCACAGAGGGGAGGAGTCTCTCCCAATCGCATCGGTGTTTACACTGAGACGCTTACAATGGGGAACATGCAGCACGTGTTTTGCATTATGCACATGAGATCGGGAGAAACTTGTCCCCTCCGTGCATGAATTGTGTTCCTAAATGTAATTCAAGCGCAGGATGTGAACGTAGCCACCTAAACAAAACCTAGTCCCACTAACCCTAAGCTACTGACACATACAGTGCCCTCCATAATTTAAGGGGTTATCCAAACTGGGTAAGCAGAAAAACAAGTAAGCAGTTCTACTTACCCCCTCAGGTTAAGCAATATGCCTCCCATCACCTTCAGTCTCTGTGTATATATAGAGGTGCAACAGTTATGTTACCATCGGGTCCTGGCTGTGGTCTGTGTAACACCAGGGGGAGCAAAACGCCAAGAGGAGGGGCACATCGCCGAACTGAAGCACCAGAGAGGGTAACATCAGCACTCAATGTAAATCCTGCAGCTCACACACAAGGTCGTCTTAGATTGGTGGAATTCACTTTTACCTTCTATCTGCAAGATTAGGTGTCCGCTTATTTCAGCCAGAACTTGGCCATGAAGATTCAGCAAAAAAAAGCTAGGTTCCTCATTTTATCTTCTCCACCTTCTATGACAAATTGAGCAATGTTTTGTTCTCCTAGAGATCACAATTATGACCCTACAGTGGCAATAGTGCCTGCCCCAGTATCAAATAGTCACAGTGCTTGCCCCCAGTTTCTACTAGTCACTTCACCTGCCCCCAATAGCCACTAGTCACAGAACCTGCTCCAATAGCCACTAATGACAGCGCCTATCCCCAGAAGCCACTTGTCACAGCGTCTGCCCCCAGTAGCCAACAGTCATAATGCTGCCCCCACTAGACATTTCTGTTCCTAGTAGTCACAGGACTACACCCAGTAGCCAGTGTTGTCTCCAGTAGTCACAGTACTACACCCAGTACCCATTGCTGTCTACAGTAGTCACAGTAGTACATCCAGTACCCATTGCTGTCTACAGTAGTCACAGTAGTACATCCAGTAGCCATTGCTGTCCAGAGAAGTCACAGTACTACACCCAGTACCCATTGCTGTCTACAGTAGTCACAGTAGTGCATCCAGTAGCCTTTGCATACGAGGTGTGATGACTGAGACACATGCCGCCTCCGCTGCATCTATTATTACATAGACTGCACACTCCCTGTGCTGCCCCAAGGCACTAGTAGCCAATAGTAAAATTTATAAAAATATACATATACTCACCTTCTTCTCAGACCTCTCTGTGTGAGCCGCTGCACTGGCAACGTGTGACGACATCAGACGGCCATAGGCCTTTCACCAGGCGCAGATCGGACGCTTCATCACACGCCACCTGCGCCACATCTAGTATCACACAGCCAGCATGCTTGCGGTCTGCGTGATAGATGGAGAGCAGAGGAACACGGGAACTGGGAGATCCTGTGCTCTACTGCAACAATTACAGGGGGTTCCACCAACAACTCACCATTTCCCCATCGGGGAAGGTGGGTGATTTTTTTTAATTATAAAAAGTCTCCCCCCACCTGGACACCTTTGCCAATATGTCGGCAGTGCCTTGCGGTAAATACGGCCCTGCATTGGGGCCTAGTTCTTATTGGCTATTGTGCAATCACTGTTTTCTTTTGATATGACCTATGGTCTGATAGAGGGAAGTTATCTGGAGTATTTGCCTTTTGGATCACAGATGTTTTTGGGTAATTGCATATCTTTTACCAATCATTTACTGCACCAAATCACTATTGCTTTTTTTCTTCTGAATTTCAATTTTTTTAATTTATAGTTTTTCTTGTATCATTTTCCTAGAAAATTGAAAAGAATTCTAGTGTACTCTGTGTGAGTTAAACAAGACTTGATCTCTAAGTTAATAGCTTCTCCTCTGTGTGAGTTCTCCGATGTCTAAGAAGACTTGTTTTCGCAGTGAAATATTTCCCACATTCTGAACAGGTTTCGGACACTTCCTCTTTATGAGTTCTCTGATGTCTACCGAGACTTGTTTTCTTAGTAAAAAGTTGTCCACATTCGGAGCATGAATATGTTTTCTCCCCTGTGTGAATTTTCTGATGTCTACTAAGACTTACTTTCTCAGCAAAGTGTTTTCCACAATCTAAGCAGGAATATGTTACCTCCCCCGTGTGAGTTTTTTGGTGTGTAACAAGTTTTGATTTCTGAGTAAACCATTTCCCACATTCTGAGCACGAAAAGGGTTTTGTTCCTATGTGAATGTACTGATGTTCAACAAGACCTTCTTTCCTTGTGAAACTCTTCTTGCACTCCTGACATGAGAATGGCTTCTCTCCTGTGTGAATTCTCTGATGTCTATCCAATTCAAATTTCTGCCTAAAACATTTGTTACATTGTAAACACAAAAATGGCTTCTCCCCTGTGTGAATTCTCTGGTGTATAGTCAATTCTGATTTGTGGTGAAAACATTTGCTACATTCTGAACATGAAAACGGCTTCTCCCCTGTGTGATGTGCCTGATGCCTAAGAAGCCTTGATTTGTATTTAAAAAATTTGTCACATTCCGAACATGAAAATAGCTTCTCTCCAGTGTGAATTCTTTGGTGTGCAGTCAATGCTGATTTGTCACTAAAACATTTGCAACAATCCAAGCATGAGTATGGCTTCTCTCCTGTGTGAGTTCTCTGATGTCTTTCAAGTTTTGATTTATGGTTAAAACATTTGCCACATTCTGAACATGAAAATGGCTTCCCTTTTGTGTGAATTCTCCGGTGTCTATCCATTTCGGATTTTTTCTTAAAACATTTGTCACATTCCGAACATGAAAACGGCTTCTCAGCTGTGTGAATTCTCATCTGGTGTTTAGCCAAGTCTGATTTCTGGTTAAAACATTTGCTGCAATCTGAACATGAAAATCTCTTCCTCCCTGTGTGAAATCTTTGATGTTTATGAAATTTTAATTTGTGGTTAAAAACTTTGCTGCAAACTGAACACTGATATCTCATCTTCTCTGTGTGAGATCCTTGATCCCTTCCTGGAGTTTTATTTTGTAGTGAATGAGAAGTTGAGACTTGTAAAACAGGATCAGATGACAGATCTTCTCGGAGAGCGGCTGGGGGTGTACCGGGGATCATGGGGTTTCCTCCATTTGTATCTTGTGTGTCACCATGTTCATTTACTTTAAAATCATAATAAATCACATGTTCCTCTAAGCTCCTGGTGTAGACATCTGCCAAAAATAAAAAACATTCCAAGGAGTTTATATTTCCTATTATTGTTTACAACATGTTAAAGAGAATGTGAGTAACAATGCCTGCTGATAAAGGGTTATGAGACCTCCCCATATCACCTAAAATTAGCTGCCAGTGGGGCCCTGTACCTGAATTACAGACGTTTTTTCTGATATGCAAATCAGCTTTTCTGACTCATCTCTGGCAGCCTGAGAGAAGAGTCAGATATACCAGTGAGCCACACCCCATTATTCTGACTGACAGCTCTGTGTCTCTTCATATACCTGCACTGCCTCCTTGTACTTAGGGACTGTCTGCTTATATTCAACTACAGACATATAAAGCTCTATGTACAGATGGGAAATATTGTGTAAAGTTTTTTACATGGTGCCTTGTGTTACATTCATGACATGTGACCAGTGACATCATCGCAGGTCCTTCAAACTAAGAATAGCAAACTGTACACCATGTATGTGATTACATGAAATCACAGCAGCCTCCATGGAGGATGGAGAGGAGTAGAAGTCCATGGAAGCTGCTGTGACTTCATGTGGTCAGAAACATGCATGGCGTACAGTTTTCTATTTTTAAGACGCTAAAGGACCTGAGATGATATCTCTCTGATCACACGACATGAACTGTGATCAATAAGGGAGTATAAGGCTGGCCAAGCAGGACACGCCCCCTATGATGCCAGAAAATATAAGATAAAAGGTGGTTTATGTGAATGTAAGCAAAACTATTTTTAGCCAAAAGAAGGGGGTCAGTCAGTTATTAGAGCTCTATAGGAACCAGTCACTGGCTGTATATGTGGTGACAGGTATCCTTTAAGTCCAAGGTGGCAAAACTTTGCAATCTATCAGAAGACCTTCCAAAATTGAAGCACCACAAAAAACAGACAGCAAGGCATCATATACAAAGTGCAAAGGTAGAATCCACACAGTGCTCCAATTATAGGCCAATATCACTAGTAAACGTGGATACAAGATGACTTCCCGATCATTCCCTCGGCTCGCATTATCTATCCAGAGTAGGAAGACTTTCTTTCAGGTCGTGAGCCCCGGGACAACAGACACAAGGCCATTAATCTAATCAATAGGGTGAAGACTTGTCGCCTATAAGCCATGCTCCATTTTTCATAAACTGAAAGGCACCAGACAGATTTCTTTTGCTTATGTTAAGATACTTTCCCCTGGTTAGGAAACTAATATTTTTAAGATGAACAAATCACCCTAAATTTTATAGACACTCCCTGTGGGTTTGCTTACTATTATTTCTCTCCCTTGTCACCCTTCCTTCATCTGGGCAAGCGAACCAACCAGATTCCAGAAAACCTTACTGTCGCACCCCCAAGAAACTCCACTTTCAAACCATTGGTGTCTATAGAACAGAGATTCACCACAATTCTGCTGAATAAATAGGATGACAATGAAGTGGATATAAAACGGCCCCATCATTGTCCCCACACTGCTGTGCTTCAATCATCTCATAAATCACACCAAAGCCTTAGTCTCTCGTCTGTGTCCGGTGACAAACACCTTTTTTCCCCTTTAAGCTTACAGATTTACTGTTCCCAAATTGAATTACTAAGGTTAAGGCCCGGGCCCGTTAGAAGTGATGATGACTGGTTTAATTTACGAATTTGTGATCTGAGAGCATACAGTACTCCAGCCACTCGCTCTCCTTCCAGATTCGCCAATTTCTCACCTTGATTGCATGTAAGTTTATAAAACACAAGATGCCAAGCTACTACCCCAAGACATGGAATTTCTGTAGAAGATATCAATAAAGGCAGTTTTGAGCGCTCCGAATATGCAATAAAAGAGAATGCTTTCATCCACTAAAGCTGTGTTCAGGAAAACGCACCGCGGTTTTCGTGCGGATCGAACAAATCCGTAGTGCAAATCGCCCAAACTTCTTAGGTGTTAACAAAAGGAATTCATTATACTCACAAACAAAGGTAAAATAGCTCTTTGTATAAAATTAATGCTTTTCCAAGCCTATGGATTGCACATTATGGATTTTATACAAAGCGCTATTTTATCGTTGTTTGTGAGTATAATGAATTCCTTTTATTAACACCTAAGTTTGGGCGATTTGCACTGTGGATTTGTTCTCTTTCTAGTCCACATAGAGAAGCTGATAAAATCATACAGGATCCATTGAGTCTTCCCCACTCAGCCCTTATTCTCTGTTACACTTTGAGCAACTTTGTAATATCAATCATTACTCCTGTAATTACTCACCTGGGCAGATACCTGCAGGGACGTCCTCCTTACTCTCCTCCTCATCACTCACAAGCGTCTCTTCTTTTATGGCTACAACACTGATACAGTTTAGCTCATTCTCTTCATTCAGGAGCTGAAAAATAAATGTTATAATAGTCAGAGGATGGAGAAGACGCAGGGAATCCAGCGCTACTTATCTGCAGTCCCATGTAATATACATCCCTCTCCTGCTCCAGCCTGCAGTCCCATGTAATGTACGACCCTCTCCCCTCCAGCCTGCAGTCCCATGTAATGTACACCCCTCTCCCCCTCCAGCCTGCAGTCCCATGTAATGTACATCCCTCTCCTCCTCCAACTTGCAGTCCTATGTAATGTACACCCCTCTCCTCCTCCAGTCTGCAGTCCCATGTAATGTACACCCCTCTCCTCCTCCAGCCTGCAGTCCCATGTAATGTACACCCCTCTCCTCCTCCAG
>CM033641.1:304984733-305441695 GCA_019512145.1 Engystomops pustulosus
GATGAATCACCAAGTAGCAAGACTTTCCCCCCCTCCCCCTCTTAGTCAATCCCACACTGTAACCCTCACATGCCACACTGTCCCTCCTACCATAGCCCCACATGTCCCTCACTACATAGCCACACTGTCTCCTACCCATAGCCAGAACTTTCCCCTAAAAGCCACATTCAATTAGCACGCACTTGTCCATATCATTCCATAAGCCACAGTTCCCCCAATAAAGCCAAATTCCATAAGCCATACTGTCAACCCTAGTAGCCAACTTTGACCCCAAACCCACATTTCAATAAGCCACACTGTTTTTTCCCACACCTACATAGCCACAATTTGCTCCCTACAATAGCCACACTGTTCTCCCCACCTGATAAGACACCCTGCCCCATCCCCACATAGTCAACCCCCACACCCATAAGGCACACTCATAGGTCTATAAGGACACATGGTACATGATACGAGGGGCCACATTTTTTTTCGGAGCCGAGTGACCCCCTGGGTATGGAACATGCCTGGGTAGGCCGGGTGCGGGCGCCAGGGGGAGGAGGAAAATATGGGGGACATGAGTGATATCCAGAGGATAGGGGGCTCTCCTCACTGGCCATCTCCAGGGGATAAGGAACAGTATACCTACAGAAAGGTAAAACTTTCATCCTATCATTTTTTTTCGAAAAAAAAATTAAGTATATATACAAAAATCTATTGGCAATAAGTGAATCTTAAAAAAAATGAGGTGACGATTTTGAAAATTGATCTAAATCTTGAAATTTTATACAGTTTAATAAAGTGTTATAAACCACTTGATACTTATTTTTTTAATAAATCTGACAATGATAGGAATGGAAGGAATTTCAGACAGATATGACATAGAAAACCCATCAGAGACGGGGCCTGTGCAGCGCCTGTGCAAGGTTCTGATCCTGTGGACATCAGTCTGCCTCCATAGGGAGGCCAATATGGCCAGCACCCACCTTTGGTAGGGTAGCGGTCATGTGCCCAGCCTTACCCTGATAACCTGTGCCCCCAGCTAACACCTGTCACCTGTGGCTATGTTCCCAGCATGCCACCACTCGTCGTGCCTGGAAAAGGTTCCCAGCTTCCAGTTCATGCTGCACAGTGTTAGTGTGTCGTTCCTTGTTTTTGACCATGATTATCATTGCCCGTTCTTATGGGACCTCGCGCCGCTCCGCGGACCTGACGTGTTCTCTTGCTGATCCTCAGTGGGTTATACGCACCAGTGTTCCTGTTGCCCTCTTGTGGTGGGGTGCATGTACAATTTAATGGTTGCAGCAGTGTCATCCTGCTCCTATCCGATGAGCGGGGACTGGGTCTTCGACTGTTAGGGGACATGAAAGGTCCTAGGTGAAGGTTTATTATAGTCTGCAATCGTATTCTTCACTGCGTTCGCTCTACATTTTGATAACATCACCTAAGGGCCGACGCCAACACCCGGCATACTCGGGCAAGTGCCGGGGCCCAGTGCTGCTGGGAGGGCCCACCCTAGCAGACCCGAGTTGGAGGGGCCCTGGGTTGCTGGCGCCTGAAGCAGCGCTTTGCAGGGTGCCATCTGTTGCTCCTGCCGGGTAGCACTCATGGCTGGCGGCGGAGACCAAAGACAGGAGAATGGCGAGTCTGGCTGGACCTGAGGAAGTATTACTTTTTTTCTCTTTTACTGGATACATTTAGGTCCATGACGGGGGTTGTAACGCCAAGGCGACATATAGTTAAATCCAGTAGAGATGTAGGGGGGCTGCAATAATTAATCCATGGAGGCGGAGGGGGACGTATAATTAGTCATTGGCTGAGGAAGTGCGGTCTAATTAATCCATAGGGTTGAGGGGGGTTGTACTAATTAATAAATCATGGGGGGTGAGGGGCTGAATTGTAGTCCATGGTTTTAGGCATGATTATAATTAATCCAGGGGTGGGGGGGGGAGGTTGGCCTCGCTGCATATAATCCATGGGGGCTTGTAGGGGCTGCATGTAGTCCATGGGGGTCAGGTAAATGTTTTTTTACTGCAAGGTTAATTAAGGGATAAGTATATTAAAGGGATTTGTGGGATTATCTTTAGTTCAGTGATTCTTCGCATATTCTTATTAATTGCTCTAATCCAAGCGCTTCGAAGAGTGAGGTAAAGGGGCGGGGCTTAATGACATCTCAAGAGAGCAAACCGACGAATCGGTTAATTGTAAGAGATGGGAATTCGGCTCTTCTTAGTGATCTGGCTTCATTAGGCTTGCTCCTGAGCTGACTCTTTGGCTTTGAACAAAGGTCCATATTAAATATATAATAGTGAGGCGCATGCCAGTCAATCACTCCATTGCCACTCAATTTTTAACCCAATGTTATTGGTAAGGGGGCGTGAGGAGCGGTTAGGGGGCACGGATTAAGTGAGCATTACGGCTCAATGCAGGGGAGCTGGCTCACATTGTCACGAACGGAGAGCAGCGGATCATTCGCGAGAACGACAAAATCGCTGTAATGTAAGACAGAACTGAACGTCTATGTTCATGAGGGTAAATGCTGGACATGACAGGGCTCCCATTTCAGATGTGATGGGGGAAACACCATGATGGGAGGATAAAAATAGAATAAAACACTCGCAGAAAACATCAGAGTGAACAATTTAACGTTATTCATGTTTAATTATAGGATAAGTACTGCTCTAAAATCGATATTTATTGGTCTTTACACACGGCAGTATTTCGGCCAGTTGTCTCACAAATACGACTCAAAATAAGCCAATGGCAAATTTTTGGTTTATTGACAACTCAGTACAAGAAAACCAAGATTTACAGTAATGACTATGCCCTGTGTGATGTTCTGTGGGGTTGGGCTAACGTGATTGTGGATAAATCCATTCGCTCTTTCTTGGACAGGAGACCAATTTTGAGGACTTTCTGATGTGACATTAGAGATGACTTTTGGATTAAAACACTTTCCGCATTCGGTACATGAAATGGCTTCTCTCCTGTGTGATTCTTTGATGTCTCATCACAAGATCAGTATTTATGGGTGAAACTTACTACCTTCTTGGCAACGAAATGGCTCTCCCCTGGGTGAATTTCTGATGTTCGACAAGACCGGCTTTCCAAGAAACAATTTATGGACACTTGCACATGAGAAGGCTCTCTCATTGGTGAGTTTCTGATGTTCTTGAAGATGTCGATTTCTGAGTGAACACATTGCCACAATCTAGACATGAGAAAGGCTTATCCCATGTGTGAGATTTTAGGTGGTAATAAGAGTTGACTAACCTATAACTTCCACCATTTGAACATGAATACGCGTTCTCCCACTGTGTTGATTCTTGCACTTTTACAAGTATGATTTCTGGGAGAAAAATTTGTTCCACATTCTGGACATGAAATTGGCTTCTCTCCCGTTTGTCTGTTTGAGGACTTTGATGGTCAGCAGATTCCCTTCATACAAGCATTCCGACATTAGGGGCATGAATAGGTCTTCTCACAATGTGAGTTCTCAGATGTTGACCAAGATTAGATTTTGATATAAAACGCTTGCACATTCGGGGCATGAGTGTGCTTCTCCACCCGTGTGAGTCTGTTGATGCTCAACAAGATTGTGATTTCCGAGTGAAAGACTTCCACATTCCAAAACATGGAAACAGGATTCTCCACCTGTGGAATCTCAGCTGGTTTAACAAGATCGGACTTTACACTAAAACACTTCCCACATCAGTCCAAGAAAATGGACTTCTCCCCGGGTGTGAGTTCTAATGTGTTGACGAGGTTTGCTTTCCAGAGAAATCCTTCTCCCACCTGGGCTGAAAATGGCTTCCTCTCTGGAGTGAATTTTTGATGTTCAGAAAAGATTGATTTCGCAGAGCAAAATTTTCCCACATTCCATACATGAAAATGTATTCCACAGTGTGAATTCTCTTATGTGTGACAAGATGTGATTTCATAGCACCACATTTGCCCAATTTGAAATTAAAAAGCGCTCTCCCCCATGTTAAAAATCATATGATGCACAAACAGTGGCGATTGTGATCTGTCCTGTCTGTGCTGAACCAGGCAGGTATTAGGACACTGTACAATCGATTCAGGGGACGCGTCTTGCACCTGAAGAGATGGGGGTATATCTGGGGTTGTGGGTACTCTTCATATTTAGTTGTATCATATCTTCGGTTTTAAAACTGAAGTTATCAGATGTTCCTCTGTGCTCTGGCAGAGTCCTTCGGAAAAAAAATAAAATCGTGTTTACAATTAAGATTTCCACGCTTAAAAAAATTATGTAAACACATTCCCCCCATTACAATTTACAAATCAAAGCAATTTAAAAGAAGACCACCCGCACACCCACCTGGGGGGGAATATCACAACCCACATTACTTTTTTGTTTTTATGATGCTGCCTCTCCTCTCTTATTATAATGTATTTGATAAATTCCCCTACTCAATCTCATGTGCCTCAGCATCGCAACAAGACCATGGAGAGACAGAACCAGCTCTGCTAGATAGAAATATGCTCTAAACTATAGTATATTCTATCGAACCATAAGTATACGTCTGGGAGGCTTTAACTGTGTGACAGGAACCTGTCTGGATCATTAGTGAGTGGGGAGAGAGAGTTGTGGTACAGAAAATCCAGTATACATCTCCGTGTTCTTATTCTCTCATCAGAGGTATTCATATCCATTTTTAGCTCTGCTGTCCAGATGATTACAATTTCTCCATGTTCTGTATTGTAGAATCCGGATATTACTCACTGCATTTAAGTATCTGTCCCTGTTCTGTATTCTGGTATCTGGGTCTAAATCTTCATGTTTTTGCTATCCGATAAAGTCCGGTGTTCTGGTAGTTTAGTAATATGAACCAAATGGTTACTTTTGACTAAATTGGACAATTTCCCCTCCTCACCCCTGACAGCAGGAATGAGGTCACCCACCATAGAATATAAAATGAAAAAGATCAACATAAATAAAATGAGGTCACAATCCGCGGCTCCTCTCTGCTTGTTCATGGTCAACTGCTCACCTGTTGACGGATACCTGCAGGAGGCTGTCCTCCGATTATACTCATCTTTCATCACGCTTCATAGGTCTTTATGTAAACATCTTGTGTATATCCTATCCTCATTCCAAAGCCTGCGAAACAAAGCATTAGAAAGTCACCAGACGGATGGATTAGACACAGAGGGAAGTGTTCAGGAGAATGTGACAACCAACAAAACTGCAGGAGGAATTACCAGAGCACCCACAGGTCTCTGTATATGACATCTGAGATCCTTATAAACACAATGTACAGCATGCACTAGACACAACAAGTGGTGCTGACTTCTTGTGGAAAATAAGGATATGATCAGGAGAAATGAAAGATGTTGTCATGTTCCAAGTCAGTCTCCATGTCAGAAGATGATGGAGAGAAGAGGGCGTGGGAATCCAGCGCACTTATCTTGGCGGGACATGGAGAAGATCCAGAGCAAATTGTCCATGTCTATGCGTCACCTCCGCTCCTCCATCTCCTCCATCTCATTTACACAAGTAATAAGACATATAATACTGAGGGATAAGAACTGAAGACAGGAGGGTCACAGGCGTTCTACAGGTCATGGGGACGATATCTCACCACTGATCATCCATGGTAGAAAGAGGACGGGGACATCTTCCGGGGATCTTACTCTCCCTGGATCGTGACTGTAGGGATCAATACGAGACTGAATTCATTTTCTATACAGATAATGAGGGGACACGTGTCTATAAGTCCTGTCATTACTGGTGATGTGGGGGCGGGGGTCTATCTCAGACGTCCTGGTTACAGATCCTTGTGTCCTTCTACATACTCCTACTCTCCATGGAGCAGAAATAGACAGCCACATCTGACACCTTATAGGAACCTGACACACAACAATGGGTTACAGTCACCACCCGGCGCCTCAGTTAATGTATAATGTCCCGCTTCACCAGCAGTGTGTCACCTTCTCAGTCAGCAGCTCCGCCATCTCATGGTCAGTTTAGGATTCCTGTACATCATCTCATCAGTAATCAGGGGGTGAGAGGGAGACCCCGGATTGGGGGCAGGGTTTCCCCCCATTCTCCTACAGGGGCAGGACAAGGCTCATAGACGTTTCTTACTAATGTGTAATCCTGGTTAGGGGGGGAAGACACAGAATAATTCATAATACATGACGGAGTAACATGGACCCCAGTCCACATGATCGGTTATTACAAAGAGATAACGAGGTCATGTGCAGTCACCAGGATCTCACTCTCCTGTGAGCCGGTTAGAGGATCTCTAGGGTGAGGTTCAATTAATTTCTTACCCATCTTCTTCTTGCCCCTCTCATCTTGAAAGGGGCAGCCAGATGAATTTAATTGGCATAGAATCAGCAACCTGAAGAGATAAGAGGATTGTTTACACAAGAATCATATGTATGAATCTAAGTATCGGAGAGTAATACGAGGAGGGTCCATAGTTTTGTATGAACAGCGTCACTAAACTCATGCGGCCGGGATTAAAGTAGTCACCTGACCCCAGTCTAATGACATCATCGTCTCAAATAGCCTGAGGAGGCCAAACTATATGAGAGGATTTATTATAGTATAGCCACAACGGACCTTATGAATCAATTATCATGGTGTCACCCTCTCTCTACAACACTAAGATGCCACGGATACTATTGACCAGAGGTCAGCACTAACTTTTCCGAAGGGACCCCACAAACAGAGTGTCGGACTGAGCGTGGCCACCCAACAACAAACACACACAGAACACGCGGCAAAATGCCAGCCCCAAACCCCTACAGAGGGCCCAGGGTGACCCACAATTTTTTTAATACAATTTTCTTTACAGGGCACATGTGTGTCCCATGCTAATCTTCTTTAGGCATGGGCGGTCACTTAGCCAATCTTGTTTATAGCTCTGTTGTGTGCACAATCGTGCACAGCCATGGAGATGGACGGGGACTATTCCCTGCCTGAGCCCAACTCAATCCTGCCAGCTCCAGTTCCTAGGCGTCAGAAGAACCGGAGTATCTACTAGAAACTGGCAGTTAATGAAAGGGATCTCCTTTTAATATCGACACAAACGTGTTTATAGCGTGCTTTGGTTCATAGTCTACCATCTGAAGGCAGAGTGGGAGGAGCTGCAGGAGTCGGAGCAGAAAGTGAAAAAAGTTAGACCTCTGCATCGTAGCTGAACTGGTCAGCATTTATAACATATTCTGGTAAAAGTTTATTAAGATGAACCGGTCATGCGAACAGTCATTTAGTTGGTGACAGGTTTCCATTAGCTCATGTTATGGATATTTTTAAATATGTCTTTGTCAAGCATTCTGACATAATTTCAGTATACTTTCTATAAGTCAATTCCCTTACCAGGCTCCCTGCCAGCACCGTGCGGTGAGTCACCTGGGGAGGCAGCTGGACGCATGTGTCTCCTCATAACATTCTTATTTCGATCCACACCAACACCCCCCTCCTCCTGACTGCTCCAAGTTAATTACAGGAGTGGAGAGGAGTGGATGGTGTGAGAGAGACATGAGACACAAGCTGAGAAGCCCCTCCTAGGGACTCTACTGTCTTCCCTGCAGCAGCAGGTGTGATCCATGAGGAGGGGCTCGCAGCTGTGCTCTCAGTCTCCTCTACATCATCCAGCTCCCTCCAACTTTCCTGTAATGTACATTGGAGCGCAGGGGAGGTGAGAGCGGGATGGGTTGATGGAGCGAGAATAAGAAGTATGAGGAGACAACGGCTGCTGGCAGGGAGCACAGTAATGTGAAGTAAACTTATATAAAAATACTGAAATGGCTCAGCATACTTATTAAAAAACTTCAGAGGGAAAAAAAATGGGCAAAAAAAGTATATTTCTTGTTTAGATTTTGTGAGAAATTTGTTGCTAATTCATAAATAAACAAAACTTAATAATAAAACTCCAAATTAAGCTAAAGTTGTCAAAGATATTGTCATACTGAAAAGATGAACATATACCCAGAGCGATGCGAGGCACCCGAGCATGAGTATCTATACTTTGGTTTTGTTTACCCTGTCCAACCCCCACAGGATTTTGTGTTCCTCCAAAACCCCTATGAAGTCCCTTGGTGAAGCTGTCACTGGAGATTAGAAGACGCCTCGAGCTTAGGATCATCTCAATGACTATATAGGGCGTGACCCCACACCAACGCCATGCGATGTGTAGTGGTGGTGCCTGGTATTGCGAGCTCACCCATGCAGCTCAGCTGCATTAGGACTGATCTGTAATGAGAAAGCAGCATTGGAGTCAGACCCCCACATATCACGATACTGACAGACGCCATTACAGACTCCCACAACCACCTTTAAGACCCCAGACTGAGCAATTATTAAGGTTAAAGATAATTACATTCTGTACAGACACCCGTGTGCCAGAGCTGAAAAGGCCTGCGATGAGTCACTGTCATGTGCACAGTCTGCTGTGGAGGCAGAAGTCACATGACCACGGTTTCTGCTGTAGATGGAAAGAAAAGTTAGAAGACTGTGATGATGTGGAACTGTCATGTGATCCAGTCACATGGATTGTGGGAGGAGCCAGGCCCGGTGTGCAGCTTGCTGAGGACTTTTATCAAAGTTCAAGAGCAAAGCCTGGTGATCAGTGGTAATAAAGTACACAAACAATGATGACAACAAAGCTCCATAATCCCACACCGGACATACACACAGCTCTGCTTACATAACAAGTCCTACACACAACATACTACACAGAGCTCACACCCACCCTTACCACACAACACAGCTCCATACCAAGCCTTACAACGTACACAGAGTCGCCAAGAACCACCTCACTCACAACGCACCACAGCCAGACCACTACACAAAGCTAGCTCCACGCACAATACCACACACACAGCTCTCTTTACCCACAAGCAAACACCACAGTACCCCCACGACACACACAGCTCTACCAACATATACAACCCTGATAAGAAACATACACTACACAGCCTGACTACCCACAGCACACACATATACCCCCCCCCCCCCCCACCTAACATACAGCTTGCTACCCACAGCCAGCTAACACTACACACTACAGCCCGTACTCGCAAACACATACTCTAAACACTTGATACCACAGCAACACACCTACCCATACACCACAGCTACTGCCTACCCACAGGCAAACACATCACCCCACTCACAAGCTCTACAACACCCTGCTACTACCCACAGCAAACACACATACCCCACTACACACCACAGCTCTGCTACCACAGCCACACATATACCCCCACTACACATATAGCTTGATACACGCACACACACCCCATACCAAGCCGCAACAGCAACACACATACCCCTCTACAATAACCACCTGCTAACTCAGCAAACACATACCCATCTACACAAACCAGCTCTGCTACCCACAGCAACACACATACCCCACTACACACACAGTCCCTGCTAACCCACAGCAACACACATACCCACTAACACACAGTATCTGCTAACCACAGCAAACATAACATCCACTACACATATGCTACACACAGCAACAATACACATACACACACAGCTCTCCTACATACCCCACTGCAACACACAACCGCCTAACAACCACTGTCCCACAGACACTAACTCACAGTCTGATATACCGCGCACTTTCACCTTACACTTGGCTGCAACACCAGTTCTGTATCAACCTAGATGCTAACCCACGCCAAATGACCCTCACTACACACAGTTGCTCATACCCAGCTGCATACACAACCTTATTATGCCCTACTAGCACACACAGCTCTACTACAAACTAAGACATCACACATACGCTAACCACCTGGTCCACAGATACACACTACCTACTAACCACAGCCTCTGCAACCCACAGCTGCCTAAATTCCCAACTGCCGTGTATATACTACCCAGCCCTGCTTAAAACCACTGACTATACACACAGCCGCTAGCAATGTCGTACACACCAGCCCTGCTAAACCCAATGCCCATCTACACACACACGTAACCCAATGCCCACATTCCAAGCCTGCTTACCAGCTTCAACCACAACAGCCCGATACCAATCACGTACTCCCGCACCTGCTACCCACAGCCTTACTACACAGGCCGCTAACAACACCATTACACACTACAGCATCTGCTATACCAATGCCCGTTGAACACACAGCCTGCTTCCAATGCCTTACCAAGCTTACCCAATGCCCGGTTAAACCGAGCTGCACATGCCCAGTTCTAGCACTTCACACCTGCTCCGCCCGTTACACACACAGCGCCTGCTATACCCATGCCCTTAATCACACAGCCCGCTACTTCAATGCCTCGTTACACACACAGCCCGGCTATACCAATGCACCATTACCACACACAGCCCTGCTATACCCATGCCTACCAAAGCCGCTACCAGCACCGTTACCACACACAGCCCTGTATACCCAATGCCCCGTTACACACACACCGCTCCTGCTACCTATACCCAATTGCCCGTTACACACACCAGCCCTTGCTATACCCAGCCCATTCCACGCCCTGATAATGCCATTAACACACAGCCCTTGCTATACCAATGCCACGAATTACACACACAGCACTGCTTACCCAATGCCCCGTTACACACACAGCCCTGCTATACCCAATGCCCCGTTACACACACACAGCCCTGCTATACCCAATGCCCTGTTACACACAGAGCCCTGCTATACCCAATGCCCCATTACACACACAGCCCTGCTATACCCAATGCCCCGTTACACACACAGCCCTGCTATACCCAATGCCCCGTTACACACACAGCCCTGCTATACCCAATGCCCTGTTACACACAGAGCCCTGCTATACCCAATGCCCCGTTACACACACAGCCCTGCTATACCCAATGCCCCGTTACACACACAGCCCTGCTATACCCAATGCCCCGTTACACACACAGCCCTGCTATACCCAATGCCCCATTACACACACAGCCCTGCTATACCCAATGCCCCATTACACACACAGCACGACACACACAGCTCCCAACATATACAACCCTGCTACACCATACAGCTCGATGCACCCACAGCAACACACATACCCCTCTAACCACAAACACTCGCTACCCACAGCTACTACACACCCCCACTACACATATAGCTACGCTACCACGCAACACACATACCACCACACACAGCTCTGCTCCCCACAGCAAAACACACTACCCCACTCACACACAAGCTCTACAAATATACAACCCTGCCTCACCCACAGCAAACACACATACCCCACTACACACACCGCTCTGTACCACAGCACACACATATACCCCCCCCCCCACTACACATAGTAGCTATGCTACCCCACAAGCAACACACATACCCCACTACCACCACAGCTCTGACATACAGGCAAACACATAACCCCTCTACACAAACCACTGAGCTACCCACAGCAACACACCTACCCCAATACACACACAGCTTGCTACCCACAGGAACCACACATCCCCACTACACACACAGCCTGCTATACCCACAGAACACACATACCACCACTACACACACAGATCTGCTACACCACAGCCAAACATAACCCCACTACACATATAGCTCTGATACCAACAGCAACACAATACCACATACCACACACAGCGCTGCCTACATACAGACAAACACATACCATCTACACAAACCACTCTGTCCCACAGCAAACAAATACCCCACTACACACACAGTTCTGTAACCCAAGCAACACACATACCCACTAAACACAGTTCATGCTATACCCACAGCAACACAACATACCCCACTACACACACAGCTCTAACTACACAACAGCATTACACACATACCCCACTGAAACACAGACTCTGCCTACCCACAAGCAACACACAGACCCCACTACACTCACAGCTCTGACATACCCACGCTGCTAAATTAACCATCTATACTACTTACGCCGCTGCTACACACTATCTCTGTATCCACACCTAGGCATGACTACACCCCAAGCCCTGCTCACCCAATGCCCTGCTACACACCACAGCATTGCTTACATCACCAGCTCTGCTATACATACACAACCCTAGTATACCTACTGCCCGACCTGACCACACAGCCTACTACAAAACATAACTGGTTACATACACAATCGTGCTATACCATGGCCCGGTGATACACACAGCTCTGCTATACCCAATGCCCTGTTACACCACACAGTTCTGCCTTCACACTGGCCCGTGTACAACACCAGCGCCTGCTTAAAACCACTGGGCCCTTTATATCACACAGCCCGCTAGCCCAAATGTCGTTACACACACAGCCCGGCTATACCCAATGCCCATTACCACAACACAGTCCCGATATACCCAATGCCCCGTTACCCACAGCCCTGTTACCAATGCCCCGTTACACCACAAACAGCTGCTATACCCAATTGCCACGTACACACACACAGCACCTGCTATACCCAAGCCTGGTAACACAGGCCCGCTATACGCCAATGCCAATTACACACACAGCCTGCTATACCAATGCCCCGTTACACACACAGCCGGCTATACCCCATGCCCGTTACACACAGCCCTGCTCTACCCATGCCCGTGTTACAAACCACAGCCTGCTATACCCAATGCCCCGTTTACACAAACAGCCCTGCTATACCCAATGCCCGTACACACACAGCCCTGCTTACCCAATTGCCCTGTACCACACAGAGCCCTGCCTCTACCCAATGCCCGTGAACACACAAGCCCTGGCATACCCAATGCCCCGTTACACACACAGCCCTGCTTACCCAATGCCCGTACCACACAGCCACGCTATACCCAATGCACCGTTAACACAACAGCCCCTGCTATACCCATGCCCCGTTACACACCCAGCACCGGCATACCCAATGCCGTTCCACACAACAGCCCTGCTGATACCCAATGCCCCGTTACACACACCAGCCCTGCTATACCCAATGACCCATACCAACACACAGCCCTGATATACCCAATGCCCCATTTACACAACACAGCCCTGCGATACACAATGCCCGTTACACACCACAGCACGGCTATACCCAAGCCCTGTACCTAAACACCGCCTTAAAAAGAACTGTAAAAAAAAAATCGTTAAAGTGCCAAAAAATCAATATGTTAGGCTGGTTACTTGTCATAACTAAGGGAAACAACAATTGACATAGGAGGAACAAACTGGATGAACCCTGGGAGACAAATCATATCACAATGCAATATATGTGTGTAGGATTAGATGTATTATATATATGATTTTTAGAGGGTTACGGGTCTATCCTGTATATTATGCTGCGGGATTGTGATGCACATTCTGCACTGCGTTCTGTATAAAGGGTTTAATGGAAACACTGAGGAAAATTATTTCTGATAAACTGAAGATGGAGGGGGGATCAGACTTGTTACGACAAAAACCAGACAGTCCGGTGACGACGCTGTTTACCTTTCGGAGGTTGCTGTTGTCAGCCAGAGAGATCATGGGAATCAGTGTGAAGTCTATGGCGACTGGGGGTCATTCTGACTCTGAGAACAGCCGGTCCATGGTGGTAGCTGCAGTCAGGGCAGCAAGAAATCGTGGAGGAGAAGACTACGGAGTGATAGCAAGAAAAAAATGACCTGGAGACAGCTATCCCAGAAACTTTCCGTCAGCATTAAACCTTCTTTGCCAGGGGGGGGGGGGGTGGGGGGGGGGAGAATCGCCTGTGATTGTGTATGTTGTTTGTACCGTGGAATTCTTCAGTAAAGAAGGAAACTGTTACTGCAGGCCCTGACTCGCAGACTTCTATCCCCATTGGGGGTGCCCCCACCTTCCCCACCATTCAGAGAGCAGGGTCTGGAAAAGGTGGCACCTCGGAAGGAGTCTGGGGCCACCCTCAACCTGGCACTGTACAGCACTATGGAGAGGAATCTGGTGGACCCGTCCTGACCACACCGCACGACCCGCACCTAACCGTGAGCACCACATACAGGTAACGTGGGATGATAGGGAAAACAATAGGGTGGTCACTCAAGCTGATGGTAAAGGAACAGGAATAAAGCAAACGAGGAACAATGTGCACAGAATATCATTAGCATCGCGGTGTGAGGCGCGGATATTTGTTGTGCCTTTTTTAAATTTAACATTTGGTGGGTTTTTTGTGCTTCCCCAATTCAAAAAGCCCATAACTTTTTATTGTTCTATGTGCAGAAACTGTCTTTTCCTCCTGATAACAAACTGTACTTTTTCCTGTGAGAGTGTCTAATATTCGGCAGGCTTTTTTGTACTGGTAAGTGGACAAGAAAATTCCAAATGGAGTG
Source organism: Engystomops pustulosus (assembly GCA_019512145.1). Lineage (NCBI taxonomy): Eukaryota > Metazoa > Chordata > Amphibia > Anura > Leptodactylidae > Engystomops > Engystomops pustulosus. The sequence goes on from CM033641.1 coordinate 304,998,965, forward strand.
GAAAAAAAAACCATATACATATCTATTCTTGCCTGCCTTTATGGGCTTTCTTTGTTCAAATGACACGTTCAGTCCATCACCGAGCATGCCACATTTTTATTTACGAAGCAATAACACTGGGGTCGGTGGCCGGATGGGGATAGGGACTCCCAGACCATTTGAATATGCTTGACTCTGCTCGGGACCAATAAGCCCTAGGATGCATCAGAGTCCCGTGCCCCAGAGTTGGTTTGGTGCATGCAGCAGGACCCTGTAGGTCCATGTTTCACCAAATCAACTTGGCATAATGTAAAACCCTTTTCCCCGTACACGGGTCAATTGTAACAACTTCTTCAAGTTAGGCTATAGGCTGGAATAATGTAACCAAAAACCAAGATATCCGTAGCGCCTGTATTGTTTGGCCCCTGACTCCACGAACATGCGCTCGCCTGGGATAGCGAACGGATGTGCGGTGCAGGGAGGGAGGGAGTGAGTCTCCTCACTTTTCCGGACTTGTTCAGACTAAAAGGGTGTGGTCTTCCTTAAAGGGTGGTGGGTTGGGTGAAAATAGCCCTTACGCAACAAATAAACTAATACCATGAATTGTTACACCCAAACGATAAATATGGTGCAGCAAAAAACTGTGTGTGTTCTAATTTTTGATCATGACGGAGCTTGTTAACTCTTTGATCCATCTCCCCCAATGAGGTAGGCCCCAATAGAGCAGGCATGGAGGAGACGGGAGGAAGGGGGAGATAGAGAGTGAATTGTACTTAACAGAACTGGGAGGGTTCAAGGTATAATATGATGGGAAGGAGGTCACCATTACAGATGTCTGCTAAGGGGACCCAGGCCTCCTAGTTACCCCTGTCAGGAGGCGGTGTGGTACACAACACACAAGAGAGGATGGCAGAAAGCTGATGTTGGTAAACCTTAAAAGAAGGGAACACATACGTGATTGTGATGCTGCAAAGAAAATAACTCCTTTTGCATGGCAGGAGCAAACGCACGGAAATTCTATTGTACATGGACATAAACCTCCTGCTTTTGCCTAAACATAAAAATATATTTAATAGTATGATGTTCACAGGGAAATTTTTTAATCTTACCAAGCCATATATTTTAAACTTTGAGGGTTTTTTATATGATAAGGTTTTGGGAAGATCAATTAATCATTTTGTAGCGTTGTGATGGCTGGTGCCTGAGTTCCTGTATGGTGCATTACTAACTATGTGTTCCAACACCAAAATCCACAAAAGAAATTGTAGCGAGTGGGAATTGATCGGACACTTAGGACCAAGGATACTAGAATTCTTGCCCCAGGGTCCATGAACCTTTAGTACTACCATGGCTTGGATACTACAGGGCTACGTGCTTTTAATGGCTTGTATAAATAAAGGTTCAACAGAGACGAGGTCTGAGAATCACACTATCAGGAGACCTATACCCGGCTGAAGGATGAGCTCAGCCATGTCCAGGAAACACACTGGTCTTGTAACCATTTCCCAGATGACCTTACCGGTGTGTGATTTCTCACAGACCTTCCCACAGACATCGCTCAGGAGGGACCACTCCAAGGATGGACAAGAAGAAGATCTCCAGAGAATATTAGGCTTACCTTAGAGATCATCTACTGCTGACCGGAGAGGGGTCAAGACGCCTCCAGACTGTCAGGTTTTTTGGCATCATTTCAACTTTTAGATGCCAACATCTATGTACAAACAAATCTAAAACCCCATAGTAAATGTTGTACAACGTATTCAGTGTGATCTCCAATACACAGCATTAACCCCAGGGCAGAAGAAATCAGGTTGCTGTGTGACTCCCAGACAGTGATCTCCAAAAGTGCACCTCAACCTACCCCCTGAACATGAGGAGATGAAGGTCAGGAGATCCTAGAACTGACCAGGAAGATGGGGAGCTGCTGACTGGAAGAGGTGACCTGCTGGGAATGCTGGGACATAGACGTACCTGGAGGACGCCGGGTGTGACTGTTTTTTTCTTGTACCCAGTGGTGTTCGGTCTTCCTATAAGGGTCAGGATGATGGCTGTCATTTCTCCATGGAGGAGTGGGAGTATGTTAAGAAGGACCCAAGGATCGTTACCAGGACGTCATGAGGGGGACCCCGGCCCATAACATCAACAGGTAATATACATGGAACTATAGACCGTGTCCCCTCATTATATGTATAAAGGGAAGGAATTCAGTCTCTGTTGTGATCCCTACAGTCACCAGGAGAGAAAAGATCCCGGAGAGACATGTCCACGTTCCTCTTCTACCACAGGATGATCAGGTAGGTGGAGATCTCCCCATGACTGTAGAAGCCTGTGACCTCATTGTCTTCAGTCTTATCCCTCAGTATTATTATGTCTTAGAATTGTGTATAATGAGAGGAGGAGATTGGAGGAGCGGATTTGACCTAGACAGGAACATGTGCTTCTGGGATCTTTCTACATGTCTCCAGAGATAAGTAGGCGGCTGGATTCCCTGCGTCTGCTCCCATCCTCTGACTAATAAAATTGCTTCTCAGCTTCTGAATGAGGACAATGATCTGGAAGTAGCGATGTTGTAGCCATAACCATAAAGCAGAGACGTCCTGTGAGTGATGAGGAGGAGAGTAGGAGGACGTCCCTGCAGGTATCCGCCCAGGTGACCACTAAATAAATAATGCAGCAAGGTATCCAAGGTGTATTCCCTATTGCGGGAATGTAAGACACCCAGTTCAGTTTTGCCAATACGGAAGAAGATCAAAGTCCTATTATCCTCATCACAGCAACACAAGTCCACAATTCATAGTGGATAGTTAGAGAAGGGTCATGGGTGACACGGACAGTATAGAGTCAGCGCTTTCTCGGACTACTACCCCCTCACAGTGCTATAACTGCTAGTGAACATCCTGGTGGCCTTCATTCATGATGTACTGGCCCTAATCTGCGGGTCTACTGTTAGATTGTGAAACTTGTGTCCAAATGTATTTGTAGCTAATAAGTTTTGGCCTTGTAATTTTTTTTTAATTTTTTATAGAAAATTATTTGAAACTATTACTAGAATTTTTAGGTTAATAGTATCCAAAACGTGATTCAATATTCTATTTTGCAGAGACTCGGTAGGAGATCAGAGGGACAAGTGATATCTCAGATCTGAAGAGCTGTAATGCTATATACATCAGACCCAGATATACCTTCAGCCCTACCCTGCAAAGGATTACATTCAATCCTATTATACCGGTCGATCTTCTGACTCTTCAATTCAGTGCCCCATTGAACTCGGTTAGTTCCATATTCAGAGAAACCATATTCAGGTTCGGAGTGCTGACAAATGTTTAACCAGAAAATCAAATTTTATTCGACATCTGACGAGTTCCACAGAGGAAGAAACTCATGTTTGTTCCGAATGTGGAAGGTGTTTTGCCGAGAAGACACACTCTCGTTAAACACTGAAGAATTCACACGGGAGAGCGGCGTTTTAATTGTCAATGTGGGAAATGTATTACCTTTAAATCAACTCTTATCAATAACAGAATTCACACAGGACTGAAGCCCGGTTTCCTGCACTGAGTTGTGGGAAGTGTTTGACACAAAAAAACAAGCTCTGTTAACCATCAGAGAATTCACTCAGGAGAGAAGTCCTTTCCTGTGAAGATGTGGGAAATGCTTGACCCAGAAACGAACTTTACAAAGCACCAGATTATCCATATAAGAGAGAAGGAAAAGTGTTTCCATACTCGTGTTCATGAATGTGGAAAAGGTTTTCATAAGGAATCACGGTCTTGTAACAACATGCGAGAGAATTCACACAGCCAAGAAGCTTTTACGGTCAGGACTGTGGGAAATGTTTACCGATAAATCAGTTTTTGTTAGGACATCAGAGAAATCACAACGGGGTGAGAGAAGCAGTGTCATGCTCCCGAATGTGGGGAATGTTTTAACCAGAACAGAAATCAAAATCTGCTTTTACATCAGAGGGAATGCATACAGGGGAGAAGCCTACTCATGCCAGTGTGGGGGAAGTGTTATTTAAATTCAGCAAATCGAATCTTGTTGGGACATATGAGAATCACAGGAGGAAGCAAGTCCCCATTAGAAGTAATGTGGTGTGGAAACAAAGCTGCCTCCTCAATTTATTGGCCTTGAAAAAAACGAATTATCTATGGTATGGAGCAGGGTCACTGGTTTAGGATACTGGTGTGGTCTCAGCTGTTGGGCAACACAGGGACATTCCCGCTGTAGTCACGAAAGGCAAATTGTCCGACAAGATGACTAAGATCGTGAACCTGAGATACTGTATGTGTTGATTCCCCACTCAGGTCCGACAGAGTTCACCCTCTTTACGTGGTGCATGTAAAAGTGCTTGGGTTTGCAAACACATGTGAAAGTAGTTAAATCCCGCGCTCAGTCTGAATCAGTTGGAGCGGACCGGGGCCGGAAACGCCCCCTAAGAGTGTTGCATGGAAGCCAGCTTGCTGCCCTTACTTAAAAGGGTTCGTGACCAAATACCGGCCGCAGACAATTTTTGTAAATACCTGTGCAAGACGTTGTATGTAATCGCTGTTAAAAGACCGAATAGCCCGACGAATGAAAGTGCGCAGCGTGACCCTTAGTAAAATAAAAAGGGGGGCCCCACCCCCAACACCACAGTGTGTATACCACTTTTAAAGCAATGACATGGATTTAGCATTGACCAAACATACCTTGAGAATGCTGTCTGTAGCTACATTGATGCAGAAACATATCTGTTTAATCCAATGAGCTGAGTGGTTATGCCAAAAAAAACCCCATTAGACATTTGAGGACCTTGGGAAAGCAGGGTTGCATTATCCTGTTGTTGATAAACACATTCACAGAGCGTTCTGAACAGTCCAGAAGGACTAATCAAACCATAGCTAGATTAAATTCATACACAGCAGCGGGGGATGGTGCAGCGATTGATTACTTCTGCCGGTTAAGGCCACAACACTGTGAACATCAGTCTAAAGTGAGAGGAGAAGCGCTGAGACCCAGCACAGAGAGTGACGCGACAGATTGTCTGGAGTGTATTACATTAATATGTGGGTAGATGAATAGAACACTGTGTTCTCGAAAACATTTGATTGTCATATTCCACCTTCATGTTTTCATCTTTTTTACGACATTACAATGTCACAGAATCCGACCACCGAAGCAGTAGTATCTCCAGGGGGAGGTTTAAAAAAAACTTTTCGTTTTCCTTGATAGGTAAGGAATATTAATCGGGGATGGACGTAGGAAATTTACTAGAAAAAGATGATGTACACAAAGATTCCAGTTGGTATGATCTAATTGTCGGAGATAATAATGGAAGGGTAAATAGTTTTAGTAGCACCAGCCATTCACGCTAAAAACTTATGCGGCCAGTGTTTTAAAGTAGCCACATGACCCCAGGCGTGACATCGTCATTCCTAAATAGTCACTGAGGAGACTTGAATAGTCTTGGAATTATATGAGTTATTTATGTATGCGTGCAGTCCCATTATGGACGATGAAATGTGATGATTTGCACCAATGCGCTTCTATGTCAGTATGCGACCTCATTTGTGTAACGAGAATTAGACAAGGATTCTAGCTCGGCTTAATATGTGTCAAAACTTGTGACCAATGTTATCCGTAATGTCACAATATGCTGTACTGTAATCTCAGGTTATTGTTTGGTATTTTAAACGTTTATAAAAATTTAAAAAGTACAAATAAAGTACAATAATGGGGACATTTACTTACCCGTACTGTTGCGATCCCGATAGGAATGTCCGACGAGGGATGAAGTCCATCGCGAGTCACCAAGATGGTGCGCCGATTTCCTGCATATGGTTGCTCCCCGCTCAGGTCCCCCCGATCTTCATAAAGGGTACTGTGGGAGTGCATTTTCTTGCGGCACATTTGAATTTTAAATTCTGGGTGAGTCCGGAATCAGTCGGGTTGTCCGAAGGCACGGCATCTGCGACTTGTGTCGCAATGAAAGTCGGCGCCAAGACAAGCAAGATTGCCACCTAAAATCCGATTTGCGTGTGCAAAAAAACCTGTAAATCGGGCGGCAAACGGAAATAGGTGGGGGAACCGAAGGAAATGCGGTCTCGGACCATTCGTAAATGTGCACCAAAGTCTGGTAGACATACACTGACACCAGACTGGTAGAACCAGTATATGGTGTCCGCTATCATCTATATGATGTAAACCCTATCTCTTACAACCACTCAGATGCCACGGTTACTAGAACCACTGCATCTTAGAGGTAAGATGTGCTCGGGTGTTAAGTTTGCAGTTCTCGTTACAGATGAACAAAAAAAGCGCCTTAGAGATTGCCCTCAGTTTAATGGTTTGTGGGACTTCTGAGATGGTGAAGGCAGTGCTATGAGGAATGAATGGAGCAGCAGAACACAAGGCTCCACCGTTCGTATTTAGTATGGGTGATAGGACCCTCTTCTTGTTGGTAATTAATGGGGGGTGCAGTGGATGGACCCAGACTGATCGTAGGATAATGAATGACAGTGAATGTCCAGGAATCTGGGACAGAGGAGTGCTTTTGTGCGCTCCAGTTATGGTTATCAGCCCTGTGCCCCACCTGGAGGTTAAAAGTAAGACGGTAAAGAGTGGCACTTCTAACCACAGGATTTAGGAAAAGAGATGACCAAGGTAAGGATAGGCTTCTCTTTGGTCAAAATGGGTTATGGTCCCCTGGAAAACTGGCTGGACACAGGGCGAACAACTGGAACGTACCAGAGCATCACTAGGAACTAGAATTCGAGTGAGAACCCACATACACTGATATGAAGCCATCACAGAATTCCCAATATTACCCCTTTAACCGTACGGACTCACCTTTTTTGTTTTTTCATTTTATTTTTTCCACTCCCCGCAATCAAAATCTTCTTTTTTTTTTTTTTTTTTTTACTGTTAACAAAGTGTACTTCACAGTGATGGTATTTATTCTGCTGCCGTGTGTACTGGAAGAGGGGGGAAAAAATTGCTTTATCTGGGTTTGGTGCGATCACGGGGTAGCAAATTGTCTAGGTTTTATGTTTTATACATTGTACAAAAATTAAAACCTTGTGTAGACTTTTGTTATTTTTAGTTCTGTGCTAATAACTTTTGATAATTCGGGTCGGAGAGTGGGGGGTATATTTTTTGCGCTTTTGATTGAAGTTTCACTTTTTATTGGCAAAAAAAAAAGTGCCATTTTTAATTATGGGCGCTATTCTTCCGTACTTTTTCGGATTGGTGGAATACCTAATGTGTTGATTTTCACTGTTATGAAGGCTGTTAGAGGACCTGTGATGATGTGACTGTCATTGTGTCCTTATCAAGTCACATGTGGTGTGGGCGGGAGCTAGGCAGCTGTGAGGTGCTCTAGGCTTTCATAAGTTCAAGCAATGTCCTGCGATCAGGTAAAGAAATGTACCAAAACGCTCCATCGACACACAGCTCTGCTACATACAGCCCACCACACACCATGAGCACCCTACTACACACACAAGCTCTGGCTACACAACAGCCCACTATACACCCTCTACACTAACGAGCTCCTGAGCACATCCAGCTGCTACACCCACAGCAACACACATACCCCACTACACACACAGCTCTGCTACCACACACATACAACCCCATCTACACATACAGTCTCTGCTACACACACAATCACCATGGGTGAAGGGGGGACCCCACTACACACACCAGCTCTGCTACCCAGCAAGCTACACCACCCACAACACACTTAGCTCTGCTACCACAAGACAACACACTACCCCACACACACGCTGCTACCACTGCACCACACATACACACACTACACACAGCTCTAATACAAACGGTCCACAGCAACACACATACCCCACATACACACACAGCTTGCTACACCCAGCAACACACATAACCCCCACTACACACAAAGCTCTGCCTACCCACAGCACACACATACCCCATACAACACAACAGCCCTGCTACACACAGGCACACCAGACCACCAACTCACACACAGCTCTGCTACCCACAGCAACACACCTACCTCACTACACCACACACAGCTCCGCTAACCACAGCAAACACACATACCTCATACACCCACAGCTCCGCTACCCACAGCAACACACATACCCTCCAATACACAACAGCTCTGCTACACACAGCAACACACATACCCCCACTACACATACACAGCTCTGCTACCCCAGAGCAACACACAGACCCCCACTACACACCAAGATCTGCTACCCACGAGCAACGCACACACCCCCACTACACACCACAGCTTGCGACCAGAGCAACGCACATACCCCCACTAACACACACAGACCTCTGCATACATACAGCACGCAACGACCCCCACTACACACAGCACTGCTACATACAGAAACGCACAGACCCCCACTACACACAAAGCACGCTACATACAGCAACGCACCGACCCAACTACACACAAAGAATGCTACATTTACGAACGCCAGACCACCAACAATACAACACACAGCATGCTACCCACAGCAAACGCAAACAGACCCTCACTTACACACACAGCTCTGCCTACACACGCAACGCACTTACCCTCACTACACCACAGCTCTGATACCACAGCAAACACACATACCCCCACTACACACACAGCTCTGCTACCACAGCAACACACATACCCCCACTCAAACCAGCCTCGAACCACAGAAACACCCCCCCCCCCCCCCACCCCAACATACCCCCCACTACACACAAAGCTCTCTACCCACAACACCACATACCCCCCACTACACAAACAGCTCTGCTACCCACAGCACACACATACCCCCACTAACCACCACAGCTCTGACTACCCACCCACAGCAACCCACATACCCTCATACACCACAGCCTGCTACCACAGCAGCGCACATACCCCACTACACACAACAGCTCTGCTACACACAGCAGCCAGCGCAACATAACCCCACTTACCAACACAGCTCCGCTACCCACAGCAGCGCACATACCCCACTACACACACAGCTCTGCTACCCACAGCAACACCATACCCCGACTAATTATTATTATTGTTGGTTGGTGTGCCTCTGGGGTCATTGTGTATTCAGTTATTGCATTTTGGCTGTACTTTGGTTGTTGGAGATGCGGTGGGAGTGTTACCAGGTTAAAGTTTGTACACCCCTGTTCTTTTAAAGCTTTGTTCACACAAGATTTTTCATCTTTTCACACTCCATCATTTTTGAATTTTGGCCTCAGTTTTTAGGACTCCCTTTGGTGTTAATGCACTGGTTGCAGAAATCCTCATTTGATGAGTCCCATGACACATCCTTCCTCTTCCTCCTGTGTTTCCCACACAAAATCACACACAGACCACATGGCCTCATCTTGGCAGCTAAGATAGACCCCGGCAGTCCCGGTATCACAAAGACGGAGAATATGAAATAACACGACCGGAGAAGAGGAATGGGCAGCAGGGTCACAGGAAAAATGGGCTCTTAGCCCGGCAGCCGTTGTTACCAGATGATCTTCCCTGTGTCTCCCCTTCCTGTTTCATAGAACGCTCCCCGGATCACCCAGTACGTCTGAGGACCCCCCAAGGATGGACCAGAGACCTGAAGGAGATCTTCCCGAAGAATATTAGCTTGACCTCAGGAGATCAGATACCTGCTGACCGGAGAGGTAAGCGCCTCCAGATTCTATCAATCATATCTTAGGATGATTATATTAGGTTGCCGCTGGGTGGGGAAAAGTCAGTAGAGAAGAAAACCCCAGAAAGAAGAAAGATTAAATGAAACCCAATGAAAACGTGGCTAGAGTTCATTATCAATGACCTTAGTGTTATAGGACGCTACGGAGAACTGCACAGTGCCTGGTGGCCTAGAAATGGGTACTGTTGTGGGCTGAAGACTATACTTGTTGGTTTTGGATACACACCAAAAGTTTCAGTCCCAATAGAAAACTTAATGGCCTTCTGTTGTTTTCAATGTTGGTCTCATACACAGGATTACAACCATTAAAGAAGACCTCAGGAGACGCTGTATGTGACTCCCAAAAAGTGACCAAAAAGAGTCAGGGGATGGAATCCAAGCCCAATCTTGGGACCTCCCCCTCACCCCATGATAAATGAGATCAATTGTAGAGAAGTCTAGAAGCGACATGGGAAGATGGCGGAGCTTGCTGCACTGGAGAGGGTGACCTGATGGAATGCTGGAATTAACAGGAAACGGAGGCGACGGGTGGTGACGTACCCATTGCTGTGTGTAAGGCCGATAAGGTGTCAGGCTGTGGTGTCATTTCTCCATGGAGGAGGGGAGTATGGTAGAGACACAAGATCGTTTAACAGGACGTCCATGATGGGAGGAACCCGGGGCCCCTCACATCACAAGTTAATAGACCGGACTCATAGGACACGTGGTACCCTAATTATCGTATAGAAGAAGGAATTCAGTCTATGTATGTGATCCCTACAGTCACATCCAGGGAGAAAGATCACCGGAGGATGGCCCCCGTCCTCTTCTACCACAGGAGGATAAGGTAGGTGGAGATCTCAATATGACATGGAGGGACGGATGTGACCTCATTGTCTTTCAGTTCTTATCCTCAGTAGGAAGTCTTATACTTTTGTGTAATGAGGGGAGGAGGAGAGGGGAGCGGAGGTGACCATAGACAGGACATGTGCTCTGATCTTCTCAATGTCCCAGGAGGATAAGTACGCTGGATTCCCATGCATATTCTCATCCTTGACTTATTAAACATTTTCTCAGCTTCTGAATGAGGACAATGATAGGGGCAGTACGATGTTGTATGTAGCCGTAACCATAAAAGAAGAGACGTCTGTGAGTGATGGGAGGAGAGTAAGGAGGGACGTCCCTGCAGGGTATAAGCCCCAAGCGGAGTAGTGACAGAACATAAAAACTGAGAAGAAGTCAGATTAGCAGAAATGTTAAGTAAAATGGGTCGTTCTGTGTAGTACTTGTGACCCAGCAGTCAGTGGCCCCATGCAGGATTGCCACTCACTTAAAATCCACAGGACAAGCCCAAAGTCAGCTTCCCCTGCACAGAGCACAGTTTCCCTAGAGTTACTACTCGATGCTGGGTAATGCGGTGACATCACAGAACAGATCAGCTATCACGGACTCTACCCCCTAACAGTGCAGCACCCAGTTGTCCATACCTTAGATGTTAGGGGCACATTGAACTTATTACCACGACTTCAGCTTATTGTCCACCCTAAGAGGCTCTCATCGCTTCACTAAGGAACAACAAAAAAACAGCCAAAATTCACTAGGCTTCTTATACAGACAGACTGTGACTCTGTGTGAAACCGAGTTGTCTTATTGTATTATTAGTTACGATCGTGGTTTAATAAAATCCAGAGCTATTGGTAGGAATATTTTTATGGTAAAATTGTTAAAAAAGCTGGTAAATCTATTTGTTTTTGGAGAAGACTCTACCCGGAGCTCAGAGGGACAGGTGGTATCTTCAGATGTTCACAGCAGATGCCATAGCTTGTCTGCTGCTATACCCACAGCAACACACATACCCCACTACACACACAGCTCTCCAACATATACAACCCTGCTACACATACAGCTCTGCTACCCACAGCAACACACATACCCCTCTACACACACCACTCTGCTACCCACAGCAACACACATACCCCACTACACACACAGTTCTGCTATACCCACAGCAACACACATACCCCACTACACACAGTTCTGCTACCCACAGCAACACACATACCCCACTACACACAGTTCTGCTATACCCACAGCAACACACATACCCCACTACACACACAGCTCTGCTACCCACAGCAACACACATACCCCACTACACTCACAGCTCTGCTATACCCACGCTGCTACATATACAACCCTATTATACTTACTGCCCTGCTACACACCTAGCTCTGCTACACACCTAGCACTGCTACACCCACTGCCCTGCTACACCCACTGCCCTGCTACACACACAGCATTGCTACATACACAGCTCTGCTACATACACAACCCTATTATACCTACTGCCCTGCTAGACACACAGCCTACTACAAAAACATAACTCTGTTACATACACAATCGTGCTATACCCACTGGCCCGTTATACACACAGCTCTGCTATACCCAATGCCCTGTTACACACACAGTTCTGCCTTTCCCACTGGCCCGTTACACACACACAGCCCTGCTATACCCACTGGCCCGTTATACACACAGCCCTGCTATGCCCAATGTCCGTTACACACACAGCCCTGCTATACCCAATGCCCCATTACACACACAGCCCTGCTATACCCAATGCCCCGTTACACACACAGCCCTGCTATACCCAATGCCCCGTTACACACACAGCCCTGCTATACCCAATGCCCCGTTACACACACACGTTACACACACAGCCCTGCTATACCCAATGCCCCGTTACACACACACAGCCCTGCTATACCCAATGCCCTGTTACACACAGAGCCCTGCTATACCCAATGCCCCATTACACACACAGCCCTGCTATACCCAATGCCCCGTTACACACACAGCCCTGCTATACCCAATGCCCCGTTACACACACAGCCCTGCTATACCCAATGCCCTGTTACACACAGAGCCCTGCTATACCCAATGCCCCGTTACACACACAGCCCTGCTATACCCAATGCCCCGTTACACACACAGCCCTGCTATACCCAATGCCCCGTTACACACACAGCCCTGCTATACCCAATGCCCCATTACACACACAGCCCTGCTATACCCAATGCCCCATTACACACACAGCGATGAATCACCAAGTAGCAAGACTTCCCCCCTCCCACCCTAGTAATCCCACACGTACTCCTCACATAGCCACACTGTCCCTCCTACCTAGCCACATGTCCTCACTACATAGCCACACTGTCAATCCTACCATAGCCAGAACTTTCCCCTAAAAGCCACATTCATTAGCGCAGTCATATCATTCCATAAAGCCACAGTTCCCCCATAAAGCCAATTCCATAAGCCATACGTAACCCTACGTAGACAACTTTGACCCAAACCCAACATTTCATAAGCCACACTGTTTTATCCCACCACCTACATAGCCACAATTTTGCTCCCTACATAGCCACACTGTGTCTCCCCACCTATAAGACACCCTGCCCCATCCCCACATAGTCACCCCCACACCCATAAGGCACACTCATAGGTCTTTAAAGGACATGGTACAATGATACGAGGGCCAACATTTTTTTCGGGCCGAGTGACCCCCCTGGGTATGGAACATGCCTGGGTAGGCCGGGTGCGGGCGCCAGGGGGAGGAGGACAATATGGGGGACATGGTGGATATCCAGAGGTAGGGGAGCTCTGCTCACTGGCCACCCAGGGGGACTAAGGACACTAGCTTACCATACAGGAAAGGTAAACTTCATATATTTTTTTTCGAAAAAAAAAATACAGTATATATACTATAAAATCTCATTGGCAATGTAATGTGAATCTTAAAAAAATGAGGTGACGATTTTGAAATTGATCTAAAATTCTGAAATTTTAATACAGTTTAATAAAGTTTATAAACCACTTGACTAACTTATTTTTTTAATTAAATCATGCAATGATAGGAATTGGAAGGAATTTCAGACAGATATGGACATAGAAAACCCATCAGAGACGGGGCCTGTGGCAACGCCGTTGCGAGGTTCTGCTCCTGTGGACATCGTCTGCCTCATAGGGAGGCCAAATGGCCAGCACCCCACCTTTGTAAGGCTAGCCGGCTCCATGTGCCCAGCCTTACCCTGATAACCTGTGCCCCCGACTAACACTGCTCACCTGTGGCTGATAGTTCCCAGCCTGCCCCACTCGTCGTGCCTGGGAAAAGGTTCCCAGCTTCCAGGTTTCTGCTATGCACAGTGTAAGTGCTGTCGCTTCCTTGTTTTTGGACCTGATTATCATTGCCCGTTATGGGACCTCGCGCGCTCCGCGAGACCCTGACTGTTCTCTTGCCTGATCCTCAGTGGTTTACGCACCAGTGTCCCTGTGCCTCTTGTGGTGGGTGTGCAATGACATTTGAATGGTGTGCAGCAGTGTCTACTGCTCCTATCACGAGGCGGGACTGGGTCTTCAGTGTTAGGGACATGAAAGGTCCTAGGTCAGAAGGTTTGATTATAGTCTGCAATCGCTATTCTTCACTGCGTTCGCTTACATTTTAAACTATCACTCTAAGGGCCGACGCCAAACACCGGCATACTCGGGCAAGTGCCGGGGCCCAGTGCTGCTGGGAGGGCCCATAGAGCCCGCAGTTGGGCGGGCCCTGGGTGCTGGCGCCCTGAAGCAGCGCTTGTGCAGGGGGTGCCATCTGTTGCTCACTGCCCGGTAGCACTACATGGCTGCCGGCAGGACGACCAAAGACAGGAGAATGGGCGAGTCTTGGCTGGACCTTGAGGTAGTATTACTTTTTTTTCTCTTTTACTGGATACATTTAGGTCCATGAGGGGGTTGTAACGCCAAGGTCCATATAGTTAAATCCATAGAGAGGTAGGGGGGCTGCAATAGATTAACCATGGAGGGGAGGGGGACGTTTATAATTAGTCATGGCTGGGGAAGTGCTCTAATTAATCCATAGGGTTGAGGGGGGTTGTTATAATTAATATAATCATGGGGGGTGAGGGCTGAATTTAGTCCATGGTTTTAGGCTGTATATAATTAATCCATGGGTGGGGGGGGAGGTTGGCCTCGCTGATATTAATCCATGGGGGCTTGTAGGGGCTGCATGAGTCCATGGGGGCAGTAAATGTTTTTTTACGCAAGGTAACATTAATGGATATAATGTAATTAAAGGGATTTGGGGGATATCTTTAGTTCAGTTGATTCTTCGCATATTTTATTAAATTGCTCTATCCAAGCGCTTCAGAAATGGAGGGTAAAGGGGCGGGGCTTAAGACATCTCAAGAGAGCAAACCGCGGAATCGGTTAATTGTAAGAGATGGGAATTCCGGCATCTTCTTAGTGATCGGGCTTCTTAGGCTTGCTCCTGAGCTGACTCTATTCGGCTTTGAACAAAAGGTCCTATTAATATATAATAGAGGCGCATGCCACGTCAATAACTCCATGCCACTCAATTTTAACCCAATTTTATTGGTTAAGGGGCGTGAGGAGACCGGTTAGGGGGCACGGTTTAAGTGAGCTTACGGCTCAATTGCGGGAGCTGGCTCACATTGTTCACGAACGAGAGCAGGGATCATTCGCAAACGACAAATCGCGTGTAATTGTAAGACAAGAACTGAACGTCGATGTTCATGAGGTAAATGCTGGACAGACAGGGCTCCCATTTCAGATGTGTGGGGGAAACCCATGTGGGAGGATATAAAATAGATAAAACACTCGCAGACAACACATCAGAAGTGAACAATTTTAACGTTATTCATATGTTAATTATAGAATAATGTACTGCTCTAAATCGCTATTTATTGGTCCTTACACACGGCCAGTATTCGGCCAGTTGTCTCACAAATATGACAAAATAAGCCAATGGCAAATTTTTGGTTTATTGACATCAGTACAAGAAAACCAGATTTACAGTAATGACTATGCCCTGTGTGATGTTCTGTGGGGTCTGGGCTAGCGTGATCTGTGGATAAATCCATTCGTTCTTTCTTGGACAGGAGAACACAATTTTGATGTGACTTCTCTGATGTGACATTAGAGATGACTTTGGATTATAAAACACTTTCTCGCATTCGGTACATGAAATGGCTTTCTCCTGTGTGAATTTTTGATGTCTCACCAAAGATCAGTATTTATGGGTTGAACTTTACTACCATTCTTGGCACGAAATGGCTCTCCCTGTGGTGAATTTCTGATGTTCGACAAGACGGCTTCCAAGAAACACATTTTATGACACTCTGCACATGAGAAAGGCTCTCTCAGTGTGTGAGTTATCTTGAGGTTCTGAAGATGTGATTTCTGAGTAGTAAACATTGCACAATCTAGACATGAGAAAGGCTTATCCCATGTGTGAGATTTTAGGTTGGTAATAAGAGTTGACTTAACCTATAAACTTCCACATTCTGAACATGAATACGCGTTCTTCCCCTGTGTTGACTTCTTTGACTTTTTACAAGATATGATTCGGGAGAAAAATTTGTCTCCACATTCTGACATGAAATGGCTTCTCTCCCGGTTCATGTTTGAGGACTTTGATGGTCAGCTAGCATTCACCTTCCATATAAGCATGTTCGACATTAGGGGCATGAATAGGTCTTCTCACAATGTGAGTTCTCAGTATGGTGACCAAGATTAGATTTTGATATAAAACGCTTGCCACATTCGGGGCATGAGTGTGCTTCTCCCCGTGTGAGTCTGTGATGCTCAACAAGATGTGGATTTCCGAGTGAAAGACTTCCACATTACCAAACATGGAAAAGGCATTCTCACCTGTGGAATCTCAGTGTTTAACAAGATCGGACTTTACACTAAAACACTGCCCACATTCGTACAAGAAAATGGACTTCTCCCCGGTGTGAGTTCTACATGTGTTGAGCGAGGTTTGCTTTCAATGAAATCCTTCTCCACACCTGGGCATGAAAATGGCTTCTCTCTGGAGTGAATTTTTTGATGTTCAGGAAAGATTTGATTTCCGACGAGCAAAATTTTCCCACTTCCATACATGAAAAGTTTCCACAGTGGAATTCTCTTATGTGTGACAAGGATTGATTTCATAGCACAAATTTGCCAATTCTGAAATAAAAAACGCTGCTCCCCCATGTAAATCATATGATGCACAAACATGGCGATTGTATACTGTCCTGTCTGTGCTGAACCAGGCAGATTGAGGACCTGTACAATCGATCGAGGGGACGGTCTTCACCTGAAGAGATGGGGGGATATCTGGGGTTGTGGGACTCTTCTATTGTAGTTGTATCATATCTTCGGTTTTAAAAACTGAAGTTATCAGATGTTTCCTCTGTGCTCCTGGCAGGCCTGGAAAAAAAATAAAATCAGTGTTTTACAATTAATAGTCCACGCTTAAAAAATTAATGTAACACATTCCCCATACAATTTACAAATCAAATGCAACTTATAAAGAAGACCACCCTGCACACCCACCTGGCTGGGGGGATTCACAACCCACATACTTTTTTTTTTTATGAGGCTGCCTTCCTCTCTTATTATAATGTCAATTTGATAAATTCCCCTTCAATCTCATGATGCCTCAGCATGCAACAATGACCATGGAGAGACAGAACCAGCTCTGCTAGATGAATATATGCTCTAAATATAGTATATTCATGAACCATAAGTATACGTCGGGAGGCTTTAACTGTGTGACAGGAACCTGTTGGATCATTAGTGAGTGGGGACGGAGAGTGTGGTACAGAAAATCCAGATATACATCTCCGTGTTCTGTATTCTCCTATCAAGTATTCATATCCATTTTTCAGCTTGCTGTCCAGATATTACATTTTCTCCATGTTCTGTATGTGTAGAATCCGGATATTAGTCACCTGCATTTAAGTATCTGTCCCGTGTCGTATTCTGGTATCTGGGTCTAAAATCTTCATGTTTTCTGCTATCCAGATACAAGTCTCGGTGTTCTGGTAAAGTTTAGTAATTATGAACAAATGGTTACTTTTGACCTAAATTGCGACAATTTCCCCTCCTCACCCCTGACAGCAGGAGATGAGGTCCCCACAAGAATATAAAATGAAAAAGATCAACATAAATACAAATGAGGTCACAATCCGCGGCTCCTCTCTGCTTGTTCATGGTCACGCTTCACCTGTTGCGGATCCTGCAGGGGCTGTCCTCCGATATACTCATCTTCATCACGCTTCATAGCGTCTTTATAGTAAACATCTTGTGTATATCCTCATCCTCATTCCAAAGCCTGCGAAACAAAAGCATTAGAAAGTCACCAGACGGATTGGATTAGACACGAGGGAATGTGCTTCAGGGAATGTGAAACCACAATAACCTGCAGGAGGAATTACCAGAGCACACAGGTCCTGTATATGATCATCTAGAGATCTTATAAACACAATGTACAGCCATGCTAACTAGACACACAAGTGGTGCTGCTTCTGTGGAAATAAGGATAGATCATGAGAAATGAAAGATGTTGTCTACATGTTCCAAGTCAGTCTCCCATAGTCAGAAGATGATGAGAGAAGATGGGCGGGGAATCCAGCGCACTTTCTCTGGCGGGACATGGAGAAGATCCAGAGCAATGTCCATGTCTATGGTCACCTCCGCTCCTCCATCTCCTCCTCTCATTACACAAGTATAAGACATATAATACTGAGGGATAAGACTGAAGACAAGGAGGTCACAGGCGTCTACAGGTCATAGGGGAGAGATCCACCGTACTGATCATCCATGGTAGAAGAGGACGGGGACATCTTCCGGGGATCTTATCTCCCTGGATCGTGACGTAGGGTATCAATACGAGACTGAATTCATTTTCTATACAGATAATGAGGGGACACGTGTCTATAAGTCCTGTCATACTGGTGATGTGAGGGGCCGGGGGTCATCTCAGACGTCCTGGTTACAGATCCTTGTGTCCTTCTACATACTACCACTCCTCCATGGAGAAATAGACAGCACATCCTGACACCTTATAGGAACCTGACACACAACAATGGGTACAGTCACCACCGGCGCCTCCAGTTAATGGTATAATGTCCCAGCATTCCAGCAGTGTGTCACCTATCTCAGCAGCAGCTCCGCCATCTTCATGGTCAGTTCTAGGATTCCTGTACATGCATCTCATCAGTAATCAGGGGGTGAGAGGGAGACCCCGGGATGGGGTGCAGGGTTCCCCCCATTCTTCCTACAAGGGGCAGGACAACGGCCTCACTAGACGTTTCTTACTAATGTGTAATCCTGGTTATGGGGAAGACACAGGAATAATCTCATACATACATGGCTCGGAGTAAAATGGACCCAGTCCACATGATCGGTTATTACAAGAGGATAACGAGGTCATGTGCAGTCACCAGGATCTCACATCTCCTGTGAGCCGGTTAGAGGATCTCTAGGGTGAGGTTAATTAATTCTTACCCATCTTCTTCTTGCCCTCTTCATCTTGAAGGGGCAGCCAGTGAATTTAATTGCATAGATATCAGCAACCTGAATAGATAAAGAGGATTGTTTACACAAGATCATATGTATGATCTAGAGTATCGGAGAAATAGGAGGAAGGGTCCATAAGTTTTGTATGAACAGCCGTACACTAAACTCATGGGCCGGGATTAAAGTAGTCACTGACCACCAGTCATATGACATCATCGTCTCAAATAGCCCCTGAGGAGGCCAAACTATATGGAGGATTATTATTATAGTATAGTCCACAAGGACTTCTTATACATCAATTATTGGTTGTCACCCTCTCTCTACACCCCACCTAAGATGCCACGGATACTATGACCAGAGGTGCACTAACATTTTTCCGAAGGGACCCCACAAACAGAGTCGTCGGGACTGGAGGTGGCCACCCAACAAACAAACACAACAGAACACGGCGGCAAATGCCAGCCCCAAACCCCTACGAAGGGGCCCAGGGTGACACCACAATTTTTTTTAATACCAATTTCTGTTACAGGGGCACATGTTGTCCCATGATAATCTTTTTCAGGATTGGGCGGTAACTTAGCCAATCTTGTTTATAAGCTCTGTTAGTGTGCACATCGTGCACAGCCAGGAGATGGAGGGGACTATTCCCGCCTAGCCCCTCATCTCCAGCTCCAGGTTCTAGGCGTCAGAAGAACCGGCGAGTATCTACTAGTAAACTGTGCAGTTAATGAAATGGGATCTCCTTTTAATATCGACACCAAACGGTGTTTCTAGGGCTTGGTTCTAGTCTACCATCTGAAGGCAGAGTGGGAGGAGCTGCAGGAGTCGGAGCGAAGAAAGTTAGAAAAAAGTTAGACCTCTGCATCTGTAGCTGAACTGGTCAGCCTTCTATAACATATTCTGTAAAAGTTTATTAAGTAGTGAACCGGTCATGGAAGTCATTTAGTTGGGACAGGTTTCCATTAGCTCATGTTATGGTATTTTTAAATATGTCTTTGTCACGCATTCTGATAATTTCAGACTAGATTTCTATAAGTCAATTCCCTTACCAGGCTCCCTGCCAGCACCGTGCGTGTGAGTCACTGGGGAGGCAGCTGGCACGCTGTGTCTCCTCATACATTCTTATTTCGATCCCACCAACACCCCCCTCCCTCCTGACTGCTCCAAGTGTAATACAGGAAGTGGAGAGGAGTGGATGAGGTGTGAGAGAGACAGAG
Organism: Engystomops pustulosus; assembly: GCA_019512145.1. Classification (NCBI taxonomy): domain Eukaryota; kingdom Metazoa; phylum Chordata; class Amphibia; order Anura; family Leptodactylidae; genus Engystomops; species Engystomops pustulosus. The sequence goes on from CM033641.1 coordinate 305,019,177, forward strand.
ACACAAGCTGAGAAGCACCCTCCTAGGGACTCTACTGTCTCTCCCATGCAGCAGCAGGTGTGAGTCCATTGAGGAGGGGCTCTGCAGCTTGTGTTTCTCAGTCTCTCTACACTCATCCAGCTCCCTTCCACTTCCTGTAAGGTACATTGAGAGGCAGGGGAGGTGAGAGGGGATGGTTGTGGAGGAGAATAAGAAGTATGAGGCGACAAACGGCGCTGGCAGGGAGCAAGGTAATGTGATAAACTATATAAAAACTACTGAAATGAGCTCAGCATACTTATTAAAAAACTTCAGAGGGAAAAAAAATGGGCAAAAAAAGTATATTTCTTTTTATTTTGTGGAAAATTTGCTGCTAATTCTAAATAAACAAAACCTTAATATTAAAACTCCAAATTAAGCTAAAGTTGTCTCAAAGATATGTCATACTGAAAAGATGACTATACCAGAGCGATGCGGGACCCGAGCAAGTATCTATTACCTTTGGTTTTGTTTACCCTGTCCAACCCCCACAGGATTTTGTGTCCTCCAAAACCCCTATGAAGTCCCTTTGACAGCTGTCACTGGAGATTAGAAGACGCCTCCGTAGCCTTAGGATCATCATCAATGACTATATAGGGCGACCCCCACACACGCCATGCGAGTTGTGTAGTGCGTGGATGCCGGTATTGCGAGCTCACCCATGCAGCTCAGCTGCATGTAGGACTGATCTGTCAATGAGAATGCAGCATTGGAGTCAGACCCCCACATATCACTGATACTGAGCAGAAGACCATTACAGATCCCACAAACCCCTTTAAGACCCCAGAACTGAGCATATTATTAAGGTTAAAGATAATTACTATTCTGTACAGACACCGTGTGCCAGAGCTGAAAAGGACCTGCGATGATGTCACTGTCATGTGCCCAGTCTGCTGTGGGGGCAGGAAGTACAGACCAGGTTTCTGCTGGTAGATGGAAAGGAAAAGTTAGAAGAACTGTGATGATGTGAACTGTCATGTGATTCAGTCACATGGATTGTGGGAGGAGCAGGCCCAGAGCTGTGGCAGCGTGCTGAGGACTTTATCAAGTCAAGCAATGCTGGTGATCAGGGGTAATAGGAAAATGTACACAAACTAATGCATACAACCCAGCTCTGCAAATACAGCTCCACACCACCACACACAGAGCACACCACTACACAACAGCTCTGCTTACATACACAGAGGCTCACTACACACACAGTTTGATCACATACACAGAGCTCCACTACACACCACAGCCCTGTATACCCACAGCAACCACATACCCCATCGACACACACAGCTCTCCAAACATATACAACCCTGTACACCATAAGCTCTCCCCACAGCACACACATACCCCTCTAACCACAAAACTCTGCTACCCACAGCTAGCTACACGACAACCCCACTACACATATAGCTCGCTACCCACAGCAACACACATCCCAACCACACACAGCTCTGCCCCCACAGCAAAACACACATACCCCACTCACACAAAGCTCTACAAAACATATACAACCCTGCCTACACCCACAGCAAACACACATACCCCACTACACACACACGCCTGACTACCAACCAGCACACACATATACCCCCCCCCCCCACTACACATAGTAGCTATGATACCCCACAGCAACCACACATACACCACTACCACCACAGCTCTGATACATACAGGCAAAACACATAACCCCTCTACAAAACCACTTGATACCCACAGCAACACACCATACCCACTACACCACAGCTCTGCTACCCACAGAACCACACATCACCCCACTACACACACAGCCTGCTATACCCACAGACAACACACATACCACCACTACACACCACAGATCTGCTAACCACAGCAAACATATACCCACTACACATATAGCTCTGATACCAACAGCAACACACAATACCCAATACACCCACAAGCTCTGCTAACATACAGACAAACACATACCCATCTACAACAAACCACTCTGCTACCCACAGCAACACAACATACCCCACTACACACACAGTTCTGCTACCCAAGCAACACAATACCCCACTAACACACAGTTCATGCTATACCACAGCAAACAAACATTACCCCACTACACACACAGCTCTAATACAACAGCATTACACATACCCCACTGAAACAACAGACTCTGCTACCCACAGCAACACACATACCCCACTACACCACAGCTCTGTATACCCACGCTGCTACATATTACACCTATAACTACTTCGCCCTGCTACACACTAGCTTGCTGTGACAACACCTAGGCATGACTACACACCCAATGCCCTGCTCACCCAATGCCCTGCTACACACCCACAGCATGCTTACATATCAACAGCTCTGCTATACATACACAACCCTGATGTATACTACTGCCCGCCTGGCCACACAGCCACTACAAAAACATAAGCTGGTTACATACACAATCGTGCTATACCCACATGGCCCGGTGATACACACAGCTCTGCTATACCCAATGCCCTGTTACACCCACAGTCTGCCTTCCACACTGGCCCGTTAAACACACAGCGCCTGCTTAAACCCACTGGCCCTTTATATCACACAGCCCTGCTATGCCCATCGTACAACAGCCTGCTCCAGCATTACACACACAGCCCGGCTATACCCAATCCGATCACACAGCCTGTCTAAGCCGTTCACACACACAGCTGCATCCCTGCACGTACACACGCCCAATGCTAACCCAAGTTACACACAGCAGCCCTATACCCAATGCCCCGTTACACACACAGCACTGCTATACCAATGCCCGTTCACACACACAGCCCTTGCTATACCCAATGCCCGCTTACCACACAGCGCCCTTGCTAACCCAATGCCCTTACAAACCAAAGCCTGCTTACCCCAATGCCCCGTTTACACACACAGCCAGCTATACCCAAGCCCGTACACAAACAGCCCTGCTACTACCCATGCCCTGTGACCCACAGAGCCCTGCTATACCCAACGTCAAACGCCCTGCTTACAATGCCTACACAACAGCCCTAGCTATACCCAATGCCCCGTAACACACAGCAGATCCATGCCTTACCACAAAGCTCTATACCCATGCCCGTTACACACAGAGCACCGCTTACCCAATGCCCCGTGAACACACAAGCCCTGCTATACCCAATGCCCCGTTCACACACCAGCCCTGCTTACCCAATGCCCCGTACCCACACAGCCCTGCATATTACCCAATGCCCAATTACACACACAGCCCCTGCTATACCACCATGCCCGTTACACACCCAGCCACTGGCTATACCCAATGCACAGTTACACAACAGCCCTGGAATACCCAATGCCCCGTTACACACACAGCCCTGCTATGTACCCAATACCCATACAACACACAGCCCTGTATAATACCCAATGCCCCATTACACACACAGCCCTGCTATACCCAATGCCCGTTACACACACAGCACTGCTATACCCAATGCCCTGTTACACTAAACACCGCTTAAAAAGAACTGTAAAAAAAAAAAATCTGTAAAGTGCACAAAAAATCCATATGTAGACTGGTTACTTGTTCATAACTAAGGGAACAACAATGACATAGAGGAACAAACCTGGACTGAACCCTGGGAGACAATCATATCACAATGCATATATGTGTGTAGGATTGTATGTATGTATATATATGATTGTATAGAGGGTTACCTGGGTCTATACTGTATTATGCTGCGGGATGTGATGCACATTCTGCACTGCGTCTGTATAAAGGGTTAATGAACACTGAGAAATATTTCTGACTAAACTGAAGATGGAGGGGGGATCAGACTTGTTTACGACAAAACCAGACAGTCCGGTGACGCCGCTGTTTACCTCTTCGGAGAGTTGCTGTGTCACTGCCAGAGAGCATCATGGGAGACTCAGTGTAAGTCTATGGGAGACTGGGGGTCATTCTGCTCTGAGAACAGTCCCGGTCCCTGGTGCCTGCAGTCAGGGAGCAGAACTCGGAGGAGAAGACTTACGGAGTGATAGCAAGAAAAAAACTGACCTGGGACAGCTATCCCAGAACTTTCCTCAGCATTAACCCTTCTTTTGCCAGGGAGGAATCAGCCCTGTGATTTGCTTGTATTTTTTGTACCTGGAATTCTTCAGTAAAGAAGGAAACTGTTCACTGCAGTCCCTGACTCGCTAGACTTCTATCCCATAGGGGTGCCCCCCACCTTCCCACCCATTCCAGAGAGCAGGGTCTGGAAAGGGTGGCACCTCGACAGGGTCTGGGGCCACCCCTAACCCTGGCACTGTACATGCACCTATGGAGAGGAATCTGGGGACCCGTCCTGACATCACACCGCAGACCCGCACCTAACACGTGAGCACCCACATACAGGTAAGTGGGATGATAGGGAAAACAATAGGTGGTCACTCAGCTGATGGTAAAAGAAAGATGAATCACCAAGTAGCAAGACTTCCCCCCCTCCCACCCAGTAACACACGTCCCTCCACATAGCCACACTTGTCCCTCCTACAATATCCCCACTGTCCTCCTACATAGCCACACTGTAAATCCTACATAGCCAGAACTTCCCCTAAAAGCCACATTCAATTAGCCGCAGGTCCATTCATTCCATAAAGCCACAGTCCCCATAAAGCACATTCCATAAGCCATACTGTAACCATAAGTAGACACACTTGACCCAAACCCACATTTCATAAGCACACTGTTTTTTTTTTTATCCCACCACCTACATAGCCACATTTTGCTCCCTAAATAGCCACACTTGTCTCCCCACCTATAAGACACCTGCCCCATCCCCACATAGTCAACCCCCCACCCATAAGGCACACTCATTAGGTCTTATAAAGGTGACAATGGTACATTGATACGAGGGGCCACATTTTTTTTCGGAGCCCGAGTGCCCCTCCTGGGCATGGAACATGCCTGGGTAGGCCGGGTTGCTGGCGCCAGGGGAGGAGGAAATATGGGGGAACATGAGTGAATCCAGAGGATAGGGAAGCTCTCGCCTCACTGGCCACTCCAGGGGGATAAGGAACAGTCTCCATACAGGAAAGGTAAACTTCATTAATTTCTTTTTCGAAAAAAATTACAGTATTTACTATAAAATCTATTGGCAAGTAAGTGAATCTTAAAAAATGAGGTGACGATTTTGAAATTGATTAAATTCTTGAAATTTTAATACAGTTTAATAAAGTTTATAAACCACTTTGACTAACTTATTTTTTTAATAAATATGACAATGATAGGAATGGAAGGGAATTTCAGACAGAATGGACATAGAAAACCCATCAGAGACTGTGGGCCTGTGCACGCTCGTGTGCAGGTTCTGATCCTGTGGACATCAGTCTGCCTCAATAGGGAGCATATATGCCAGCTACCCCACCTTTTTAAGGCTAGCGCTCCATGTGCCCAGCCTTACCTGATAACCTGTGCCCCCGACTAACCCTGTCACCTGTGGCTATAGTTCCCAGCCTGCCCCCACTCTCGTGCCTGAGGAAAAGGTTCCCAGCTTTCCAAGTTTCCTGCTATGCACAGTGTAAGTGTGTCGTTCCTTGTTTTTGGGACCTCGATTATCATTGCCCGTTTTATGGGACCTCGCCCGCTCCCGATGACCCTGAATGTTCCTTGCTGATCCTTCAGTGGGTTATACGCACCAGTGTTCCTGTGCCTCTTGTGGTGGGTGCATGACAATTTTAATGGTGGTGCAGCAGTTTATCCTGCTCCTAAATCACGATGAGCGGGGACTGGGTCTTCGCTGTTAGGGGACATGAAAGGTCCTAGGTAGAAGGTTTTATTATAGTTTCTCAATCGATATTCTTCACTGCGTTCGCTCTACATTTTTAACATCCCTAGCAGGGCCGACGCCAAAACCGGCATACTCGGGCAAGTGCCGGGGCCCAGTGACGTGCTGGGAGGGCCCACCCCCCTAGAGACCACAGAAGCTTGGCGGGCCCTGGGTGCTGGCGCCTGAAGCAGCGCTTGTGCAGGGTGCCATTGTGTGCTCACTGCCGGGTAGCACTACATGGCTTGGCCGGCGGACGGACCAAAGACAGGAGAATGGGCGAGTCTTGGCTGGACTTGAGGTAGTATTACTTTTTTTCTCTTTTACTGGAGTACATTTAGTCCATGAGGGGGGTAACGCCAAGGGACATATAGTTAATTCCATAGAGATTGTAGGGGGGCTGCATAGCATTAATCCATGGAGGCGGAGGGGGACGTTTATAATTAGTCATTGGCGTGGGAGGAAGTGCTCTAATTAATCATAGGGTTGAGGGGGTTGTCTAATTAATATAATCAATGGGGGTGTGAGGGCTGAATGTAGTCCATGGTTTAGGATGATATATAATTAATCCAGGGGTGGGGGGGGGAGGTTGGCTCAGCTGCATATAATCCATGGGGGCTTAGGGGCTGCATGAGTCCATGGGGGCAGTAAATGTTTTTTACGCAAGGTTAAATTAATGGTTACTAATGTATATTTAAAGGGATTTGTGGGATTATCTTTAGTTCAGTGATTCTTCGCATATTTTATTAAATTGCTCTATCAAGCGCTTCAGAAATGAGGTGGAGGGTAAAGGGGCGGGGCTTAAGACATCATCAGAGAGCAAAGCCGACGGAATCGGTTAATTGTAAGAGATGGGAATCCGGATTTCTTAGTGATCTGGCTTCATTAGGCTTGCTCCTGAGCTGACTCTTTGGCTTATGAAAAAAAAAGGTTCCATATTAAATATATAAATGAGGCGCATTGCCAGTCAAATAACTCCATGCCACTCAATTTTAAACCAATTTATCTGGGTAAGGGGGCGCTGAGGAGCCGGTTAGGGGCCGGTTATTAAGTGAGCATTCGGCTCAATTGAGGGGAGCTGGCTCACATTGTTCACGAACGAGAGCCGGATCATTCGCAGAACGACAAAATCGCTTGTAATTGTAAGACAGAACTGAACGTTATGTTCATGAGGTAAATCTGGACATGACAGGGCTCCCAGTTTCAGAGTGATGGGGGAAAACCATGCTGGAGGATAAAAATAGATAAAACACTCCAGAAAACATCAGAAGTGAACAATTTTAACGTTATTCAAATGTTTAATTATAGGAATAATTTACTGCTCTAAATCGCTATTTATTGGTCCTTTACACACGGCAGTATTCGGCCAGTGTCTCACAAAGAGATCAAAATAAGCAATTGGCAAAATTTTTGTTTATTGACACTCAGTACAAGAAAACCAGATTTACAGTAATGACTATGCCCTGTGTGAGTTCTGTGGGGTCTGGGCTGCCGTGATCTGTGGATAAATCATTCGTCTCTTTCTTGGACAGGAGACAACAATTTTTGAGGACTTTCTGATGTGACATAGAGATGACTTTTGGAATATAAAACACTTTTCGCATTCGGTACATGAAACTGGCTTCTCTCCTGTGTGAATTTTTGATGTCTCACTCACAAGATCAGATTTATGGGTTGAACTTTACTACATTCTTGGCAACGAAATGGCTCTCCCTGGGTGAATTTCTGATGTTCGACAAGACCGGCTTCCTTAGAAACAATTTTATGGACACTCTGCACATGAGAAGGCTCTCTCATGGTGAGTTCTTGATGTTTTGAAGATGTGATTTCTGAGTGTGTAACACATTTGCCACAATCTAGACATGAGAAAGGCTTATCCCATGTGTGAGATTTTAGGTTGGTGAATAAGAGTTGACTAACCTATAACATTTCCACATTCTGAAACATGAATACGGTTCTCCACTGTGTTGATTCTTTGACTTTTTACAAGTATGATTCTGGGAGAACAATTTGCTCCCACATTCTGACATGAAAATTGGCTTCTCTCCTGTTGAGGACTTTTGATGGTCAGCTAGATTCACCTTCCATAAAAGCATTTCGACATTCGGGGCATGAATAGGTCTTCTCACAAGTGAGTTCTCAGATGTGACCAAGATTAGATTTTGATATAAAACGCTTGCCACATTCGGGGCAGAGTGTGCTTCTCCCCCGGTGAGTCTTTGATGCTCAACAAGATGTGATTTCCGAGTGAAAGACTTCCACATTACCAAAACATGGAAACACGGATTCTCCCTGTGGAATCTCAGCTGTTTAACAAGATCGGGACTTTACACTAAAACACTTCCCACATTCAGTACAAGAAAATGGCTTCTCCCCGGTGTGAGTTCTCATGTGTTGACGAGGTTTGCTTTCAAGAGAATCCTCTACCACACTCTGGGCTGAAAATGGCTTCTCTCTGGAGTGAATTTTTGATGTTCAGGAAAGATTTGATTTCCGAGCAAGAGCAAAATTTTCCCACATTCCATACATGAAAATGTATTCTCACAGTGTGAATTCTTCTTATGTGTGACAAGATCGATTTCATAGCAAAATTTGCCACATTTGAAATAAAAAACGCTGCTCCCCATGTTAAAAATCATATGATGCACAAACATGGCGATTGTATACTGTCCTGTCTGTGCTGAACCAGCAGTAGGAACTGTACAATCGGATTCAGGGGACAGGTCTTCACCTGAAGAGATGGGGGTATATCTGGGGTTGTGGGGGACTCTTCTATTGTCGTATCATATCTTCGGTTTTAAAAACTGTGAAGTTATCAGATGTTCTCTGTGCTCTGGCAGAGTCCTCGGAAAAAAAATAAAACGTGTTTTACAATTAAGAGTCCACGCTTAAAAAAATTAATGTAACACATTCCCCCCATACAATTTACAATCAAATGCAATTATAAAAGAAGACCACCCCGCACACCCACTGGGGGGGGGGAATATCACAAACAATTACTTTTTTTTTTTTATGATGCTGCCTCTCCTCTCTTATTATATGTAATTTGATAAATTTCCCCTTCTCAATCTCATGTGCCTCAGCATAGCAACAATGACCATGGAGAGACAGAACCAGCTCTGCTAGTAGAAATATGCTCTAAATATAGTATATCTCGACCATAAGTATACGTCGGGAGGCTTTAACTGTGTGACAGGAACCTGTTGGATCATTAGTGAGTGGGACGAGAGAGTTGTGGTACAGAAAATCCAGATATACATCTCACGTGTTCTGTATTCTCTATCAAGGTATTCATATCCATTTTTAGCTCTGCTGTCCAGATATTACAAATTTTCTCCCATGTTCTGTATGTGTAGAATCCGGATATACGTACACCTGCATTTAAGATCTGTCTCCTGTCTGTATTCTGGTATCTGGGTCTAAAATCTTCATGTTTTTGCTATCCGATTAAAGTCTCGGTGTTCTGGTAGTTTAGTAATATGAACAATGGTTACTTTTGACCTAATTGGACAATTTCCCCTCCTCACCCTGGACAGCAGGAGATGAGTCCCCACCATAGAATAATAAAATGAAAAGATCAAAATAAATACAAATGAGGTCACAATCCGCGGCTCCTCTCTGCTTGTTCATGGTCACGCTTCACCTGTTGCGGATCCATGCAGGGAAGGCTGTCCTCCGATAATATACTCATCTTTCATCACTCTCATAGGTCTTTATAGTAAACATATTGTGTATATCCTCATCCTCATTCCAAAGCTGCGAAACAAAGCATTAGAAAGTCACCGACGGATGGATTAGAACAGGGAATGTGCTTCCAGGAGAATGTGACAACCAACAAAACCTCCAGGAGGAATTACCAGAGCCCCACAGGTCGCCGTATATGACTCTAGAGATCTTATACACCACAATGTACAGCATGACTAGACACACAAGTGGTGCTGCTGTCTTGTGGAAATAAGGATTCGATCATGAGAAATGAAAGATGTGTACATGTTCCAATCAGTCTCCCATAGTCAGGAAGATGATGGAGAAGAGCGGGGAATCCAGCGCCACTTTCTCTGGCAGGGACATGGAGAAGATCCAGAGCACATGCCATGTCTATGCGTCACCTCCGCTCCTCCATCTCCTCCTCTCATTTACACAAGTTAAGACATATTAAACTGAGGGATAAGACTGAAGACAAGGAGGTAACAGGCGTTCTACAGGTCATGGGGAGATATCCACCTACTGATTCATATGTGTAGAGAGACCGGGGACATCTTCCGGGATCTTCTCTCCCTGGATCGTGACTGTAGGTATCACATACAGAGACTGAATTCTTTTCTATACAGATAATGAGGGGACACGGTCTATAGTCCTGTCATTACATGGTGATGTGCGGGGCGGGGGTCATCAATCATGACGTCCTGGTTACAGATCCTTGGTCCTTCTACATACTCCACTCCTCCATGGAGCAGAAATAGACAGCCACATCCTGACACCTTATAGGAACCTGCACACACACAATGGGTACAAGTCACCACCGGCGCCTCCAGTTTATGGTATAATGTCCCGCATTACCAGCAGTGGCACCTATCCAGCAGCAGCTCCGCCATCTTCATGGTCAGTTCTAGGATCTCCTGTACATCATCTCATCAGTAATCAGGGGTGAGAGGGAGACCCCGGGATGGGGTGCAGGGTTTCCCCCCATTCTCATACAAGGGGCGGACAGCGCCTCACTAGACGTTTCTTACTAATGTGTAATCCTGGTTAGGGGAGACACAGAATATCTCATACATACATGTACGAGTCAAAATGGACCCCCAGTCCACATGATCGGTTATTACCAAAGAGATAAGAGGTATGTGCATCACCAGGATCTCACATCTCCTGTGAGCCGGTAGAGGATCTCTAGGGTGAGGTTCAATTAATTCTTACCATCTTCTTCTTGCCACTCTCATCTTGAAGGGGCAGCCAGGAATTTAATATGGCATAGAATCAGCAACCTGAAGAGATAAAGAGGATTGTTTACACAAGAATATATGTATGAATCTAATGTATCGGAGATAATAATGGAGGGTCCATAAGTTTTAGTAGAACAGCCGTTACACTAAACTCATGAGGCCGGTGATTTAAAAGTAGTCACCTGACCACCAGTCATAATGACATCATCTCTCCAATAGCCTGAGGAGGCCAAACTATATTGAGAGGATTTTATTATAGTATAGACACGGACTTATAATCAATTATATGGTGTCACCCTCTCTCTACAAACACTAAGACTGCCACGGATACTATTGACCAGAGGTAGCACTAACATTTTTCCGAAGGGACCCCACAACAGAGTCGTCAGGGACTGAGGTGGCCCCAGGACAAACAAACACAACAGAACCGGCCGGCAAATGCCAGCCCCAAACCCCTACAAGAGTGGCCCAGGGGACCCACAAGTTTTTTTAATACAATTTTCTTTACAGGGCACATGTTGTCCCTGATAATCTTTTTCAGGATTGGGCGGTCACTTAGCCAATCTTGTTTATAGCTCTGTGTGCCATCGTGCACAGCCAGGAGATGGACGGGGCTATTCACCGCTCTAGCCCAACTCATCCTGCGCAGCTCCAGGTTCTAGGCGTCAGAAGAACGGAGATATCTACAGAAACTTGCAGTTAATGAAAGGGATCCCTTTTAATATGACACAAACGGTGTTTCTAGGTGCTTTGGTTCATAGTCTACCATCTGAAGGCAGAGTGGAGAGGAGCTGCAGGGAGTCGGAGCAGAAGAAAGTAGAAAAAAGTTAGACCTCTGATCGTAGCTGAACCTGGTCAGCCTTCTAAACATTATTCTGTAAAAGTTTATTAAAGTGAACCGGTCAGCAGAAAGTCATATTAGTTGGTGACAGGTTCCAATAGCTCATGTTATGGTATTTTTAAATATGTCTTTGTCAACGCATTCTGCATATTTCAGTACTAGTACTTTCTATAAGTCTAATTCCCAGTACCAGGCTCCCTGCCAGCACCGTGCGTGTGGTCCCTGGGGAGGCAGCTGGACGCATGTGTCTCCTCATAACATTCTTATTTCGATCCACAAACCCCCTCCTCCTGCTGCTCCAATGTAATACAGGAAGTGGAGAGGAGTGGATGAGGTGTGAGAGGAGACAGAGACACAAGCTGAGAAGAAGCCCTCCTAGGGACTCTACTGTCTTCCCATGCAGCAGCATGTGGTGATTCCTGAGGAGGGGCTCTGCAGCTTGTGTCTTCTCAGTCTCTCTACACTCATCCAGCTCCCTTCCACTTCCTGTAAGGTACATTGGAGCAGCAGGGGAGGGAAAGGGGATGGTTGATGGAGGAGAATAAGAATGTATGAGGAGACCAACCGGCGCTGGCAGGGAGCACAGGTAATGTGAAGTAAACTATATAAACTACTGAATGCTCAGCATACTTATTAAAAAACTTCAGAGGAAAAAAAAAATGGGCAAAAAAAGTATATTTCTTGTTTATTTTGTGAGAAAATTTTGTTGCTAATTCATAAAATAAACAAAAAACATTAATATTAAAACTCCAAATTAAGTAAGTTGTTCAAAGTATGTCATACTGAAAGATGGACATACCAGAGCGATGCGGGACCCGAGCAGAGTATCTATTACCTTTTGTTTTGTTTACCCCTGTCCAACCCCCACAGGATTTTGTTGTTCCTCCAAACCCTATGAAGTCACTTGGTGAAGCTGTCACTGGAGATTAGAAGACGCCTCCGAGCTTAGGATCATCATCAATGACTGATATAGGGCTGACCCCCACACAACGCCATGCGATTGTGTAGTGCGTGGTGCCTGGTATTGCAGCTCACCATGCAGTCGCTGCAGTAGGACTGATCTGTAATGAGAATGCCAGCATTGGAGTCAGACCCCCACATTATCACTGATACTGACAGACGACCATTACAGACTCCCAAAACCCCTTTAAGACCCCAGGAACTGAGCAATTATTAAGGGTTAAAGATAATTACTATTCTGTACAGACACCCGTGTGCCCCAGAGATGAAAAGGCCTGCGATGATGTCACTGTCATGTGACAGTCTGCTGGGGCAGAAGTCACAGACCAGGTTTTCTGCTGGTAGATGGAAGAAAAGTTAGAAGACCTGTGATGATGTGAACTGTCATGTGATTCAGTCACATGGATGTGGGAGGAGCCAGGGCCCGGCTGTGGCAGCTGCTTGAGGACCTTTTATCAAAGTTCAAAGCAAATGTCTGGTGATCAGGTAATAGAAAATGTACACAAACCTAATGAATACACAGCTCTGCTAAATACAGCTCACCACACACACAGAGCACACCACTACACACACAGCTCTGCTACATACACAGAGGGCTCACTACACACACAGATTTGCACATACACAGAGCTCCACGTACACACACAGCCCTGTTACCCACAGCAACCCACATACCCCACGACACACACAGCTCTCCAACATATACAACCCTGATACACATACAGCTCTGCTACCCACAGCACACACATACCCCTCTAAACAACACTCTGCTACCCACAGCAGCTACACAACATACCCCACTACACATATAGCTCTGCTACCACAGCAACACACATCCACACACACAGCTCTGCCTACCCACAGCAAACACACTACCCCACTCCACAAAGCTCTACCAAAAATATACAACCCTGCCTCACCCACAGCAAACACAACATACCCCACTACACACACCGCTCTGCTACCACAGCAACACATATACCCCCACTACACATATAGCTATGATACCCCACAAGCAACCACACATACCCCACTACCACCACAGCTCTGACATACAGCAACACACATAACCCCTCTACAAAACCACTGGCTACCCACGCAACACACATACCCACTACACACACAGCTCTGCTACCCACAGAACACACATACCCCACTACAACACACAGCCCTGCTATACCCACAGCAACACACATACACCACTACACACACAGATCTGCTAACCACAGCAAACATAACCCACTACACATATAGCTCTGCTACCACAGCAACACAAATACCACATACACACACAAGCTCTGCCTACATTACAGACAACACACATACCATCTAAACAAAACCACTCTGTCCCACAGCAAACACACATAACCCCACTACCACAACACAGTTCTGTACCCAAGCAACACAAATACCCCACTACACACAGTTATGCTATACCCACAGCAACACAACATTACCCACTACACACACAGCTCTACTACAAACAGCATCACACATACCCCACTAAACAAACAGCTCTGTACCCACAGCAACACACATACCCACTACACCACAGCTCTGCATACCCACCTGCCTAAATATAACCCTATGATACTTACGGCCCTGCTACACACTATTCTGTACCACACCTAGCATGCTACAACCCAATGCCCTGCTACAACCCATGCCCTGCTACACACACAGCATGCTACATTCAAGCTCTGCTTACATACCACAACCCGAGTATACTACTGCCCGACCTGCCACACAGCCACTACAACAAACAAACTCGGTTAACATACACAATCGTGCTATACCAATGGCCCGTTGATACACACAGCTCTGCTATACCCAATGCCCTGTTACACACACAGTTCTGCCTTCACACTGGCCCGTTAAACACACACGCCTGCTATACCCACTGGCCCTTTATATCACACAGCCCGCTAGCTTCAAATGTCGTTACACACACAGCCCGGCTATACCCAATGCACCATTACCACAACACAGTCCCTGATATACCCCAATGCCCCGTTACACACACAGCCCTGATACCCAAGCCCCGTTACACACACAGCTGCTATAACCCAATTGCCCGTACACACACACAGCCCTTGCTATACCCAATGCCCGGCTTAACACAGCGCCCTTGCTATAGCCAATGCACAATTACCACACAGCCTGCTTACCCCAATGCCCCGTTACACACACAGCCAGGCTATACCCCATGCCCGTACACAAACAGCCCTGCCTCTACCCATGCCCTGTTACCCACAGGCCCTGCTATACCCAATGCCCGTTACACAAACAGCCCTAGCTATACCAATGCCCCGTACACACACAGCCTGCTTACCCAATTTGCCCTGTTACACACAGAGCCCTGCCTCTACCCAATGCCCGTGAAACACACAAGCCCTGCATACCCAATGCCCCGTTACACACCAGCCCTGCTTACCCAATGCCGTACCCACACAGCCCTTGCTATACCCAATGCCCGTTAACACACAGCCCCTGCTATACCCCATGCCCGTTACACACCCAGCCCTGGCATACCCAATGCACAGTTACACAACAGCCCTGGAATACCCAATGCCCCGTTACACACACAGCCCTGCTATGTACCCAATACCCATACAACACACAGCCCTGTATACCAATGCCCCATTTACACAACACAGCCCTGCTATACCAATGCCCGTTACACACACAGCACGGCTATACCCAAGCCCTGTACACTAAACACCGCTTAAAAAGAACTGTAAAAAAAAAATCTGTTAAAGTGCACAAAAAATCCATATGTTAGACTGGTTTACTTGTCATAACTAAGGGAAAAACAAATTGGACCATAGGAGGAACAAACCTGGACTGAACCCTGGGAGACAAATCATATCACAATGCAATATATGTGTGTAGGATGTAGATGTATTATAATGATTGTATAGAGGGTTACCGGGGTCGATACTGTTTTATGCTGCGGGATGTGATGCCACATTCTGCACTGCGTCTGTATAAAGGGTTTAATGGAAAACACTGAGGAAAATTATTTCTGACTAAACTGAAGATGGAGGGGGGATCAGACTTGTTTACGACAAAAACCAGACAGTCCGGTGACGCCGCTGTTTACCTTTCGCGAGCGGTGCTGTGTCAAGGCCAGAGAGATCATGGGAGACTCAGTTGAAGTCTATGGGAGACTGGGGGTCATTATGCTTGAGAAACAGCCCGGTCCCTGGTGGTGCTGCAGTCAGGGAGCGAAATCGGCGAGGAGAAGACTTACGGAGTAGATAGCAAGAAAAAAATGACCGGGACAGCTATCCAGAAAAACTTTCCTCAGCATTAACCCTTCTTTGCCAGGGGGGGGGGGGGGGGGGGTGGGGGGGGGGGGGGGGGGGGGGAGAATCGCCTGTGATTTGCTTGTATGTTTGGTACCGTGGAATTCTCAGGTAAAGAAGGAAACTGTTCACTGCAGTCCCTGACTCGCAGACTTCTATCCCATAGGGGTGCACCCCACCTTCCCCACCATTCAGAGGCAGGGTCTGGAAGGTGGCAACCTTCGGAAGGGTCTGGGGCCACCCCAAACCTGGCACTGTACAGCACTATGAGAGGAATCTGGGGACCCCGTCCTGAAATCCACACCGCCGGACCCGCACCTACCCGTGAGCACCACATACAGGTACGTGGATGATAGGGAAACAATAGGGTGGTCAATCAGCTGATGGTAAAAGGAAAGGAATAAAGCAACGGAGGAAACAATGTGCACAGAATATCATTAGCATCGCGGGTGTGAGGAGCGGATATTGTGTGCCTTTTTTAAAATTTAAACATTTTTTGGGTTTTTTGATGCTACTCCCCAACTTCAAAAACTCCATAACTTTTTATGTCATGGTTCAGAACTTTATTTTTCCTGCATACCAATTAAGGTTATCCGGTGTGAGAGTGTCTATATCCAGGCCTTTTTGTGTACTGAAGTGGAAAGAAAATTCCAAATGGGAGTGGAAAAAAAAAAACCCATATTCATATCTATTCTGCTGCCTTTTATGGCTTATCTTTGTTTCAATGACACGTTCAGTCCAATCACAGAGATCCGACATTTTTATTTACGCAAGTAACCTGGGATCGTGGCCGGATGGAGGATAGGACTCCCAGACCATTTGAATTATGCTGCACTCTGCTCGGGCTCCAATAGCACCTAGATCTCAGAGTCCGTCCCCACGAAGTTGGTTTGGTGCATGCAGCGGACCCTGTATGATCATTTTCCCAAATCAAAACTGGCATGTAAAACCTCCCTTCACTACAGGTGTAATACTGGTAACAACTCTTCAAGATTAGGCTAATAGGCTGAATAATTAACAAAAACCAAGATATCCTAGCTGTATGTTTAGCCCCTGACCCCGAACATGCGCTCCCCTTGGTAGCGAACATTGCGTGCAGGAGTGAGGGTGAGTGTCCTCACTTTCCGGACTTGTCTCGACTAAGAGGATGTGTTTGAGGCGTGTCTTCTTAAAGGGGTGTGGTGTGGTGAAAATAGCGCCTTACGCAAAAATAATACGTAATACCATGAAATTTTTCACACCACACCAATAAATATGGTCAGCAAAAAACGTAGTGTGTCTGATTTTTTGCATGACGGAGCTTGTACACTCTTTGATCCACTCCTCCCCCAATGAGTTAGGCCCACAAGTAGAGGCAGGCATGTGAGAGAGGGAGAGATGGGGGAGATAGAGATGAATTGTTATTAGACAGAAACTGTGGGGGAGCAGAGAGTTCATTATTGGTATGGTACCAAATATGATGAATTGGAAGGAGTCACCCATACAGATTCTGCTAAGGGACCCAGCCTCCTAGGTAAACGCCCTGTCCAGGAGTACGGTGTGTACTACAACACACAAGAGAGGATGCAGAGCGATTGGAACAAAAAGGCCTACGTGGGTGCTGCAAAGAAAATAACTCCTTTTGCATGGCAGAGCAAACGCAGGTAAATTCTATTGTACATGGCACAAAACCTCTGCTTTTGCTCCTAAACATAAAAATATGTTTAATAGTAGATTGTTCACAGGGAAATTTTTTAATCTTATCCAAGCCATATATTTTAAACATTTGAGGTTTTCTATATGATAAGGTTTTGGTGTAAGATCAATATCATTTTTGTAGCGATTGTGTGTGTTACTTGGGAATGCCGTGCTAGATTCCGTATGGTCATTACTAACTATCTGTGTTCCACACCAAAATCCACAAAGTAAATTGTAGCGAGTGGGAATGTCGTGACACTTAGGACCAACTGGATACTCTAGAATTCTTGCCCCCAGGGTCCTGAGACCTTTAGATGACTAACCATGGCTTGGATACTACACTGGCTACCTGTTTTATGGCTTGTATAAAATAGGTGCAACAGAGACAGCTGATGAGATCAACACTATCAGGAGACCCTATACCCGGCTGAGAGATGAGCTCAGCACGTCCCAGGAAACACCGGGTCTTTGTAACCATTTCCCAGATGACCTTACCGGTGTGTGATTTATCATCAGACCTAGCCCACAGTACCATCCTCAGTGAGGGACCACTCAGTGATGGACAAGAGCAGACAAGTATCTCCAGAAGAATGATTAGGCTTCACTTAGAAGATCATCCTGCTGAACCGGAGAGGGTCAAGTAAACGCCTCCCAGATTCTGTCAGGTTATTTTGGCATCATTTCAACTTTAGATGACAACATCTATGTACAAACAAATCTAAAACCCTCATAGTACATGTTGTACAACGTATTCAGTGTGATCTCCAATGACACAGCATCGAACCCCAGGCAGAAGAATCCAGGTGATGTGTGACCCAGAAGTGGATCTCCAAAGTCACCTCCCCTCACCCCCTGATACATGAGGAGATGAAGTCAAGGAGATCCTAGAACTGACCAGTGAAGATGGGGAGCTGCTGACTGGAGAGGTGACCTGCTGGGAATGCTGGGACATTAGAACGTACCTGGAGGCGCCGGGTGGTGAGCTGTACCCAGTGTGTGTTGGTCTTCCTATAAGGGTCAGGATGTCGGCTGTCATTCTCCATGGAGGAGTGGGAGTATGTGTAAGAAGACCAAGGATCGTTACCAGGACGTCATGAGGGGGACCCCGGCCCTACATCACACAGGTATAACAGGACTATAGACACGTGTCCCCTCATTATATGTATAAAGAAGGAATTCAGTCTCTGTATGTGATCCCTACAGTCACCAGGAGAGAGAAAGATCCCGAGAGAGATGTCCACGTCCTCTTCTACCACAGGATGATCAGGTAGGTGGAGATCTCCCCTATGACTGTAGAAGCCTGTGACCTCTTGTCTTCAGTCTTATCCCTCAGTATTATTATGTCTTAGATTGTGTAATGAGAGGAGGAGATGGAGGAGCCGGATGACCATAGACAGGAACATGTGCTTCTGGATCTTCTCATGTCCCAGAGATAAGTAGCGCTGGATTCCCTGCGTCTCTCCATCCTCTGACTAATAAACATTTGCTTCTCAGCTTCTGAATGAGGACAATGATCTGGAAGTAGGCGATGTTGTAGCATAACCATAAAGAGAGACGTCTGTGAGTGATGAGGAGGAGAGTAAGGAGGACGTCCCTGTAGGTATCGCCCAGGTGACCACTAAGTAATAAATGCAGGATCAACGGTATTCAAAGCCGATGTATCCTATATGGGGTATATGCTATGACGACCCAGATCAGTTTTGCCACATACGAGAAGAAGACTCAACAGTCCTACTTACCCTCATCACAGCAAATCACAAGTCATCAATTCCTAGTGATAAGTTAGCAGAAGGGTCATGGGTGACACGGACAGTATAGAGTCAGCGCTTTCTCGGACTACTACCCCCTCACAGTGCTATAACTGCTAGTGAACATCCTGGTGGCCTTCATTCATGATGTACTGGCCCTAATCTGCGGGTCTACTGTTAGATTGTGAAACTTGTGTCCAAATGTATTTGTAGCTAATAAGTTTTGGCCTTGTAATTTTTTTTTAATTTTTTATAGAAAATTATTTGAAACTATTACTAGAATTTTTAGGTTAATAGTATCCAAAACGTGATTCAATATTCTATTTTGCAGAGACTCGGTAGGAGATCAGAGGGACAAGTGATATCTCAGATCTGAAGAGCTGTAATGCTATATACATCAGACCCAGATATACCTTCAGCCCTACCCTGCAAAGGATTACATTCAATCCTATTATACCGGTCGATCTTCTGACTCTTCAATTCAGTGCCCCATTGAACTCGGTTAGTTCCATATTCAGAGAAACCATATTCAGGTTCGGAGTGCGAGTGTGACAAATGTTTTAACCAGAAATCAAAATTTGATAGACATCTGAGAGTTCACAAGAGGAAGAAAACTCATGTTTGTTCAGAATGTGGGAAGGGTTTTGCCGAGAAGACAACTCTCGTTAAACATCTGAGAATTCACACAGGAGAGCGGCCGTTTTCATGTTCAGAATGTGGGAAATGTTATACCTTTAAATCAACTCTTATCCAACATAACAGAATTCACACAGGACTGAAGCCGTTTTCCTGCACTGAGTGTGGGAAGTGTTTTACCCAAAAACAAGCTCTTGTTAACCATCAGAGAATTCACTCAGGAGAGAAGTCCTTTTCCTGTGAAGAATGTGGGAAATGCTTTACCCAGAAACGAACTCTTACAAAGCACCAGATTATCCATATAAGAGAGAAGGAAAAGTCGTTTCCATACTCGTGTTCAGAATGTGGAAAAGGTTTTCATAAGGAATCCCGTCTTGTACAACATGCGAGAATTCACACAGCCAAGAAGCTTTTTACCTGTTCAGAATGTGGGAAATGTTTCACCGATAAATCAGTTTTTGTTAGACATCAGAGAACTCACACGGGGGAGAAGCCGTTTCCATGCTCCGAATGTGGGAAATGTTTTAACCAGAAATCAAATCTTGTTTTACATCAGAGAATTCATACAGGGGAGAAGCCTTACTCATGCCAAGTGTGTGGGAAGTGTTTTAATCAGAAATCGAATCTTGTTGGACATATGAGAATTCACACAGGAGAGAAGCAAGTCCCATAGAAGTCAATGTGGTGTGGAACAAAGCTGCCTCCTCAATTCTATTGGCCTTGAAAAAAATGAATAATCCTACTGGTATGGAGCAGGTCACTGGTTTATGGATACTGGGTGGTCTCAGCTGTTGGGCACCCAGGGACATTCCCGCTGTAGTTCACCGAAAGTGCAATGTCCGACCAAGATCACTAAGATCGTGCACCTGAGATCCTGCTTGTGTTGCTTCCCCACTCAGGTCCGACAGAGTTCACCATCTTTTACGTGGTGCATGTAAGTGCTTGGGTTTGCAACACATTTGAAAGTTAAATCCCGCGCTCAGTCTGAATCAGTTGGAGCGACCGCCGGAACGCCCCCTAATATGTGTTGCATGGAAGCCAGCGCAGCTGCCCTTAAAAAGGATTCCGTGCACCAAAATACCGGCGCAGACACTTGTTAAATACCTGTGCAAGCCCTGTAATCGCTGTAAAAGGTGAATAGCCAGACGAAAGTGCGCAGCGTGACCCTTAGTAAATAAGCCCACAGTGTTTATACACTTTTAAAGCAAATCTACCATTTGATTTTATGCATTTTGAACCAAACATACCTTGAGAATGCTGTAGCTACATTGATGCAGAAACATATCTTGTTTAATCCCTGAGCTGAGTGGTTATGCCAAAAAAACCCCAATTATAACATTCAGGACCTTGGGAAAGCAGGGTTGCATTTATCCTGTTGTTGATAAACACATTACACAGAGCTTTCTGAACAGTCCAGACAGGACTAATCAACCTTAGCTAGATCACTCATACACAGCAGCTGGGGGATGGTGCAGCGATTGATTACTTCTGCCTGTCAGGCACAACACTGTGATTACATCATTCTAATGTGAGAGGAGAAGCGCTGAGCCGCATGCAAATAAGTAACAGAGACAGATTGTCTGTGAGCTGCTATTACATTAATATGTGGGTAGATGAATAGAACCGTCTCCGATAAACATTTGATTTCATATTCCACCTTCATGTTTTTCATCTTCTTTACTACATACAATGTCCAGAATTCGACCACCTAAGCAGTATCTCCAGGGTGAGGTTTAAAAAACTTTTCGTCATCATTGATACGTCAGGAATATTAATCTGGGATGGACTGTAGGAAATTTACTAGAAAAAGATGATTGTCTACACAAAGATTCCCATGTAATGATCTAATGTGTCGGAGATAATAATGGAAGGGTCCATAGTTTTAGTAGCACCGGCCATCACGCTAAACTTATGAGGCCAGTGATTAAGGTAGTCACCTGACCACCAGTCATAACATCATAATTTCCTAAATAGCCCTGAGGAGCCTGACCTAGTCTTGGAATTATATTGGGATTATTTATTGTATGGTGCAGTCCCATATGGGACGATGACATGTGATGATTTGCACAATGCGCTTCTATGTCAGGCGGTCACTGAAAACCCCACCTTTTATCTCTGCTTTATATGTTGTCAAACTTGTGACCAATGTTATCCGAATGTCACAATATTCTGTACTGTAATCTCAGGTTTATTGTCTTGTTTATTTTTCAACGTTGTTATAAAAATTTAAAAAGTACAAAAAGTACAATAATGGGGCACATTTACTTACCCATTACTGTTGCGGACTGTCCGACGAGGATGAAGTCCATCGCGATTCACCAAGATCGTGCGCCCGATTTCCTGCATGTGTTGCTTCCCCGCTCAGGTCCCCCCGATCTTCCTCCCGGTGTATGTGAGTGCATTTCTTGCGGCACAATTTGAATTTTAAATCCTGGGCTTAGTCCGAATCAGTCGGGTTGTCCGAAGGCCACGCCTGTCGACTTGTGTCGCATGAAAGTCGGCGCCAAGATTGCACCAAAATCCGATTGCGTGTGCAAAAAAACCCTGTTAAATGCGGCGCAAATCGGAAATAGGTGGGGAACCCGAAGGAAATGCGGTCTGCGGACCATTAGTAAATGTGCCCCAAAGTCTTGTACACATACACTGACACCAGACTGGTGAACCATTATATGGTGTCCGCTATCATCTATCTGATGTAACCCTCTCTCTACAACCACTCAGATGCCACGGTTACTATGAACCACTGCATCTTAGAGGTAAGATGGTGCTCGGGTGTAAGTTTGCAGTCTGTTACCAGCTGAACAACAAACGCCTTAGAGATTGCCCTCAGTTTAATGGTTTGTGGGACTTCTGAGATGGCTGAATGCAGTGCTATGGAGAATGAATGGAGCAGCAGAACACAGGCTCCACCTGTTTCTGTATTTATTAGGGGGATAGGACCCCTCTTCTTGTAATTAATGGGGGTGCAGGTGGATGGACCCAGACTGATCAGTAGGATAATGAATTACAGTGAATGTCCAGGAATTCTGGACAGGGATGGCTTTTGTGTTGCTCCAGTCTGGTTCTCAGCCCTGTGCCCACCTGGAGGTTCAGAGGAACAGTCAATGAGTGGCCACTTCTAACCACAGGATTTAGGAAAAGAGATGACCCAAGGATCAGGATAGGCTTCTCTTTGGTCAAAATGGGTCTTATGGTCCCCTGGAAACTCTGGCTGGACACAGGGCTAACAACTGGAAGTACCAGAGCATCACTAGAACTAGAATTCTGAGTGAGACCCACATATCACTGATATTGAAGCCATCACAGAATCCCAATATACCCCTTTAACCCTTTAAGGACCTCACCCTTTTTTGTTTTTTCATTTTTATTTTTCACTCCCCGCAATCAAAAATCTTTCTTTTTTTTTTTTTTTTTTTACATGTAACAAATTGTACTTCACAGTGATGGTATTTATTCTTCCCTGCCGTGTACTGGGAAGCGGGGGAAAAAAAATTGCTTTATCTGGGTTGGTGCGATCACGGGGATAGCAAATTTGTATAGGTTTTATGTTTTATACATTTACAAAAATTAAAACCTTGTGTAGACTTTTTATTTTTATGTTCTGGTGCTAATAACTTTTTGATACTTCGGTGTACGAAGCAGTGGGTGGTATCTTTTTTTGCGACTTTTGATGAAGTTTTCACTTTTTATTGGCAAAAAAGTGCCATTTTTAATTTTGGGCGCTATTTTCTGTTACTTTTTCGGATGTGGTGATACCTAATGTGTTTGTGATTTTCACTGTTTATTTATATTTATATCAGTTGTAGGGAAAGGGGGTGATTTAAATTTTTAGGGTTTTTTTAGGGGGGGGGAGACATGACCGTCACATGACCCAGGCTGATAAGCTCAGTGCATGGCGGTGAAGGGTTAGAGGACCTGTGATGATGTCACTGTCATGTGATCAATCACATGGGCGTGGGCGGAGCCAGGCTCTGGCTGTGCAGCTGCTGAGGACTTTCATCAAGTTCATACAATTTCCCGACGATCAGGTAATAGAAATGTACAAAGAGCTCCACTACACACACAGCTCTGCTATACCCACAGCAACACATATACCCCTACTACACACACAGATCTGCTACATACTGTCATACAGCAACACACATACCCCACTACACACACAGCTCTGCTATACCCACAGCAACACATATACCCCTACTACACACACAGCACTGCTACATACTGTCATACAGCAACACACATACCCCACTACACACACAGCTCTGCTATACCCACAGCAACACACATACCCCACTACACACAGCCCTGCTACATACAGCAACACACTTACCCCCACTACACACACAGCTCTGCTATACACAGCAACACACATACCCCACCTACACACCAAGCTCTGCTACCCACAGCAACACACATACCCTCACTACACACACACAGCCCTGCTACACACAGCAACACCAATACCCCCACTACACACACAGCTCTGCTACCCACAGCAACACACATACCTCACTACACACACAGCTCCGCTACCCACAGCAACACACATACCCTCACTACACACACACAGCTCGCTACCCACAGCAACACACATACCCTCACTAAACACACAGCTCTGCTACACACAGCAACACACATACCCCCACTACACACACAGCTCTGCTACCCAGAGCAACACACAGACCCCCACTACACACACAGCTCTGCTACCCACAGCAACGCACACACCCCCACTACACACACAGCTCTGCTACCCAGAGCAACGCACATACCCCCACTACACACACAGCTCTGCTACATACAGCAACGCACAGACCCCCACTACACACACAGCACTGCTACATACAGCAACGCACAGACCCCCACTACACCAGCAGCACTGCTACATACAGCAACGCACCGACCCCACTACACACACAGCACTGCTACATACAGCAACGCACAGACCCCCACTACACACACAGCACTGCTACCCACAGCAACGCACAGACCCTCACTTACACACACATCTCTGCTACACACAGCAACGCACATACCCTCACTACACACACAGCTCTGCTACCCACAGCAACACACATACCCCCACTACACACACAGCTCTGCTACCACAGCAACACACATACCCCCCTACACACACCGCTCTGCTACCCACAGCAACACACATACCCCCCACTACACACACAGCTCTGCTACCCACAGCAACACACATACCCCCCACTACACACACGCTCTGCTACCCACAGCAACACACATACCCCCACTACACACAGCTCTGCTACCCACACACAACACTACCCTCATACACCACAGCCTGCTACCCACAGCAGCGCACATACCCCACTACACACACAGCTCTGCTACACACAGCAGCGCACATACCCCACTACACACACAGCTCCGCTACCCACAGCAGCGCACATACCCCCACTACACACACAGCTCTGCTACCCACAGCAACACACATACCCCGACTACACATTATTATTATTGTCTGGTTTGTGTGCTCTGGGGTCTGTATCAGTTATTGCATTTTGTGCTGTACTTTGGTTGTTGGAGATGCGGTGGGAGTGTTACCAGTGTTAAAGTTTGTACACCCCTGTTCTTAAAGCTTTGTTCACACAAATATTTTTCATCTTTTCCACACTCCAATATTTTTGACTTTTGGCTCAGGTTTTTAGGACTCCCTTTGGTGTTAATGCACTGGTGCAGAATCCTCATTGATGAGTCCCATGACACATCCTTCCTCTTCCTCCTGTGTTTCCCCACCAAAAATCCCACACACCACATGGCCTCTCTTGGCAGCTAAGATAGAGGTATCCACAAAGACGGAGATATGAAATAACACGACCGGAGAGGACTGGGTCAGCAGGGTCACAGGAACACATTGCTCTTAGCCCGGCAGCCGTTCCAGATGATCTTCCCTGTGTCTTCCCCTCCTGTTTCATAGAACGTCTCCCCGGATCACCCGTACAGTCCTGAGGACCCCCCAAGGATGGACAGAGACCTGAAGGAGATTCTCCCGAAGAATATTAAGCTTGACCTCAGAGATCACTACCTGCTGACCGGAGAGGTAAGCGCCTCCAGATTCTATCATCATATCTTAGGTATGATATATTAGGTGCCGCTGGGTGGGTGAAAAAGTCAGAGAAAAAAAGAAGAAAGATAAATGACCCCATGAACGTGGCTAGAGGTCATTATCAATGACCTCTAGTGTTATAGGACGCTACGGAGAACTGCCCATTGCTTGGCCTAGAAATGCATATGTTGTGGGCATGAAGCTATACTTTGTTGGTTTTTGGTTACACACCAAATGTTTTCAGTCCCACTAAAAAAACTTAATGGCCTTCTGTTGTGTTTCAATGTTGGTCTCTTACACAGGATTACAACCCATTAAAGAAGACATCAGGAGACTGTGTGACTCCCAAAAGTGACCAAAAAGAGTCAGGAGGATGGAATCCAAGCCCAATCTTGGGACCTCCCCCTCACCCCCTGATACATGAGATCAATGTAGAGAAGATCCTAGAACTGACCATGAAGATGGCGGAGCTGCTGACTGGAGAGGTGACACTGCTGGGAATGCTGGGACATTATACAGTAACTGGAGGCGCCGGGTGGTGACTGTACCCATTGTGTGTGTAAGGTCCTATAAGGTGTCAGGATGTGGCTGTCTATTTCTCCATGGAGGAGTGGGAGTATGTAGAGACACAAGGATCGTGTAACCCAGGACGTCATGATGGAGGACCCCGCCCCTCACATCACAGGTAATAGACAGGACTATAGCACGTGTACCCTCATTATCTGTATAGAAGAAGGAATTCAGTCTCTGTATGTGATCCCACAGTCACATCCAGGAGAGAAGATCCCCGAGAGAGTCCCCGTCCTCTTCTACCCACAGGATGAATCAGGTAGGTGGAGATCTCCTATGACCTGAGACGGCTGTGACCTCCTGTCTTCAGTCTTATCCTCAGTATTATATTCTTATACTTGTGTAATGAGAGGAGGAGTGGAGACGGAGGTGACCATAGACAGGACATGTGCTCTGGATCTTCTCCATGTCCCCAGAGATAAGTAACGCTGGATTCCCTGCATCTTCTCCATCCTCTGACTATTATAACATTTTCAGCTTCTGAATGAGGACAATGATCTGGACAGTATCGATGTTGTAGCCGTAACCATAAAAGAAGAGACGTCTGTGAGTGATGAGGAGGAGAGTAAGGAGGACGTCCCTGCAGGTATCCGCCCAGGTGAGTAGTGACCAGAACATAAAACTGAGAAGAATTCTATAAGCAGAAATGTAATACAATGGGTCGTTCTGTGTAGTATCTTGTGACCCAGCAGTCAGTGCCCCATGCAGGAATTGCCACTCACTTAAAATCCACAGGACAAGGCCCAAAGTCTAGCTATCCTCCTTCACAGCAGCACAGTTTCCTAGAGTTACTACTCGATGCTGGGTCATGGGTGACATCACAGGACAGCTCAGCTCCTCTCCGGACTCCTACCCCCTAACAGTGCAGCACCCAGTGTCCTCCATACCTTGAGATGTTAGTGGACATTGAACTATTACCAATTCAGCATATTGTCCACCCTCTATGGGCTCTCATCGCTCCTTAAGGAACAACCAACAAAAACCCAAAATTCTACTAGGCTTCTTCATACATGACCAGCCTGTGACCTCTGTTGAAACCTTGTCTTATGTATATTTAGTTACTGATCGTGGTTTATAAAATCCTCGAAGATTATTGGTAGAATTTTTTATGGTAAGATTGTTAAAAAGTGTAAAATCATATTTGTTTTTGGCAGAAGACTCTACCAGGAGCTCAGAGGGACAGTGATATCTTCAGATTTCACAGCAGATGCCATGCTGTCATAACGATGTTTTTTACATGAAGAGCACGCCATACACCCAAATATATCTCGGCCCTACTCTGCAGTGATCTATCATTCAGATCCTAATATACAAGTCCTATCTTCTGACTCTGTCGATTGCAATTGGCATTGACATCAGAGATTCCACAAAGTAAGAAGCCATATTCATGTCAGAATGTAACAAATTTTTAACCAGAAAATCGGACTTGATAGACATCAGATGGAATTCACACAGGGTGAGGAAGCCAGCTAGTATGGTCAGAATGCGGGAATGTTTTGCCCATAAGACAAGTCTTGTTGAAACATTGGAGAATTCACAACCCGGAGAGAGCCATTTACATGTACAGATGTGGGAAACTGTTACATCGCTAGATCAACTCTTATCCAACTTAAAAGAACTCACAAAGGGAGAAGCCATTTTTCATGTTTAGAATGTGGTCAAATCCTATAGCTCAAGCCCACTCTTGGTCGACATCAAAGACTTCACACACGGGGAGAAAGCCATTTTCTGTTTGTTCGAATGTGGGAAATGTTACAGTTCAAAATCAAAACCCTTGCGTTACAATCAGAGAAATTCACACAGGGGTGAGCCATTTTCCTGCACGGAGTGTGGGAAAATGTTTTACCCAGAGACAAAACCTCTAGTTGACCATACAAAGATTCACTCAGGAGAGAAGTCTTTCTTGTGAAGAATGTGGGAATGTTTACCCGAAACAAACTCTGTAAACACCAGAAAATCCACACAGGAAGAAGGAAAAAAAATCATTTTCATATTCTGTTTTCTGAATGTGGAAAAATCTTTTTATATGAATCACGCCTGGTACAACATCAGAGAATTCACACCGGGGAGAAACCATTTATATGGCAGATGTGGGAATGTTAAGTGGCTAAATCAAGTCTTGTCGATCATCAAAAAATTCACAACAGGACCAATGCCTTTGTCTGTCCAGAAT
Source organism: Engystomops pustulosus (assembly GCA_019512145.1). Classification (NCBI taxonomy): domain Eukaryota; kingdom Metazoa; phylum Chordata; class Amphibia; order Anura; family Leptodactylidae; genus Engystomops; species Engystomops pustulosus. The sequence continues at coordinate 305,047,877 of CM033641.1, forward strand.
GTGGAAAGGTTTTAACTAATGCAATCAAGTCTTGTTAAACATTGTGCGGAGACCCTCCACAGGGGAGAGCCATTCTCATGTCCAGAATGTGAGAAAGTTTCTCAACGAAGAACATCTCTTATTGAAACATCAGAGAACTCACCAGGGAGAACACGTTTTCCTGTTCAGAACTGTGGAAAACTGTTGTACAGAGGACATCAGCACTCGTTAGACATCGCCCGGGAGAACTCACACGGGAGAGAAGCCAATTTCATGTTCCGAATGTGGTGACAATGTTTTGATCAAACTCGAATCTTGTTTTGCATCAAGAATTCACACGGAGTCAAGCCACATTCACCCAGGCCGTGGGAATCTTTTAGCCAGAAATAAAACTTGTGGAGCATCAACAATGTCAACACGGAGAGGAAACATTTATTGAGATCTTTTAAAATTGTTTTTTGTGATAAGTATTGTAAGATTAAAAAAAAAGATTGTTCCAGTCAAACTCAAGTCCTGTCCTTGTCATAAAAGAGAATGGTGAAGGTGATTAAATGGATATTGAATACCATTACCGTATATACCGTGTTAATGCCGCGTTTTTCAGCACAAAACTGTGTCTGCAAAACGTCCCCATCGGCTTAAATGGGTCAATACTTAATTAAAGTATTTACTTAATTAATAATTTAATTATTATTATATAAATTATTAATATGAATACACTTTAAAATATTTAAAAAAATATAAACTTATATACTCACCCTCCGGTGCCCCGACGTGCGCGCTGCTCCCGATGTCCGCGCGGTCTCTTCTGGCTTCCGCGCCCGTCTTCTTGCTCTCTAACCTTTCCCCCCCCCGTGCCGGGTGCCGCCATGTTTTCTTCCAGGCGGCGCCTAGTATGACGTCGCAGAGGCGAGTCATACTAGGACGCCATCGGGGAGAAACAATGGCGGCACGTCGGGAAAAAGCAAATCGGTGCCCTTTAGTAAATGCCCCCATTACTCTATACGTCCTAAGCCACCCACTCTCCAGATATTTGTGCTCATGCAGGATCTCGGGGATGTATTGGGCGGACAATTGGCAAAGATATTGATGAATAAAGATGTATGTATTTTTAATATGGATTTGGTGTTTTTACTGTTTATTTATATACTTTAGGGAAAGGGGGGGGGAATTGAAGTTTTTAGGGTTTTTTAAAAATTTACAACGGCAGGAATGCTATCCCGCCAAAAATGGAAATGCACAAAAAAAGGCAGGGGGTTAAGGGGTTTAAGGACAAATTGTAGCACATAGAAAGGACCTCTTCCACACCTCTTCCATACCCCCTCTATCTCCAGCGTGCCCAACTTATCACAAATTATTATCCAGAACGTGGAACTAAAATCCAAGAATATGTTATGAGGAATGAAATTAGACCACGGCCGACCCTTCCTGACTCCGAAAGGATGAGTTTCCAGAGAAGTCCTTCACAGCCTTGAGCTTCATCTCGTAATTGGAGATATTAAATAAAAATGTGAGATTGCAGCAGATCCAATTCTGTTGGTAACTGCTAGAATACTTCATGGTCCACTGTGTACATTTGACAATAACGTAATTATACCTTTTTGTTCCCACCCGATGGCCCACGAAATTGACTTCAGCTGCTCCATAAACTGCAGTAGTGCAGCACTATGCTCGAGCCTGCTATAATGACTGTAGGCTACCATATCTCCCGTAAGTATCTACAAGTTATTGGGTTGTTCACCTACTCTTTATTCCTCCAGGCAGGCACCCCCGTAGCTCCGGTCCACCCTCTACCCCGAATTATGATCTTCCTCCACTATATTTGAGCATCCGCAGGCGCTGCCAGGAACGGGTGAGCAAGTCAGAGACATGTCCATTGGTCAGAGGGGTAGCTGAGATGTTACCTGTGATTGGGTCAGAGTGGTCATGGGGAGAAGCAGGAGTGTGACTTACTGGGGCTCTTTATGGAGATGGTGATGTGAAGCATACCAGCATCACTAACATGACGTGCTCCTCAAGGGACTACAGCTGCTGCTCATCTTCAAGTAAAGAGCCCAATGTTGGCACATCCACTGAGCCGCGACTGTCTGGGGTGACGGCGGCTGAGCTGCGCCCTACTGCACCACCCTCGAAACATTGCTCTGACTCCGGTTAATGCTCCCAATCATGGGATGAAGCAGTCGGTCACTGAAGGTGCTCCCCATTGCCACAATATTCACATGCCTGGGATGGAGCTATTCTCCAGAATACGATGTCACCTTACACAGAGTATCCTGCACCTAACCTACACCTGCACGTTTTAAGAGGACCCCAGACAGAGCCCAGTTTTCCTAATTAGTTGTCCATTTGTCTACTCTCCCTTGCGGCTCCCAGACAACCTACAGAAAAGAAGATGGCTAATCCACTACAGAGTTAAAAAGGTGTTTAAGAAGAGTTCCCGGCACTCGAATGCCCTGGCCTCCCTCAGCAGGGACAGCCTGCTCTGACCCTTACCTTGCGTGTCCTTTGTTCCCTACCAATCCAGTTTATTGTTTGGCATTCAAATACTAAAGGGACTTCAAACCTCAATGTCCTTACACACTGGTGAGAGTTGCTTGTGCGCACGGCGTATGTAGTCGCGCCACTGCTCTTTTTGCGGCCCGAGACATCAAGAGGCCTGATGTATCGCGCGGGGTCCTGCACAGCGTCTATGCTTACACCAGGCCCTGCCGGTGACTTTTCAATCCCGAGCACTGGCAGAAGGAAAACAAGTTTAGTATGCTTCTGTTTTTCTGTGAGTTGATGAGAACCAATAGCAAGTGGATTTCTGTATGAAAGACGGGTGTGATGGATAGTCTGAGAGGTGAAGGATTAATTGACAGTAAAAGAAAGAACACATGCCCTTTCTATTGCATGTGTTTTTGTACCCTCCCATTTTTTTGATCATCTGAACCCGTGATGTCACGGGCGGTGTTAAAAAGTCCAGTGTAATCCTGTACAAAATAGATCTGACTAAGGCAGTCTCTGCCGAACCGTTGATCGTTGCTACAGCTAGATTGTGTCTGCATGAATTTAAACTACAATAAAGAAAGTTTGATTGATCCCTACCAACCGTCTCCACGCTTGGTACAGAGTGCTGATCCTCACTGTTTCTTATGTTGTTTTGGCCTGTGGACAGAGGCGGTTTCCGGAGGCACCTGCCGTGGTTTTGGATTCGGAACGGACACATCGACATCCGAGGAACGGGTGAGCCGAGCCGGTTTCTATTTTAATTTTCTTGCTGGTTGCTTTTAGTCCACACCTGTGGTCCCGACAATAGCAGGGTCTTTTTCATTAAGTTCATCAGGCAGACACACAGCGAGAGAGTGGAGGTACTAAGATGAGGCTCGACTACCACGTGCACTATGTGGATAGTAAGAAGCTAATAGCACAATTTTTGATTATGGATTCTCCAATGATAACCCACTCTACGGAACACTTGTGGTTATTGGGACTTTTACTTAAATTGTCGGAAAAGGAAAAAAAAGCAAGGAATTGGTGGGATTCGGAGGACATTGACTCTTTTACTAATAAGGTAACTGATCCCTAGGGGCTGAAGAATCAAAAAAACTTTCACCACCACTATCTATTCCGACAAGTTTTGGGAATCTTGCTGGCATAGCATTTTGAGTGATGTTCTATAAACTCATGAAAGTTGAATTGCTCACATGAACAAGAATAATTAACCAAGGTAAATGAGGAGAATCAGACTACAAAGCAGCCTACAGAATGCTCTAAAACCATTACCGTATTTGAGAACATATGCAATAATGTTACTGTAAAGGTGAACAACATTCGGAAAGAGATATCAGAAATTAAAAAAAGAAAATTTCAAAGAGATGTCTGACTACAAAAGAAATGAGGTTTACAGTTTGGAAAGATGTGAATATGATGCCGAGAAAGGTCACCAGGTGATCTACTAAGTCTATCCCAAAAGAGGCAATCTACAAAGACGCTTATTATCAATCGCCACGGAAAGTCACCCCATTGTCTCTGAAACGGATGACTCAGATGGCAGCACACTCATCAACCTTCTAATGCAGTGAAGCTCGAGAACCAAAGTCACAGGAATAGTGCAGTCTACTGCCACACAGGCCAGATTAACAACCAAACGACCCAAAAAACGGTGCGACGTGCAGGACGAAAGCACAGAAAAAACAGGAACGACACATCGACACCAGAGGAACTTCGGAAATAACGCCATGCTGTTATTAACTTATCGGTTATTTTTGGATGAAAATCAAATTCCCTTTGAGTAAGGTCTTAATTTTTTCCCCCACATGCAATTTGAGTAGTTCAAAACAATACTTGAATTTAACCAAATTTGCCAGGGGAACATTACGGTTAAAAACATTTTTTTGTTTCCAATTGAAAATGAAGAGAGCGTGGCCCTTGCAACGTGTTTCCCACAAATGATTATATGATGAATTGTCCTGGCTTAATATCATATAATAATTTTCTGACCAGTGTAATTTTTTGTGTATGCGGGCTTGATGTGTGGGGCTCTGAAACTAGTAACATGTCAATAAGAATCTCCCATAAAAAAACTCTATTTTTAATCCAGTGGGCCACGTCCCCGTTATACTGATAAATTTCAGGAGATTGTGGAGGGTGAACTCATCAACTCACAAAACAGGTGGTAAACGAGAACATACGTCTCACCACAATATTTCTAAGAGGGAATCTTCAAGCGTAAAAGATTTGAAAATGAATACTGACATTACAGTCAGGAATGCGGACAATAGGTGGGGCGGAGTTGTCCTCAAACTCCTCACTGAATAAAAAATGAACATGTATCTATGTTACAGGATACTGTTACCTATAAAAGTCTTAGTGGAGATCCCACACACAATAGCAATTGGAGCTAAGGAAACTCTTAACAAGAGGGGATCACATGGGCGTTATCGAACAAATTGGGTGGAATACCTGTATGTAGATCACCCGTCACTCCCGGTTTCATCGTTGCCCAAGGTACATAAAACACATCCCTTCCCCCTCCCCATGAGACGCATCGTACGGCGGCATCGGTAAACCTTGGGAACGATTAGGAGATGGTTGCGATAGTTAACCCTTACAACCTCTGACACGTTAAACTCTAGCTCATTCAGGACACAAAAAACATATCATTTACACATGGACATTTTGTAATGGAGACGGGTTACGTTGTGGCACACGTGTGATGTGCGCTCTGATTCCTCTATCTCCACACTAGCTTATTGTTTGAGGAAAAACACTTAATGTATACAGCAATATGACGAACCCCCCTTTTTTGCTTAAAACCTTCATTTTATGGCTACAGATCCTACTAAAATAATTTTTTTCAGTTTGATCGGGTTTTCTACCTACAAACGGAGGGGCCCCTATGGGTGCTAAATTCTTTTTCCCCCTCAATCGCGAAACATATTTATGTCCCAATGGGTAAGATCATACATTTTTTTCGGATGCCCACCCACACGAATCAATTGCCTGGTCAGGCAGATATATAGAAACGATTTGGTGTTGGGTGTGGAAAGATCTAAAATAATTTTCAGAATTTGTTTAGCGAATGAACAACAAGTCATGAATCTCACAGTTCACTTGGAGTTTGAGGGGAGTCCATTAATTTTCTCGATAGTTACCCTCATGGGTTGGGAAATAAAGTTATAGTGAAACCCTTTTAGAAAAGAAGTTTCTTGGTAACACTTCTTACTGCCACTTCTGTCATCCCGAAACACGTGACCAAAAATATCCCCTATGGGGAATGATAGAATTCGTCGTAATTGCACACTAGACTCAGATTTCAAACAGGAGAGACGGAAACCCAGTCAGCGCCTTGGTCACGTAGATATAACTATAGAGACTAGTGTAGCACCAAACAAAAACTGATAATATCACACGAAAGCCATGTTGTTAGACATGCAAGGACATAAAACTACTAATACAAGGGCAATGCCATGGTCCCCTTTGAAACAGCTTTACAGTACCATTTCCTCAAGTGAGTTAAAAATATAAAAAAATTTGTTCCTATGTTGGTACAGATCCACATACGTCAGATGTATCTCCGTATTAAGTGTATTGCTAGAAAGGCTCCTACTCTAGGCATAGCCTTTCTCCTAGTCTTTTCCTAGTGAAAGAATGTAAAAAACCCACGTGGCTAACATACAGGGGAACTTTAGTGTGGCACATAAACAATGCAAAGGTTTGTGAATTTATAAGACAGGGCCGCAAAAAAATACAGTTTTCATCTTGAAACCAGCATGAATTTCACCTAAATCAGTATATCAATTGCAACACCTCCAATGTTATATATGTGGCCTCCTGCTTGAATGTCAAGCAATAATTGTAGGGACACCAGACGGGCCCTTTAAAGATTAGAATCCGCAGGCACCTATCCGATATAAAAGCAACAATTCCCTAATATATTCACTCCATTTTCCAAACATTTTAGGACTATCATAACTAAACAGACGGATGGTTTTCCTGGACTGGTATAGAAAGAGTTTATCAGCCCATTAGGGAGGCGATATTAAGAGAAGCTCTTCCATCGAGAAACCTTATGGTGTTCACTTTGGCTAGCGCCAACCAAGGGTTTGAATCAAAGATCTGTATCATTCGCATTATTAAGCCACGCTTTGCCTCCCAATACTGCCTTTCTGTTATGCCCACTTTTGTGGATATAGTGTTTCCTATGTGAGGTGTTGTAAGTTACGCTTAATACATTTCTGCACTATATTATGACTTTATATTTTGCATGTTTATTCGTTATGGTAGCCCATTAACAATGTATCTATGATTGGATGTATGCATGCCTGTCTTACATTCACCCGGTAACGCATCTTCTGTTTCCTCTTACTCAATGTCTGTTCTGAGATAGCCTGATTCCAAATTTGCCACGATTTTGCCTTTTTGTTGTTAGCTTTGATTTAAGTTAATCCCTTTCTTGTTTTTTATGTTTCTATGACTAATATAGTTTTTTAGTCTTTACACTCTTGGTCTTCAGGGGGAGCTTCTGAGGCTATGAACCATAGGTAATATTTCACAACATACCTTGTTGTGTGTATATGTGCCTCCCACCTGACACACGTGACCCGTGACGCCCTGGATATCACATGATTTTGGCAAACATAGACCTTGCATGTGTTTTTGTCCCTCCCATTTTTTTGATATCGGACCGTGACGTCACGGAGTGGGTGTTTTAAAGTCCAGTGTTCACTTGTACAAAATAGATCATGACTAAGGCATCTCTGCCGAAACGCAGTTGATCGTTGGTACAGCTACGTGTGTCTGCATGAATTGAAACTACAATACAGAAGTTTGATTTTACTACCAACCGTCTCCACGTATGGTACCAGAGTGCTGGATCCTCCACTTGTTCTTTTTTCGTTCTCAAAAGAAAGAAGTTACGGTCTTAAAATGGAAAGGAAGAATTAGTAATTAGATATTAAAGAAAGTCAGGAGAAGACCAAGTCGATGGTGTTTCCGATGAATCACCAAGTAGCAAGACTTTCCCCCCCTCCCCCGCTTAGTTCAATCACACGTCTCCTCACATGCCACAATGTCCCTCCTACATAGTCCCACATGTCCCTCACTACATAGCCACACTGTCCAATCCTACATAGCCAGACTTTCCCCTAAAAGCCACATTCCAATTAGCCGCACTGGTCATCATTCCATAAAGCCACAGTTCCCCATATAAGCAAATTCCATAAGCCATACGTCAACCTAAGTAGACAACTTTGACCCAAACCCACATTCATAAGCACACTGTTTTTTATCCCACACCTACATAGCCACAATTTTGCTCCCTACATAGCCACACTGTGTCTCCCCACCTATAAGACACCTGCCCCATCCCCACATAGTCACCCCCCACCCATAAGGCACACTCATTAGGTCTTATAAAGTGACACTGGTGACAATTGATACGAGGGCCAACATTTTTTTCGGAGCCCGAGTGGACCCCTGGGATGGAACATGCCTGGGTAGGCCGGGTGCGTGGCGCCAGGGGGAGGAGGACAATATGGGGGAACATGAGTGGATATCCAGAGGTAGGGGGCTCTCCTCACTGGCCATCTCCAGGGGATAAGGACCACAGCTACTCATACAGAAAGGTAAAACTTCATATATTTTCTTTTTCGAAAAAAAATAAGTATATATATATAAAATCTGATTGGCAATTAATGAATCTTAAAAAAATGAGGTGACGATTTGAAATTGATCTAAATTCTTGAAATTTTAATACAGTTTTAATAAAGTTTATAAACCACTTTGATAACTTATTTTTTGTAATTAAATATGACAATGATAGGAATTGGAAGGAATTTCAGACAGAATACATAGAAAACCCCATCAGAGACTGGGCCTGTGCAAGCGCCGTGTGCAAGGTTCTGCTCCTGTGGACATCAGTCTGCCTCCAATAGGGAGGGCCCATATATGGCCAGCACCCCACCTTTGATAGGTAGCCGGTCATGTGCCCAGCCTTACCCTGCATAACCTGTGCCCCCGACTAACACCTGTCACCTGTGGCTGATAGTTCCCAGCTGCCCCCACTCGTCGTGCCTGGAAAAGGTTCCCAGCTTCCAAGTTTCATGCATGCACAGTGTAGTGCTGTCGCTTCCTTGTTTTTGGACCAGATTATCATTGCCCGTTCTTTGGGACCTCGCGCCCTCCGCTGAGACCCTGACGTGTTCCTTGCTGATCCTTCAGTGGTTTACGCACCAGTGTCTCCTGTGCCCTCTTGTGGTGGGTGTGCATGACAATTTTAATGGTGGTGCAGCAGTTCTATCTGCTCCTAATCCGAGAGCGGGACTGGGTCTTCAGCTGTTAGGGGACATGCAAAGGTCCTAGGTAGAAGGGTTTATTATAGTCTCAATCGCATATTCTTCACTGCGTTCGCTACTACATTTTATAACTATCCTAGCAGGGCCGACGCCAACACACCGGCATACTCGGGCAAGTGCCGGGGCCCAGTGCGGCTGGGAGGGCCCACCCTAGAGCCACGCAGCTGGGCGGGCCCTGGGTTGCTGGCGCCCTGAAGCAGCGCTTTGCAGGGGTGCCATCTGTGTGCTCACTGCCGGTAGCACTCATGGCTTGCCGGCAGGGAGGACCAAAGACAGGAGAATGGGAGTCTTGGCTGGACCTTGAGGATAGTATTACTTTTTTTCCTCTTTTACTGGAGTACATTTAGGTCCAGACGGGGGTTTAAACGCCAAGGCCATATAGTTAAACCATAGAGATTGTAGGGGGGGCTGCATAATTAAGCCATGGAGGGGAGGGGGACGTTATAATTAGTCATGGCGGGAGGAAGTGCTCTAATTAATCCATAGGGGTTGAGGGGGTTGTTCTAATTAATAAGAATCCAATGGGGGTGTGAGGGCTGAATTGTAGCCATGGTTTTAGGCTATGATTATAATTAATCCATGGGGTGGGGGGGGAGGTTGGCCTCAGCTGCATATAATCCATGGGGGCTTGTAGGGGCTGCATGAGTCCATGGGGGTCAGGTAAATGTTTTTTTACGCAAGGTACATTAAGTGGATATAAGTATATTAAGGGATTTGTGGGATTATCTTTAGTTCAGTTGATTCTTCGCATATTTTATTTAATTGCTCTAATCCAGCGCTTCGAAATAGTGAGGTAAAGGGGCGGGGCTAATGACATCATCAGAGAGCAAAGCGCGATCGGTTAATTGTAAGAGATGGGAATTCGGTTTCTTAGTGATCGGCTCATTAGGCTTGCTCCATGAGCGACTCTCTTGGCTTTGAAAAAGGCCATATTAAATATATAATAGAGGCGCATTGCCAGTCAATCACTCCATTGCCACTCAATTTTTAACACCAATTTATTGGTTGTAAGGGGGCGTGAGGAGCCGGTTAGGGGGCAGCGGTTATTAAGTGAGCCTTCGGCTCAATTGGGGAGCTGGCTCACATTGTTCACGAACGGAGAGCGGCGGATCATTCGCGAGAACGACAAATCGCGTGTAATGTAAGACAGAAACTGAACGTCGATGTCATGAGGTAAATGCTGGACATGACAGGGCTCCCATTTTCAGAGATGTGGGAGGAAACCATGTGGAGGATAAAAATAGATAAAACACTCGCAGACAACACTCAGAGTGAACAATTTTAACGTTATTCATTGTTAATTATAGAATAAGTGACTGCTCTAAATCGCTATTCTATTGGTCCTTACACACGGCCAGTATTCGGCCAGTTGTCTCACAAAAGATCAAAATAAGCATGGCAAAATTTTTGTTTATTGACACTCAGTACAAGAAAACCAGATTTACAGTAAGACTACTGCCCGTGTGTGAGTTCTGTGGGGTTGGGCTGCGTGATCTGTGGATAAATCCATTCGTCTTTCTTGGACAGGAGACCAATTTTTGAGGACTTTCTGATGTGACATAGAGATGACTTTGGATATATAAAACACTTTTCGCATTCGGTACATGAAATGGCTTATCTCCTGTGTGATTCTTTGATGTCTCACCACAAGGATCAGATTTATGGGTGAAACTTTACTACCTTCTTGGCACGAAATGGCTCTCCCCTGTGTGAATTTCGAGTGTTCGACAAGACCGGCTTCCATAGAAACACATTTTATGACACTTGCACATGAGAAAGGCTCTCTCATTGGTGAGTATCTGAGTTTAGAAGATGTCGATTTCTGAGTAGGAAACATTTGCACAATCTAGACATGAGAAAGGCTTATCCCCATGTGTGAGATTTTAGGTGGTAATAAGAGTTGACTTAACACTATAAACATTCCACATTCTGAACATGAATACGCTTCTATCCCACTGTGTTGATTCTTTGACTTTTTACAAGATATGATTCTGAGAAACAATTTGATCCACAGTTCTGGACATGAAAATGGCTTCTCTCCTCTGTTTGAGGACTTTTGATGGTCAGCATAGCTTCACCTTCCATACAAAGCATTCTCGACATTAGGGGCATGAATCGGTCTTCTCACAAGTGAGTTCTCAGTATGGTTGACCAAGATTAGATTTTGATATAAAACGCTTGCCACATTCGGGGCAGAGTGTGGCTTCTCCACCGGTGAGTCTTGATGCTCAACAAGATGTGGATTTCCGAGTGAAAGACTTCCACATTACCAAACATGAAAACGGCTTCTCCCTGTGTGAATTCTCAGTGGTTTAACAAGACGGACTTTACACTAAAACACTCCCAATCGTACAAGAAAATGGCTTCTCCCCGGGTGTGAGTTCTCATGTGTGAACGAGGTTTGCTTTCAGAGAAATCCTTCACCCACCTGGGCATGAAAATGGCTTCCTCTCTGGGTGAATTTTTTGATGTTCAGAAAAGATTTGATTTCGGCAGAGCAAAACTTTTCCCACTTCCATACATGAAAAGTATTCCACAGTGGAATTCTTCTTATGTGTGACAAGGATGTCGATTATAGCACCAAATTTGCCACATTTGAAAATAAAAAGCTTCTCCCCATGTAAAATCATATGATGCACAAACAGGCGATTGTGATCTGTCCTGTCTGTGCTGAACCAGCAGTTGAGGACACTGTACAATCGATCAGGGGACGCGTCTTCACTCTGAAGAGATGGGGGGATATCTGGGGTTGGGACTCTTCATATTTGTCGTATCATATCTTCGGTTTTAAAAACTGAAGTTATCAGAGTGTTCTCTGTGCTCCTGGCAGGTCCTGGAAAAAAATAAAATCAGTGTTTACAATTAAGATGTCCACGCTTAAAAAATTAATGTAACACATTCCCCCATACAAATTTACAATCAAATGCAACTTATAAAGAAGACCACCCTCGCACACCCACCTGGCGGGGGAATCTCACAACACTTACTTTTTTGGTTTTTTATGAGTGCTGCCTCTCCTCTCTTATTATAATGTCAATTTGATAAATTCCCCTATCTCAATCTCATGTGCCTCAGCATGCAACAATGACCATGGAAGAGACAGAACCAGCTCTGCTAGATAGAATATATGCTCTAAATATAGTATATCTGACATAAGTATACAGTCGGGAGGCTTTAACTGGTGACAGGAACCTGTCTGGATCATTAGTGAGTGGGGAGAGAGAGTGTGGTACAGAAAACCAGATATACATTCACGTGTTCTTATTCTCTATCCAAGTATTCATATCCATTTTTCAGCTCTGCTGTACCAGATGATTACAATTTTCTCCCATGTCTGTATTGTAGAATCCGGATATAGTCACTGCATTTAAGTATCTGTCCCTGTCTGTATTCTGGTATCTGGGTCTAAATCTTCATGTTTTTGCTATCCGATACAAGTCTCGGTGTTATGGTAGTATAGTAATATGAACAATGGTTACTTTGACCTAATTGGACAATTTCCCCTCCTCACCCTGACAGCAGGAGATGAGTCCCACCAAGAATAATAAAATGAAAAGATCAACAATAAATAAAATGAGGTCACAATCCGCGGCTCCTCTCTGCTTGTTCATGGTCACTGCTCACCTGTTGCGGATACCATGCAGGAAGGCTGTCCTCCGATATACTCATCTTTCATCAGCTTCATAGGTCTTTATGTAAACAATTTGTGTATATCCTATCCTCATTCCAAAGCTGCGAAACAAAAGCATTAGAAAGTCACCGACGGATGGATTAGACACGAGGGAATGTGCTTCCAGGAGAATGTGAAAACCACCAATAACTGCAGGAGGAATTACCAGAGCCCCACAGGTCGCCTGTATATGATCTCTCAGAGATCTTATAAACACATATGTACAGCCATGAACTAGACACAACAAGTGGTGCTGATTCTTGTGGAAATAAAGGATATCGATCAGAGAAATGAAAGATGTTGCTCACATGTTCCAAGCAGTCTCCATGTCAGAAGATGATGGAGAAGAGGGTGGGAATCCAGCGCTACTTTCTCTGGAGGGACATGGAGAAGATCCAGAGCAATTGTCCATGTCTATGCGTCACCTCCGCTCCTCCATCTCCTCCATCTCATTTACACAAGTATAAGACATATTAAACTGAGGGATAAGAACTGAAGACAAGGAGGTAACAGGCGTTCTACAGGTCATGGGGAAGAGATCTCACCTACTGATCATTGGGTAGAAAGAGACCGGGGACATCTCTCCGGGGATCTTACTCTCCCTGGATGTGACGTAGGATCACATACGAGACTGAATTCTTCTTCTATACAGATAATGAGGGGACACGGTCTATAAGTCCTGTCATACTGGTGATGTGCGGGGCGGGGGTCATCCAATCAGACGTCCTGGTACAGATCCTTGTGTCCTTCTACATACTCCACTCCTCCATGGGCAGAAATAGACAGCCCATCCTGACACCTTATAGGAACCGACACACACACAATGGGTACAGTCACCACCCGGCGCCTCAGTTATATGTATATGTCCCGCATTCACCAGCAGTGTGCACCTTCCAGTCAGCAGCTCCGCCATCTTCATGGTCAGTTCTAGGATTCCTGTACATCATCTCATCAGTATCAGGGGGTGAGAGGGAGACCCCGGATTGGGGTGCAGGGTCCCCCCCATTCTTCCTACAGGGGCAGGACAACGCGCCTCATAGACGTTTCTTACTAATGTGTAATCCTGGTTAGGGGGAAGACACAGAATATATCATATACATGGCACGAGTAAATGGACCCCAGTCCACATGATCGGTTATTACAAGAGATAACGAGGTCCATGTGACAGCACCAGGATCTCACTCTACTGTGAGCCGGTAGAGGATCTCTAGGGTGAGGTTAATTAATTTCTTACCTCTTCTTCTTGCCCCTCTCATCTTGAAAGGGGCAGCCAGAGAATATTAATTGGCATTAGATATCAGCAACCTGAATAGATAAGAGGATTGTTTACACAAGAATCTATGTAATGATCTAGTATCGGAGAAATACGGAGGAAGGGTCCATAAGTTTTGTAGACAGCGGTTCACTAAACTATGCAGGCCGGGTGATTAAAGTAGTCACCTGACCCCCAGTTCATAATGACATCATCCTCCAATAGCCCTGAGGAGGCCAAACTATATTAGAGGATTTTTATAGTATAGCCACACGGACTCTTATCGAATCAATTATCTGGTTGTCACCCTCTCTCTACACCCAACCTAAGACTGCCACGGATACTATTGACCAGAGGTGCACTAACATTTTTCCAGAAGGGACCCCACAACAGAGTAGTCGGAACTGATGCTGGCCCGCCCAGGACAAACAAACACAACAGAACGCCGGCAAAATGCCAGCCCCAAACCCCTACGGAGAGTGGCCCAGGGTGACCCACAATTGTTTTTTTAATACAATTTCTGTTACAGGGGCACATGTTTCCCATGCTAATCTTTTTCAGGCATGGGCGGTACACTTAGCCAATCTTGTTTATAGCTCGGTGTGTGTGCCAATCGTGCACAGCCATGGAGATGGAGGGGACTATTCCCTGCTCTGAGCCCACTCATGCCTCCAGCTCCAGTGTTCCTAGGCGTCAGAAGAACCGGAGATCTACTAGTAAACTGGCAGTAATGAAAGGGATCTCCTTTTAATATCGACACAGAACGTGTTTCTAGGGCTTGGTTCTAGTCTACCATCTGAAGGCAGAGTGGGAGGAGCTGCGGGAGTCGGAGCAGAGAAAGTAGAAAAAAGTTAGACCCTCTGCATCTGTAGCTGAACCTGGTCAGCTTTCTATAACATATTCTGGTAAAAGTTTATTAAATGAACCGGTCAGGAACGTCATTTAGTTGGTGACAGGTTCCATATAGCTCATGTTATGGTATTTTTAAATATGTCTTTGTCAACGCATTCTGACATAATTTCAGACTAGTACTTTCTATAAGTCTAATCCCTGTACCAGGCTCCCTGCCAGCACCGTGCGTGTGAGTCAACTGGGGAGGCAGTGGCACGCATGTGTCTCCTCATACATTCTTATTATCGATCACACCAACACCCCCCTCCTCCTGACTGCTCCAAGTGTACATACAGGAAGTGGAGAGGAGTGGATGGTGTGAGAGAGACAGAGACACAAGCTGAGAAGAAGCCCTCCTCAGGGACTCTACTGTCTCCCATGCAGCAGCATGTGTGATTCCTATGAGGAGGGGCTCGCAGCTTGTGTCTCAGTCTCTCTACATCATCCAGCTCCCTCCAACTTCCTGTAATGGTACATTGAGAGAGCAGGGGAGGGAAAGCGGGATGGGTTGTGGAGGAGAATAAGAAGTATGAGGGACCAACGGCTGCTGGCAGGGAGACAGTAATGTGAAGTAAACTATATAAAAACTACTGAATGTCAGCATACTTATTAAAAAACTTCAGAGGGAAAAAAAAATGGGCAAAAAAAGTATATTTCTTTTAATTTTGTGAAATTTGCTTGCTAATTCTAATAAACAAAACCCATTAATATTAAAACTCCAAATTAAGTAAAGTTGTTCAAAGATATTGTCATACTGAAAGATGACATACCCAGAGCGATGCGGGCCCCGAGCAGAGTATCTATACCTTGGTTTTGTTTACCACTGTCCAACCCCCACAGGATTTTGTGATTCCTCCAAAACCCTATGAAGTCCTTGTGACAGCTGTCACTGGAGATTAGAAGACGCATCGAGCCTTAGGATCATTCTCAATGACTATATAGGGCTGACCCCACACCACGCCATGCGAGTGTGTAGTGGTGGTGCCGGTATTGCGAGCTCACCATTGCAGTCACTGCATTAGGACTGATCTGTCAATGAGAAAGCAGGCATTGGAGTCAGACCCCCACATTATCACGTGATACTGAGCAGACGACCATTACAGATCCCACAACCACCTTTAAGACCCCAGGACTGAGCATATTATTAAGGTTAAAGATAATTACTATCTCTGTACAGACACCGTGTGCCCCAGAGCATGAAAAGGACCTGCGATGATGTCACTGTCATGGCCAGTCTGCTGGGAGGAGAAGTACATGACCAGGTTTGCTCTGGTAGATGGGAAAGAAAAGTTATGAAGAACTGTGATGATGTGAACTGTCATGTGATTCAGTCACATGGATTTGTGGAGGAGCCAGGAGCCCAGGTGTGGCAGGCGTTGCTTGAGGACGTTATCAAAGTTCAAAGCAATGTCTGGTGATCAGGGGTAATAGAAATGTACACAAACCTAATGAATACACCAAGCTCTGCTAAATACAGCTCCCACCACACCACACAGAGCACCACCATACACACACAGCTCTGCTACCATACACAGAGGGCTCACTAACACACAAGCTTTGATACATACACAGAGCTCCACTACACACCCAGCCCTTATACCCACAGCAACCACATACCCCATACACACACAGCTCTCCAAACATATACAACCCTGCATACACCTACAGCTCGATCTCCCACAGCAACACACATACCCCTCTAATCACAACACTCGCTACCCACAGCACACACAACACCCCACTACACATATAGCTGCTACCACGCAACACACATACCAACACACACAGCTCTGCTCTACCCACAGCAAAACACACACCCCCACTACCACACAGCTCTACAAAATATACAACCCTGACCTCACCCACAGCAAACACAACATACCCCACTACACACACACGCTGATACCACCAGCAACACATTATACCCCCCCCCCCCCCCACTACACATATAGCTTGATACCCACAAGCAACACACATACCCCACTACCACCACAGCTCTGATACATACAGGCAACACACATACCCCTCTACAAAACCACTGAGCTACCCACGCAACACACCTACCCCATACACCACAGCTCTGCTACCCACAGGCAACACACATCCCCCACTACAACACACAGCCTGCTATACCCACAGCAACACACATACACCACTACACACCACAGTCTGCTAACCACAGCACAACATAACCCACTACACATATAGCTCTGCTACCAACAGCAACACACAATACCCCACATACCACCACACAGCGTCTGCTACATACAGACAACACACATACCCATCTAACAAACCACTCTGTCCCACAGCAACACACACATACCCCACTACACACACAGTTCTGCTAACCCACAGCAACACAAATACCCACTACACACAGTTATGCTATACCACAGCAACAAACATACCCACTACACACACAGCTCTATACAACAGCATTACACACATACCCCACTCAAACAACAGCTCTGCTACCCACAGCAACACACAGACCCACTACACCACAGCTCTGTATACCCACGCTGCTACAATATACACCCTATGACTACTTACGCCGCTGCTACACACTACTCTGCTGTGATCCACACCTAGGCATGACTACACCCAAGTGCCCTGCTCACCCATGCCCTGCTACACACCACAGCATTGCTACATACAAGCTCTGCTTAATACACAACCCTATATACTAATGCCCTGACTAGGACACACAGCCACTACAAAACAAAGCTCGGTTAACATACACATCGTGCTATACCCAATGGCCCGTGATACACACAGCTCTGCTATACCCAATGCCCTGTTACACCACACAGTCTGCCTTCCCACTGGCCGTGTACAACACCCAGCCCTGCTAAACCCACTGGGCCCTATATCACACAGCCCTGCTATGCCAAATGTCGTACACACACAGCCCTGCTATACCCAATGCCCATTACACAACACAGCCCTGCTATACCCCAATGCCCCGTTACACACACAGCCCTGCCTACCAAGCCCGTTACACACAAACAGCCTGCTATAACCCAAATTGCCACGTACACACACACAGCCCTGCTATACCCAAGCCTCGGCTTAACACAGGCCCTTGCTATACCAATGCACAATTACCACACAGCACTGCTTACCCAATGCCCCGTTACACACACAGCCCGCTATACCCAATGCCCGTACCACAACAGCCCTTGCTAAACCCAATGCCCGGTTACACCAGAGCCCTGCTATACCCAATGCCCCGTTTACACACACAGCCCTAGCTATACCCAATGCCCGTACACACACAGCCCTGCTTACCCAATTGCCCTGTGACCACACAGAGCCCTGCCTCTACCCAATGCCCCGGTAACACACAAGCCCTGGCATACCCAATGCCCCGTTACACACACAGCCCTGCTTACCCATGCCCGTACACACACAGCCAGCTATACCCAATGCACCGTTACACACACAGCCCTGCTATACCCATGCCCGTTACACACACAGCACCGCATACCCAATGCCCGTTACACAACAGCCCTGTATACCCAATGCCCCGTTACACACACCAGCCCTGCTATACCCAATGCCCCATTACCCACACAGCCCTGTATACCTCAATGCCCCATTTACACACACAGCCCTGCATACCCAATGCCCGTTACACACCACAGCCACTGCTATACCCAATGCCCTGGTACACTAACACCGCTTAAAAAGAACTGTAAAAAAAAAATCGTAAAGTGCCCAAAAAACTCATATGTAGGCCTGGTTACTTGTTCATAACTAAGGGAAACAACAATGGACCATAGAGGAACCAAACCTGGAACTGAACCCTGGGAGACAAATCATATCACAATCATATAGTGTGTAGGATGTAGATGTAGTTATATATGATTTTTAGAGGGTTACGGGTCTGATACTGTATTTATGCTGCGGGATGTGATGCCACATTCTGCACTGCGTCTGTATAAAAGGGTTTAATGGAACACTGAGGAAATTATTTCTGATAAACTGAAGATGGAGGGGGGATCAGACTTGGTTACGACAAAAACCAGACAGTCCGGTGACGCGCTGTTTACCTCTTCGCGAGACGTTGCTGTGTCACTGGCCAGAGAGATCATGGGAGACTCAGTGTAAGTCTATGGCGAGACTGGGGGTCATTCATGCTCTGAGAACAGTCCGGTCCACTGGTGGTAGCTGCAGTACAGGGGCAGCAAGAAACTCGTAGGAGAAGACTACGGAGTAGATAGCAAGAAAAAAACTGACCTGGAGACAGCTATCCCCAGAAAAACTTTCCGTCAGCATTAACCCTTCTTTGCCAGGGGGGGGGGGGGGGGGGGAATCGCCTGTGATTGTGTATTATTTTGGTACCGTGGAATTCTTCAGTAAAGAAGGAAACTGTTCACTGCAGCCCTGACTCGCAGACTTCTATCCCCATGAGGGGTGCACCCCACCTTCCACCACCATTCCAGAGAGCAGGGTCTGGAAAGGTGGCACCTCGGAAGGAGTCTGGGGCCACCCTCAACCTGGCACTGTACATTGCACTATGAGAGGAATCTGGTGGACCCGTCCTGAATCGCACACCGCGACCCGCACCTAACCGTGAGCACCACATACAGGTAAGTGGAATGATAGGGAAAACAATAGGTGGTCACTCAGCTGATGGTAAAAGAAAGGAATAAAGCAACAAGGAACAATGTGCACAGAATATCATTAGCATCGCTGTGTGAGGCGGGATATTGTGATGCCTTTTTAAAATTTAACATTTTTGTGGGTTTTTTTGTGCTCTCCCCAACTTCAAAAATCCATAACTTTTTATTGTTCTATGTGCAGAACTGTCTTTTTCCTGCATAACAAACTGTACTTTCCTGTGTGAGAGTGTAATATTCCAGGCCGTGTACTGGGAAGCTGGAAAGAAAATTCCAAATGGAGTGGAAAAAAAACCATATACATATGCTATTCTGCCTGCTTTTATGGCTTTCTTTGTTTCAAATGACGCGTCTCAGTCCAATCACCGAGATGCCACATTTTTTATTTACGCAAATAACACTGGGGTCGGTGGCCGGATGGGGGATAGGACTCCCAGCACCATTTTGATATATGCTGTACTCTGCTCGGGCTCCATATAGCCATATGATGCTCAGAGTCCCGTCCCCAGCAGTTGGTTTGGTGCATGCAGCAGGACCCTGTAGGATCCATGTTTCACAAATCAAACTTGGCAAATGTAAAACCTCCCTTACACCGGGTAATGGTAACAACTTCTTCAAGTTAGGCTAATAGGCTGAATAATGTAACCAAAAACAAGATATCCGTAGCGCCTGTATTAGTTAGGCCCCTGAGACCACGAACATGCGCTCGCCTGGGTAGCGAACGGCTGTGTGGTGCAGGGAGGAGGGGTGAGTGCACCTCACTTTTCCGACTTGTCCGACTAAGGGGTGTGGTCTTCTTAAAAGGGGTGTGGTTGTGTGAAAATAGCCCTTACGCAAAATAAACTACCAAGAATTTTACACCACAAAGATAAATATGGTGCAGCAAAAAACTAGTGTTGTCCAATTTTGCAATGACGGAGCTTGCAACTCTGAGATCCATCTCCCCCAATGAGTTAGGCCACAATAGAGCAGGCATTGGAGGAGGACGGAGATGAAGGGGAGATCAGAGAGTGATTGTTAATTGACAGAACTGGGAGGGGTCATGGAGAGTTTCTTTAGTGTGTGTGTGTATATATATATGTATATATATGGAAGGAGTCCCCATACAGATGTCTGCTAAGGGGCCCAGCGCCTCCTAGTTACACCCCTGTCCAGGAGGACGGTGTACTACAACCACACAAAGAGAGGATGGGCAGAAAGCCTGACGGTGTGAAAAATAACTCCGGCAGAGAAACGCAGGGCATAATTCTATGTACATGCACATAAACCTTTGCTTTTGCCTAAAATCATAAAATATATTTTAATAGTATATTTGCTCACAGGGAAATTTTTTAATCTTTTCCAAAGCCATATATTTTTAACTTTGAGGTTTTTATAGATAAGGTTTTTGTAAGATCAATACATTTTGTAGCAGTTGTGCTGATGTTTTCATCCTTTGGTATTAATGCACTGGTGCTGAATTCCTTCTGATGACCCCCCATGGTGCATTACTGCCCCCTACCTCCTGTGTTTCCAACACCAAAATCCACAAAGGAAATTGTAGCGAGTGGGAATTGTCTGACACTTAGGACCCATGGATCATCTAGAATTCTTTCCCCAGGGTCCATGAACCTTTAGATACTACCCTGGCTGGATACTACATGGCTACCTGTTTAATGCTTGTATAAATAAAGGTATCAACAGAGACAGAGGTATGAGATCACACAATCAGGAGACCAATACCGGGCTGCAGACTGAGCTCAGCAATGTCCCAGGAACACACTGGTCTTGTAACCATTTCCCAGATGACCTTCCCTGTGTGATTTATTCACAGACCTTGCCGCAGAACATCTCTCCTGAGGGACCCTCCAAGGATGGACAAGAAGAAGATCTCCAGAAGAATATTAGGCTTCACCTTAGAGATCATCTACCTGCTGACCGGAGAGGTAACCGCCTCCAGATTCTGTCAGGTTTTTTGGCATCATTTCAACTTTAGATACAACATCTATGTACCAACAAATCTGAAACCCTCATAGTAATGTGTACAACTGTATTCAGTGTTGATCTCCATACACAGCATTACAACCCAGGGCAGAAGAAATCAGGTGACTGTGTGACTCCCAACGTGCTCCCAATAGCACCTCCCCCCTCACACCCTGAGACAGGAAGAATAATGTCAGAATCCGAGAACTGACCATGACAGATGTCTTACTGCTGACTGGAGAGGTGACCTGCTGGGAATGCTGGGACATAGACTACAACTGGAGGGCGCCGGGTGGTGACGTTTCTTGTACCCAGTTGTGTTGGGTCGTTCCTATATGTGGTCAGGAGTGTGGGCGGGGCTGTGCATGGTCTCCATGGAGGAGTGGGAGTGTGTTAAGAAGACCACAAGGATCGTGTACCAAGGACGTCATGATGGGGACCCCGGCCCATCATCACACAGGTAAATACAGGAACTATGACCGTGTCCCCTCTATATGTATAAGAAGGAATTCATTCTCTGTTGTGATCCCTACAGTCCACCAGGAGAGAGAAAGATCCCGGAGAGAATGTCCCCGTCACTCTTCTGACCACGGATGGATCAGTAGGTGAGATCTCCCCTATGACCTGTAAGCCTGTGACCTCCTTGTCTTCAGTCTTATCCCTCATATTATATGTCTTATCTGTGATAATGAGCGGAGGAGATTGGAGGAGCGGATCATGACCTAGACAGGACAATGTGTTCTGGGATCTTTCTACCATGTCCCCAGAGAGTAAGTAGCGGCTGGATTCCCTGCGTCTCTCCCATCCTCTGACTATATAAATTTGCTTCTCAGCTTCTGAATGAGGACAATGATCTGGAATGGACACTCGATGTTGTAGCATTAACCATAAAGCGAAGAGACGTCTGTGAGTGATGAGGGAGAGTAGGAGGACGTCCTGCAGGATCCGCCCAGGTGGTATGGCCACTAAAGTAAATAATGCAGGACAAGGTATTTCAAGCCCGTGTATTCCTATGGGGTAATGCCCTAAGCGACACCAATCATTTTGCCCACATACGAAGAAGCTCAACAGTCCTACTTATCCCTCAGTCACAGCAACACAAGTCCACAATTCCTAGTGATAGTTAGCAGAAGGGTCGTGTGCGCATAGAGACCAACCTGGACAGAGCCTGTCATAACAAGTGCATGCGCAATTTCAGGACTAATTTATTTCTCCCGGTCTTTCAAATTTCATGTAGCTATAAGAACCTGCTTAAGCCATTCGACTACATTTCAATCTATGCGGCTTTGGCCTTCGACTTCATGATAGGTGATGGCCGTCCAACATGAAAGAAAGGGGCTCATGCCGCTCGCCTTGATGTCGCCTGCCATATACTTCTGGCTACTAACCCCCTCCGTCATAAATGCTATTTAATTGGTGGCTCCTTCAATATACTGCCCTATCTGGTTCCTTTTGTGACAACTGTTCTTCTTTAGTTAAGTTTGCCTTGTAATTAAAAACATTTGAAATATTTACTATGAATTAGATGTTAGGTTAAATTATCCAAAACCGATGTATTAATATTCTATTTTGTTCAGAGTACTCGTAAACCAGGCTTCAGAGGGACAAGTGATATCTCAGTCGGAGCTGTAATAGCTATCATACTCGCACCCAGAATATACCCATTCAGCCCTGACCCTGCAAAGGATTATCATTCAATCCTATTATACCGGTCTATCTTCTGACTCTTCAATTCAGTGGCTTGAACATCGGTTATTCCATACTTCAGGAAACCATATTCATGTTGTGAGATGTGCAAATGTTTTTTAACAGAAAATCTAATTTATTAGACATCTGAGAGTTCCACAGAGGAAGAAACTCATGTTTGTGTCAATGTGGGGAAGGGTTTTTGCCGAGAAGACAACTCTCGTTAAACACTGAAGAATTCACACGAGAGACGGCTCTTTTCAATTTCAAATTGGGAATGTATCACCTTTAAATCAACGCTTATCAACATAACAGAATTCACACAGGACTGAAGCCGTTTCCTGCCTGAGCGGGGAAGTGTTTGTAACACCCAAAAACAGCTCTGTTAACCATCAGAGAATTCACTCAGGAGAGAAGTCCTTTCTCTGTGAAGATGTGGAAATGCTTTACCCCGAAACGAACTCTTACAAAGCACCAGATTATCCATATAAAGAGAAGGAAAAGTGTTTCCATGACTCTGTTCAGAATGTGGAAAAGGTTTTCATAAAGAGTCCGGTCTCATGTACAACATGCTAAGATTCAACCAGCAAGGCTTTTACCTGTCGGACTGTGGGAAATGTGTATCACCGTAAATCAGTTTTTGTTAGGACATCAGAGAACTCACAACCGGGTGGAGAAGCACGTGTCTCCTTCTCCGAATGTGTGGAATGTTTATAACCGACAGAAATCAAATCTTGTTTACATCAGAGAATCATACAGGGGAAAGCCTTACTCATGCCAAGTGTGGGGAAGTGTTTTTAAATTCAGCAAATCGATCTTGTTGGACATATGAGATCACAGACCCAGAGAAGCAAGTCCCCATTAGAAGTCAATGTGGGTGTGGAAACAAAGCTCCTCCTCAATTTATGGTCCTGAAAAAACACGAATTATCCATACTGGTATGGATCGTCCACTGTTTCATGGATACTGGTGTGGTCTCAGCTGTTGGGCACACAGGGACATCACCGCTGTAGTCACGAAAGTGCAATTGTCCGACCAAGATGCACTAAATCGTGACCTGAGATCTGCTGTGTTTGTATTTCCCCACTCAGAGTACCGACGAGCACAGTTCCACCACACATCTTTTACGTGGTCTGTAAAGTGCTGGGTTTGTCAAACACAATGTGAAAGTAGTTAAATCCCGCGCCGTCTCGAATCAGTTGGAGCGACCGGTACGCCGGAACCCCCCTAAGAGTACTGTTGCATGGAAGCCAGCTTAGATGCCTACTAAAAAGGATTCGTGCACGCAATACCGCGACGCAGACATTTTAGTAAATACCTGTGAAATACGTGTAATCGCTGTAAAAGACCGAATGAGCCCACGACGAAAGTGCGCACGTGACCCTTAGTAATAAGGGCCCAACACACAGTGTGTTTATACCACTTTTAAAGCAATGATCTATGTGATTTAGCTTTGAGACCAAACATATACCTTGAAGAACTGCTGTAGCTACAATGGAAATGCAGAAACATATCTGTTTAATCCACTACCTGAGTGGTTATCCAGAAAAAAAACCCCAATTTAGACATTTGCAGGACCTTGGGAAGCAGCGGTTGCATTATCCTTTTGTTGATAAACACATTCAACAGAGCGTTCTGAACATCCAGACAGAACTAATCATACCAGCCATAGCTAGATTACTCATACACAGCAGCGCGGGGATGGTGTCAGCGATTGATTCCTTCTGCCTAGGCCACAACACGATGAACATCTCAGCACAGCATAAATGTGAGAGGAGAAGCGCTGAGAGCCCCAGCACAGACGTTGACGCAGACAGATTGTCTGGAGGCTGACTTATTACATTACATATGTGGGTAGATGAATAGAACCCCCTGTGACTCGATAACATTTGATTGTCTATTCCTAAGCTCTACATGCTTTTCATCTTTTTTACTACATTACAATGTGTCCAGAATCTTCGACCACCTAAACAGTATCTCCAAGGGTGAGGTTTAAAAACTTTTCGTTTCCTTGAAGGTAGGAATATTAATCGGGGATGGACTGTAGGAAATTTACTAGAAAAAGATGATGTCTACAACAAGAATCATTGTAAGGATCTAATTGATCGGAGATAATAATGGTAAGGGTCATAAGTTTTAGTAGCACCAGCCATTCACGCTAAAACTTATGAGGCAGTGTAGTAGCGCACATGACCACCAGCGATGACATCGTCATTCCTAAATAGTCCTGAGGAGATTGAATTGGAATTATATGTGAGTTACTTTATGTATGGTGCCAGTCCATTATGGACGAGAAGAGTGTGATGATTTGCACAATGGCGCCTTCTATGTCAGCGGTATGCGAACCTCATTTGTGAACGAGAATTAGACAAGATCTACTCGCTTTATATGTTGTCAAACTTGTGACCAATGTTATCCGTAATGTCACAATATGCTGTACTGTCAACTCAGGTTATTGTTTGGTATTTTATCAACGTTGTATAAAAATTTAAAAAGTACAATAAGTACAATAATGGGGCACATTACTTACCGTACTGTTGATCACCCCGATACGGAATGTCCGACGAGGGATGAAGTCCATCGCGCGTTCACCAAGATGGTGCGCCGATATCCTGCATATGGTTGGTCCCCGCTCAGGTCCCCCCGATCTTCTACGGGTTGTGAGTGCATTTCTTTGCAGCACATTTGATTTTAAATCCTGGGCTGTAGTCCGATCAGTCGGGTTTGTCCGAAGCACGGCCTCGCGACTTGTGTCGCAATGAAATGCGCCAAGCATGCACCTAAAATCGATTGCGTGTGCAAAAAAACCCTGTAAATGCAGTGCAACGAAATAGGTGCGGGGAACCGAAGGAAATGCGGCTCCGCGAACCATTGTAAATGTGCCCAAACGTGCTGTGTAGACAACCGACACCAAACTGGTAGAACCATTATTATGGTGTCCGTCTATCATCTATATGATGTAAACCCTCTCTCTTACAACCACTCAGATGCCACGGTTACTAAACCCGCATCCTTAAGTAGATGTGGCTCGGGTGTAAGTTTGCAGTCCTGTTACAGAGAAGCACATGAACCAACAGACGCCTTAAGAGATTGCCCTCACTTTTATGGTTTGTGGGACTTCTGATGGTAAGGAGCATAGGAATGATGGAGCACAGAACACAGGCTCCACCTGTTCGATTTAGTATACCCGGGTGGATAGAGACCCCTCTTCTTGTTGGTAATTAATGGGGGGTGCATGGTGGATGGACACCAGACTGATCAGTAAGATATATGTAATTACAGTGAATGTCCAGGAAATTCTGGGACGGATGCTTTTGTGCGCTCCAGTTCTGGTTACTCAAGCCCTGTGCCCCACCTGGAGGTTAAGTAAGACGGTAACACTGATGGCACTTCTAACCACAGGATTGAGGAAAGAGATACCAGGTAAGGATAGGCTTCTCTTTGGTCAAAATGGGTCTTATGGTCCCCTGGAAAACTGTGCTGGACACAGGGCCAAAAAGCTGGAACGTACCAGAGCATCACTAGAACTAGAATTCAGTAGAACACCACATGACACTGATATTGAATGCCATCACAGAATCCCAATATTAACCCCTTTAACCGTAAGGACCCTCACCTCTTTTTGTTTTTTCATTTTATTTTTTCCACTCTCCCCGCAATCAAATCTTCAATTTTTTTTTTTTTTTTTAAGTTTCACTTGTTTCTCGACAAAGTTGTACTTCACAGTGATGGGTATTATTCTCCTGCCGTGTGTACTGGAAGAGCGGGGAAAAAATTGCTTTATCTGGGTTTGGTGCGATCACGGGGTAGCAAATTGTCTAGGTTTTATGTTTTATACATTGTACAAAAATTAAAACCTTGTGTAGACTTTTGTTATTTTTAGTTCTGTGCTAATAACTTTTGATAATTCGGGTCGGAGAGTGGGGGGTATATTTTTTGCGCTTTTGATTGAAGTTTCACTTTTTATTGGCAAAAAAAAAAGTGCCATTTTTAATTATGGGCGCTATTCTTCCGTACTTTTTCGGATTGGTGGAATACCTAATGTGTTGATTTTCACTGTTATGAAGGCTGTTAGAGGACCTGTGATGATTCACTGTCATGTGTCAGTACCTTGATCAATCACATGGGCGTGGGCGGAGCTTGGCTGTGCAGCTGCTGAGGCTTTCATAAGTTCATACAATGTCCCGACGATCAGGTAAGAGAAATGTACACAAAGAGCTCCACGACACACACGCTCTGCCTATTACCCACAGCAACACACATACCCCTACTACACACACAAGCTTGGCTACACAACAGCAACACATATACCCCTACTACACACACAGCTCTGAGACATTCTGTCATACAGCAACACACATACCCCACTACACACACAGCTCTGCATACCACAGCACACACATACCCCACTACACACAGCTCTGCTACAGACAACAAACACACTTACCCCACTACACACCACAGCTTCTGCTACTACCAGCAAAACATACCCCCCACTAAACACACGCTCTGCTACACAAAGAAAACACAAAACACACACAGCAACACACATACCCACTTCACACACAGCTCTGATACATACAGCAAACACTACCCATACACACACAGCTTGCTACACCCAGCAACACACATAACCCCCACTACACACAAAGCTCTGCCTACCCACAGCACACACATACCCCATACAACACAACAGCCCTGCTACACACAGGCACACCAGACCACCAACTCACACACAGCTCTGCTACCCACAGCAACACACCTACCTCACTACACCACACACAGCTCCGCTAACCACAGCAAACACACATTACCTCACTACCCCACAGCTTCGCTACACCACAGCAACACACATACACCTCCAAATAGCAACAACAGCTCTGCTACACACAGCACACACATACCATACACTACACAGTGTACCCAGCACACACAGCACTACCTAGACTAGCACCACGAGCAACGCACATCACCCACTACACACCACAGCTTGCTCGACCAGAGCAACCACTTTACCCCCACTACACACACACGACCTCGCATCATACGGAAGACCCCCTACACACACATGCAATACGAAACCACCCACTACACACACGCTCTGTACACTACAGCAACACGCACCGCCACTACACACAAGAATCTACACTTTACGCCCACCACCAACACATACAACACACAGCAACCACAGCAAACCCGCTACACACGAGCAACCCTACCCCAATACACACACAGCTCTGCTACACACAGCAAGCACTTACCCCCATCCAGATCTTCAACACCACACTACCCCTATACCCAGCAAACACTACCATAACACACACCAGCTACTACACACAGAAACCTTCCCACTGCACCACAGGTTGCACACAACACATTACCCCCACTCAACCAGCCCAACCACATGAAACCCCCCCCCCACTCCAAATCCCACACACACAAAGCTCCTACCACACAACACCAATACCCCCACTACACCACAGCTCTGCTACCACACAGCACACACATTACCCCCACTAACACACAGCTCTACCAGAACTACCACTACCACACAGCTCAACCAACACATTACCCCCACAAACCACACAGCTCGCTACATACAAGCACGCATCCCCACTACACACACGCTCTACAGCAGCACGAAACCCACTACCAACACATCCGCTACACAGCAGCACATACCCCAACTACACACACAGCTCTGCTACACCAGCACGCAACACATACCCCATAATTATTATTATTGTGGTTGGTGTGCCTCTGGGGACATTGTAATCAGATCTAGCATTTTGTGCTGTCTTTTGGTTGTTGGGATGCCCGGTGGGGTGGAGTTGTTACCAGAAGTTTGTACACCCTGTTCTTTAAGCGTTTGTTCACACAAGATTTTTCATCTTTTCACACCCACAATTTTTGAATTTTGGCTCACGTTTTTAGGACTCCCTTGGTGTTAATGCGCTGGTTGCAGAATCCTCATTTGATGAGTCCATGTAACCATCCTTCTTCCTCCTGATGTTATCCACACAAAATCAACACAGACCACATGGCTTCAGTCTTGGCAGCTAAGATGACCGCAGTCCGGATCACAAAGACGGGAGATCATGAAATGACACGCACCGGACGAAGACGGAGGGCAGCAGTGTCACAGGAACAAAATGGGGCTCTTAGCCCGGAGCTCGTTGTTACCAGATGATTTCCCTGTTTCTCCCCCTTCCTGTTTCACTGAACCGTGCTCCCCGGATCACCCAGCACGGTCTGAGGGACCCCCCAAGGATGGACCGAGACCTGAAGGAGATCGTTCCCAGAAGAATATATAGCTTGACCTCAGGAGATCATATACCTGACGTGACGAGAGAGGTTAAGCGCCCTCCAGATTCTCATCCATATCAGTCATCTGAGTTTATGATTATATTGGGTTGCCTGCGGGTGGGGAAAAGGTCAGAGAGAACAAAACCCAGAAAAAGAAGATTAAATGACCCAATGAAAACGTGGCTAGAGGTTCATTATCAATGACCTTAGTTGTTATGACGCTACGGAGAACTGCACATTGCTATGGTGGCCTAGAAATTGCGTACGTTTGTGGGCTGAAGACTATACTTTGTTGTGTTTTGGATACACACCACAATATGTTTCAGTCCTACGAGAAGAAAACTTAATGGTCCTTCTGTTGTTTTCAATGTTGGTCTCTATACACAGGAATTATAACCATTTAAAGAAGACTCAGGAAGACTGTGTATTGACTCCACAAAAGTGACCAAAAAGAGCCAGGAGGATAGGAATCCAAGTCATATTTATATTCTTGGACCTCCCCCTCACCCCTGATACATGTAGATCAATGTCAGAGAAGATCCTAGAAGCTGACATGGGAATGATTGGCGGGCAGCTGTGCTGGGACTGGAGAGGGTGACACTGCTGGAATGCTGGAATTATACAGTGAAAGGAGGCGACGGGTGGTGACTACCCAGTTGTGTGTGTAAGCTGATAAAGGTGTCGGTGTGGGTACGTCAGCTTCTCCTATGGAGGAGAGGGAGTTATGTAGAAGAGACAAGATCGTACAGGACGTCCATGATGGAGGAACCACGGGCCCCTCACATCACAGAGTATAACACGGACTTCATAGACACGAGGATACCCTTAATTATCTGTTAGAAGAAGTGAATTCAGTCTATGTATGTGATCCCTACAGTCACATCAGGAGGTAAGAAAGATCCCGAGAGGATGTGCCCCGTCCTCTTCTACCAATGGAAGGATAAGGTAGGTGGAGATTCCCTCATATGACATGGAGGACGGATGTGACCTCATTGTCTTCAGTCTATATACCTCAGTAAGCTATATTGTTCTTCATACGTTTTGTGTAATCGAGGAGGAGGAGGAGGGCGCGAGCGTGACGGATGACCATAGACAGGAAATGTGCTCTGGATCTTCTCATGTCCCAGGAGGATAAAGTACGCTGATTCCGCATCTATTCTCATCTCTTGACTATTATAAACATTGTTCTCAGCTTCTGAATGCAGGACAATGATTAGGGCAGTAGATGTTGTAGTACAGTAACCATAAAGAAGAGAGTCTGTGAGTGATGGTCGAGGAGAGTAAGGAGGAGTCCCTGCAGGGTATAGCCCAAGCGTGAGTACGTGAACAGAACATAAAACTGAGAAAGAATCATGATGCAGAATTGTTAATAAATGGGTCGTTCTGTGTAGACTGGTGACCCAGCAGTCAGTTGCCCCATGCAGGATTGCCACTCACTTAAAATCCACAGGACAGGCCCAAAGTACCTAGCTATCCACTCCTCACAGCAGCACAGTTTCCCTAGAGTTACTACTCGAATGCTGCGGTATGCGAGTGACATCACAGACGATCAGCTCCTCCGGAATCCTACCCCTCTAACAGTGCAGCACCAACGTCGCTCCATACCTTAGATGTTAGTGGACATTGACTTCATTACCAAGGACTTCAGCCATTTTGTCCACCCTCATAGCGCTCATCACTCCCTTTATAAGGAACAACAAAAAAAACTGTGAAGTTACCAAAATTCACTAGGCTTCTATATACATGGACCAGCCTGTGACCTCTATGTGTGAAACCGGTTGTCTTATTGTATTATTTAGTTACTGATCGTGTGGTTTAATAAAATCCAGAGTATGGTAGCGAGAATTTTATGGTAATATTGTTACCATAAAAGTGGATAAACAATTGTGTTTTGTGGAGAAGGGACTCTACCGCGGGCTCAGAGGGACAGGTGGTATCTTCAGATGTTCACAGCAGATGCCATAGCTTGTCTGCCATCCCGGGGTCTCCCCCTCACCCCCTGATACATGAGGAGATGAATATACAGGAGATCCTAGAACTGACCATGAAGATGGCGGAGCTGCTGACTATCTGTACCAGGACGTCATGATGGAGGACCCCCGGCCCCTCACATCACCAGGTAATAGACAGGACTATAGACACGTGTCCCCTCATTATCTGTATATCAGGTAGGTGGAGATCTCCCCTATGACCTGTAGACGCCTGTGACCTCCTTGTCTTCAGTCTTATCCCTCAGTATTATATGTCTTCCGCTCATACAACAGTATAAGAACATATAATAGCTGAGGGATAAGACTGAGACAAGGAGGTCACAGGCTTCTACAGGTCATGGGAGATCTCCACCTACCTGATCATCCTGTGGTAGAAGAGTAAACGGGGACATCTCTCGGGATCTTTCTCTCTCCTGTGTGTGACTGTAGGGATCACATACAGAGACTGAATTCCTTCTTTATACAGTATGAAGGGGGACACGTGGTCATAGTCCTGTCTATTACCTGTGTGTGAGGGCCGGGGGTCCTCCATCATGACGTCCTGGTACAGATCCTTGTGTCCTTCTACACACACTCCCACTCCTCCATGGAGAAAGACAGCCCCCGCCACACACTCCTGACCCTATAGGAAGACACCACACAATGGGTACAGTCACCACCCGGCGCCCTCCAGTTATGTGTAATGTCCCAGCATTCCCAGCAGGTCACCTCTCCAGTCAGCGCTCCCAATCTTCATGGTCAGTTCTAGGATCTCCTGTACATTCATCTCCTCATGTATCAGGGGGTGAGGTGGAGGTGACTCTTGGAGATCACTTCTGGGAGTCACACAGTCACCTGATTTCTTCTGCCCTGGGGTGGTTATGCTGTGTCATGGAGATCAACTGAATACAGTTGTACACATGACTATGAGGGTTTCAGATTTGTTGTACATAGATGTTGTATCTAAAGTTGAAATGATGCCAAAAACCTGACAGAATCTGGAGGCGTTTTACCTCTCCGGTCAGCAGGATGATCTCTAAGGAAGCCTAATCATTCTCTGGAGATATTCTGTCTGGGCCTTGTCCATCACTTGAAGGGTCCCTCAGGAGAGATGATCTGGGGTAGCAGGTCTGTGAAAAATCACACGGAAGGTCATCTGGGAAATGGTTACAAACCGGTGTTTCCTGGGACTGCTGAGCTCAGTCTCACAGCCGAGGTATAGGTCTCCTGATGTGTTGATCTCATATGCTGTCTCTGTTGTAACCTCATTTTATACAAGCCTAAAACAGGTAGCCATGTAGTATCCAGCCATGGTAGTATCTAAAGGTCCATGGACCCTGGGGAAAGAATTCTAGAGATTCCATGGGTCCTAAGTGTCAGACAATTCCCACTCGCTACAATTTCTTTGTGGATTTTGGGTTGGAACACAGAGGTAGTAATGACCATCGGATTCTAGCACCAGTGCTTAATACCCAAGGATGAAACATCAGCCACAGATGCTACAAAATGTATTGATCTTACAAAAACCTTATATATAAAAACCTCAAAGTTAAAATATATGGCTTGGAAAAGATTAAAAAATTTCCCTGTGAACAATGTTACTATTAAACTATATTTTATGATTTAGGCAAAAGCAAAGGTTTTGTGCATGTTACATAGAATTATGCCTGCGTTTCTCTGCAGTGCAAAAGGAGTTATTTTTCACACCGTCAGTGCTTTTGTTCCAATCCTCTCTCTTCTTGTGGTTTGTAGTACACGTACCTCCTGACAGGGCGTAACTAGGAGGGCTGGGCCCTTAGCAGACATCTGTATGGGGACTCCTTCTCATATATATCTTATATATTATGTGTACACAATCACAAACTAAATAAAACTCTCTGACTCCCCCCCCCCCGTTCGTCAACTACAATCATTCTCTATCTCCCCGCACTCGCCCTCCTCCAATGCCTGCTCTACTGTGGCCTAACTCATTGGGGGAGATGGATCAAAGAGCTGCAAATGCCATCATGCAAAATCAGACACACTCAGTTTTTTGCTGAACCATATTTATTGTTGGTGTGTAAATTCATGGTATTACCGTAGTTATTTTTGCGTAAGGCCATTTTTCACCAACACACCCCCTTTAAGAAGACACGCCCCTTTCAAAGACACATCCCCTTAGTCGGACAAGTCGGAAAGTGAGGAGCACTCACCCTCTTCTCCAGCACTGTGTGCTACCAAGGGGAGCGCATGTTCGGGTAGTCAGGGGCTAAATATACAGTCAATATGGAAATCTTGTTTTAGTAATTCATTCAGCCTATTAGCCTAATTTGAAGTTGTTACCAGTATACGTGTGTAAGGGAGGTTTTACATGCCAGTTGATTTGTGAACTACATGGATCCTACAGGTCCGCTGCATGCACAAACCAACTCCGGGGACGGGACTCTGAGCATCATATGGTGCATATGGAGCCCGAGCAGAGTGCAGCATATATCAAAATGATGTCTGGGAGTCCTATCCCCATCCTGCCACTGACCCAGTGTTACTTGAGTAAAAAAAATGTGGATCTCTGTGATGGACTGAAACGGTCACTTGAAACAAAGAAAGCCATAAAACAGTCAGAATATGTATATGAATTTGGTTTTTTTTTCACTCCATTTGGAATTTTCTTCCCAGTACACGGCTCTCGCGATATTACACTCTCACACCCGATAGACTTTTGTTATGCAGGAAAATAACAGTTCTGACATCATAAAAGTTATGGATTTTGAAGTGGGGAGAGCAAAAAACCCAAATGTTAAATTTTAAAAAGGGCATTCACAAAGATCCTGAAGGGTATAGCAATGTGTCTATTCATGTCATAGTATTTGTGATATAGTATGCTATAAAAGTCCCTTCTGTCAATCATTCCCTGGGAAGAACACAAGTGCCTTTTCCTACTCAGGATTGTGGTGAGGGCAATCTCACATATTACTGTATCCTTGGACAGCAGGATCTCAACCCCCCTTTTTATTGGGAATTCTCACTCAAACTCTCCTCAGGGACGGTATAATCTAGAGATGCTTCACACTCTATGCCAGTTGGTAATCCAGGCCTTACTGTTTTCCTACCTGATGGGGGGCGGCTGGATGGTGACTAAATACACATCCGGTATTGGGAAATACAGGATAGAAGGCGTATACATCGTTGTCCCACCATCTTGGAGAGGGACAAGGATTCAGAGACGTCATAAAGGGATGATAGGGAGGAAGGAAGGAAAATCTTACCATGAGCCAGCTAGGAAAGGACGAAGGAAAATCTCCCTAAAGACCAACTAGGAAAGGAGAAGGGAATCTGCCTCCTGAAGACCAGCCAAGGAAGGCGAAGGAAGTCTAAGTGAGACACCCCACAGACATATCATCCTAAGTATTGGGGCTGAGTAACCTGTTCTATTCCAATGCTCACTTCCCTTGCCTCCATCTTTACACCTATCCACCTCTGTACCCCAGAACCTAGTCTCTAGTACCACCAGCTTCCATTGTATACCAAGCATTACTATCATCTGACCCCTACTTGCCCCTGTTGTCTCAAGTTAAACTATCTACTGTACCCCTGCTCGCCCTGTTTTCCAGCGATTAACCTATCTCGTAACCCCGCGATGTCCTTGTACAATCCTCCCTGTCCCTTCAGTTACTCTGTAATATGGATAGTTAGGGGAAGCTATCTATGATTATGATTTGCTGGTGTAGGTGTTGTATTGAGCCTTGTGTGGTTGGTATTCTGTGGTTGGTTGTGGTGTATTTGATTAACATTGTATATTACATTCTAGGCGTGTTAATAAATTTATTGTATTTAACCCGAGTGGGGTAATATAAGTGTCCGCAATACAGAGGACTGATAAACAGAAGATTATAAGATATGTAACCGTACAATACGTAGGAGGTAGTGATATTAATCGTTTATAGTTGGCTAGCATTTAAGAACACCATGCTGTCCTAACGTGACCCCACTGGCGATGCCAGGGTCCCTGACTGTTTAATTTTAAATTGTTCTTATGTGTTCATCTAAGTTATAGAGTGTTTTCTACGTGAACTAAGAGAGGTAGAAAGCTAGCGGACAGGTGGTTTAGTGTACATCGTGTTAGTGTCGGTTGTTATACTGCGGCAAGGCTTGAAAGTTCGGACAAGATTCCAGTGCTTGCGGGAGTGAAGGGACTGGATGATTATACATAGAGAAACCTATTTAATTTTTTTTTTGTGTGAGATTTTATGATAATTTTCGTTTTGTTTTGCAAATCTTGTAGAGGCATCGTTGACAAGGAGTGTTTAGGAAGATGGAACTCACTATTTTGGTGACGTTCCACATGCTCAATGTTGGTGTTCTATTGTTGTACGTGTTGAAGTCCAGCTGGTCGGGAAAGATTTCCTTTTTTCCGAGGAGATGGAGGAGCGGAGGTGACCATAGACAGGACATGTGCTCTGGATCTTCTCCATGTCCCCCAGAGATAAGTAGCGCTGGATTCCCTGCGTCGCTGGATTCCCTGCGTCTTCTCCATCCTCTGACTATTATAACATTTGCTTCTCAGCTTCTGAACGGGGAGAAAGATCTAGACAGTATGGGTGTTGTAGCTGTAACCATAAAAGAAGAGACGTCTGTGAGTGATGAGGAGGAGAGTAAGGAGGACGTCCCTGCAGGTATCCGCCCAGGTGACCACTAAATAAATAATGCAGAAATGTAATCCAATGGTTTATTCCCTATTGCGGGACATGTAAGACACCAGTCAGTTGCCCACATACAGGAAGAAGCTCAAAGTCCTACTTATCCCTCATTCACAGCAACACAAGTCACAATTCCTAGTGGATTAGTTAGCAGAAGGGTCATGGGTGACATGACAGTAGAGTTCAGCGCTTCTCTGGACTACTACCCCCTCACAGTTGCTATAAACTGCTAGTGAACATCCTGGTGGCCTCCTATCATGATTTACTGGCCCATAATCTGAGGTCTACTGTTAGATTGTGACACTTGTGTCCAATGTATTTGTAGCTAATAAAGTTTTGCCTTGTAATTTTTTTTTAATTTTTTTATAGAAATATTTGAAACTATTACTAGAATTTTTAGGTTAATAGTATCCAAACGTGATTCAATATTCTATTTTTGCAGATGACTCTTTTAGGAGCTCAGAGGGACAAGTGATATCTTCAGATTCTAAAGCCGCTTGTAATGCTATCATACATCAGACCCCAGATATACCTTCAGCCCTACCCTGCAAGGATCTATCATTCAATCCTATTATACCGGTCTTATCTTCTGACTCTTCCAATTCAGTGGCCATTGAACATCAGGTTATTCCATATTCAGAGAAACCATATTCATGTTCAGAGTGTGACAAATGTTTTAACCAGAAATCAAAATTTGATAGACATCTACACACAGCTCTGCTACCCACAGCAACGCACATACCCTCACTACACATTATTATTATTGTCTGGTTTGTGTGCTCTGGGGTCTGTATCAGTTATTGCATTTTGCTGTACTTTGGTTGTTGGAGATGCGGTGGGAGTGTTACCAGTGTTAAAGTTTGTACACCCCTGTTCTTAAGCTTTGTTCACACAAGATTTTTCATCTTTTCCACACTCCATATATTTTTGACTTTTGCTCAGGTTTTTAGGACTCCCTTTGGTGTTAATGCACTGGTGCAGAATCCTCATTGATGAGTCCCATGACACATCCTTCCTCTTCCTCCTGTGTTTCCCACACCAAAATCCACACAGACCACATGGCCTCCTCTTGGCAGCTAAGATAGAGGTATCCACAAAGACGGAGATATGAAATAACACGACCCGGAGAGACTGGGGTCAGCAGGGTCACAGGAACACATTGGGCTCTTAGCCCGGCAGCCGTTTCCCAGATGATCTTCCCTGTGTCTTCCCCTCCTGTCTTCATAGAACGTGTCTCCGGATCACCCAGCACAGTCCTGAGGGACCCCCCAAGGATGGACAGAGACCTGAAGGAGATCTCCCGAAGAATATTAAGCTTGACCTCAGAGATCATCTACCTGCTGACCGGAGAGGTAAGCGCCTCCAGATTCTATCATCATATCTTAGGTATGATATATTAGGTGCCGCTGGGTGGGTGAAAAAGTCAGAGAGAAAAAAGAACAAAGATAAATGACCCCCAATGAACGTGGCTAGAGGTCATTATCAATGACCTCTAGTGTTATATGGATGCTACGGAGAACTGCCCATTGCTTGTGGCCTAGAAATTGCATACTGTTGTGGGCATGAAGCTATACTTTGTTGGTTTTTGGTATACACACCAAATGTTTCAGTCCCACTAGAAAAAACTTAATGGCCTTCTGTTGTTTTCAATGTTGGTCTCTATACACAGGATTACAACCCATTAAAGAAGACATCAGGAGACTGTGTGACTCCCAAAAGTGACCAAAAAGAGTCAGGAGGATGGAATCCAAGCCCAATCTTGGGACCTCCCCCTCACCCCCTGATAAATGAGATCAATGTAGAGAAGATCCTAGAACTGACCATGAAGATGGCGGAGCTCCTGTACATCATCTCATCAGTAATCAGGGGTGAGAGGGAGACCCCGGGATGGGGTGCAGGGTTTCCCCCCATTCTCATACAAGGGGCGGACAGCGCCTCACTAGACGTTTCTTACTAATGTGTAATCCTGGTTAGGGGAGACACAGAATATCTCATACATACATGTACGAGTCAAAATGGACCCCCAGTCCACATGATCGGTTATTACCAAAGAGATAAGAGGTATGTGCATCACCAGGATCTCACATCTCCTGTGAGCCGGTAGAGGATCTCTAGGGTGAGGTTCAATTAATTCTTACCATCTTCTTCTTGCCACTCTCATCTTGAAGGGGCAGCCAGGAATTTAATATGGCATAGAATCAGCAACCTGAAGAGATAAAGAGGATTGTTTACACAAGAATATATGTATGAATCTAATGTATCGGAGATAATAATGGAGGGTCCATAAGTTTTAGTAGAACAGCCGTTACACTAAACTCATGAGGCCGGTGATTTAAAAGTAGTCACCTGACCACCAGTCATAATGACATCATCTCTCCAATAGCCTGAGGAGGCCAAACTATATTGAGAGGATTTTATTATAGTATAGACACGGACTTATAATCAATTATATGGTGTCACCCTCTCTCTACAAACACTAAGACTGCCACGGATACTATTGACCAGAGGTAGCACTAACATTTTTCCGAAGGGACCCCACAACAGAGTCGTCAGGGACTGAGGTGGCCCCAGGACAAACAAACACAACAGAACCGGCCGGCAAATGCCAGCCCCAAACCCCTACAAGAGTGGCCCAGGGGACCCACAAGTTTTTTTAATACAATTTTCTTTACAGGGCACATGTTGTCCCTGATAATCTTTTTCAGGATTGGGCGGTCACTTAGCCAATCTTGTTTATAGCTCTGTGTGCCATCGTGCACAGCCAGGAGATGGACGGGGCTATTCACCGCTCTAGCCCAACTCATCCTGCGCAGCTCCAGGTTCTAGGCGTCAGAAGAACGGAGATATCTACAGAAACTTGCAGTTAATGAAAGGGATCCCTTTTAATATGACACAAACGGTGTTTCTAGGTGCTTTGGTTCATAGTCTACCATCTGAAGGCAGAGTGGAGAGGAGCTGCAGGGAGTCGGAGCAGAAGAAAGTAGAAAAAAGTTAGACCTCTGATCGTAGCTGAACCTGGTCAGCCTTCTAAACATTATTCTGTAAAAGTTTATTAAAGTGAACCGGTCAGCAGAAAGTCATATTAGTTGGTGACAGGTTCCAATAGCTCATGTTATGGTATTTTTAAATATGTCTTTGTCAACGCATTCTGCATATTTCAGTACTAGTACTTTCTATAAGTCTAATTCCCAGTACCAGGCTCCCTGCCAGCACCGTGCGTGTGGTCCCTGGGGAGGCAGCTGGACGCATGTGTCTCCTCATAACATTCTTATTTCGATCCACAAACCCCCTCCTCCTGCTGCTCCAATGTAATACAGGAAGTGGAGAGGAGTGGATGAGGTGTGAGAGGAGACAGAGACACAAGCTGAGAAGAAGCCCTCCTAGGGACTCTACTGTCTTCCCATGCAGCAGCATGTGGTGATTCCTGAGGAGGGGCTCTGCAGCTTGTGTCTTCTCAGTCTCTCTACACTCATCCAGCTCCCTTCCACTTCCTGTAAGGTACATTGGAGCAGCAGGGGAGGGAAAGGGGATGGTTGATGGAGGAGAATAAGAATGTATGAGGAGACCAACCGGCGCTGGCAGGGAGCACAGGTAATGTGAAGTAAACTATATAAACTACTGAATGCTCAGCATACTTATTAAAAAACTTCAGAGGAAAAAAAAAATGGGCAAAAAAAGTATATTTCTTGTTTATTTTGTGAGAAAATTTTGTTGCTAATTCATAAAATAAACAAAAAACATTAATATTAAAACTCCAAATTAAGTAAGTTGTTCAAAGTATGTCATACTGAAAGATGGACATACCAGAGCGATGCGGGACCCGAGCAGAGTATCTATTACCTTTTGTTTTGTTTACCCCTGTCCAACCCCCACAGGATTTTGTTGTTCCTCCAAACCCTATGAAGTCACTTGGTGAAGCTGTCACTGGAGATTAGAAGACGCCTCCGAGCTTAGGATCATCATCAATGACTGATATAGGGCTGACCCCCACACAACGCCATGCGATTGTGTAGTGCGTGGTGCCTGGTATTGCAGCTCACCATGCAGTCGCTGCAGTAGGACTGATCTGTAATGAGAATGCCAGCATTGGAGTCAGACCCCCACATTATCACTGATACTGACAGACGACCATTACAGACTCCCAAAACCCCTTTAAGACCCCAGGAACTGAGCAATTATTAAGGGTTAAAGATAATTACTATTCTGTACAGACACCCGTGTGCCCCAGAGATGAAAAGGCCTGCGATGATGTCACTGTCATGTGACAGTCTGCTGGGGCAGAAGTCACAGACCAGGTTTTCTGCTGGTAGATGGAAGAAAAGTTAGAAGACCTGTGATGATGTGAACTGTCATGTGATTCAGTCACATGGATGTGGGAGGAGCCAGGGCCCGGCTGTGGCAGCTGCTTGAGGACCTTTTATCAAAGTTCAAAGCAAATGTCTGGTGATCAGGTAATAGAAAATGTACACAAACCTAATGAATACACAGCTCTGCTAAATACAGCTCACCACACACACAGAGCACACCACTACACACACAGCTCTGCTACATACACAGAGGGCTCACTACACACACAGATTTGCACATACACAGAGCTCCACGTACACACACAGCCCTGTTACCCACAGCAACCCACATACCCCACGACACACACAGCTCTCCAACATATACAACCCTGATACACATACAGCTCTGCTACCCACAGCACACACATACCCCTCTAAACAACACTCTGCTACCCACAGCAGCTACACAACATACCCCACTACACATATAGCTCTGCTACCACAGCAACACACATCCACACACACAGCTCTGCCTACCCACAGCAAACACACTACCCCACTCCACAAAGCTCTACCAAAAATATACAACCCTGCCTCACCCACAGCAAACACAACATACCCCACTACACACACCGCTCTGCTACCACAGCAACACATATACCCCCACTACACATATAGCTATGATACCCCACAAGCAACCACACATACCCCACTACCACCACAGCTCTGACATACAGCAACACACATAACCCCTCTACAAAACCACTGGCTACCCACGCAACACACATACCCACTACACACACAGCTCTGCTACCCACAGAACACACATACCCCACTACAACACACAGCCCTGCTATACCCACAGCAACACACATACACCACTACACACACAGATCTGCTAACCACAGCAAACATAACCCACTACACATATAGCTCTGCTACCACAGCAACACAAATACCACATACACACACAAGCTCTGCCTACATTACAGACAACACACATACCATCTAAACAAAACCACTCTGTCCCACAGCAAACACACATAACCCCACTACCACAACACAGTTCTGTACCCAAGCAACACAAATACCCCACTACACACAGTTATGCTATACCCACAGCAACACAACATTACCCACTACACACACAGCTCTACTACAAACAGCATCACACATACCCCACTAAACAAACAGCTCTGTACCCACAGCAACACACATACCCACTACACCACAGCTCTGCATACCCACCTGCCTAAATATAACCCTATGATACTTACGGCCCTGCTACACACTATTCTGTACCACACCTAGCATGCTACAACCCAATGCCCTGCTACAACCCATGCCCTGCTACACACACAGCATGCTACATTCAAGCTCTGCTTACATACCACAACCCGAGTATACTACTGCCCGACCTGCCACACAGCCACTACAACAAACAAACTCGGTTAACATACACAATCGTGCTATACCAATGGCCCGTTGATACACACAGCTCTGCTATACCCAATGCCCTGTTACACACACAGTTCTGCCTTCACACTGGCCCGTTAAACACACACGCCTGCTATACCCACTGGCCCTTTATATCACACAGCCCGCTAGCTTCAAATGTCGTTACACACACAGCCCGGCTATACCCAATGCACCATTACCACAACACAGTCCCTGATATACCCCAATGCCCCGTTACACACACAGCCCTGATACCCAAGCCCCGTTACACACACAGCTGCTATAACCCAATTGCCCGTACACACACACAGCCCTTGCTATACCCAATGCCCGGCTTAACACAGCGCCCTTGCTATAGCCAATGCACAATTACCACACAGCCTGCTTACCCCAATGCCCCGTTACACACACAGCCAGGCTATACCCCATGCCCGTACACAAACAGCCCTGCCTCTACCCATGCCCTGTTACCCACAGGCCCTGCTATACCCAATGCCCGTTACACAAACAGCCCTAGCTATACCAATGCCCCGTACACACACAGCCTGCTTACCCAATTTGCCCTGTTACACACAGAGCCCTGCCTCTACCCAATGCCCGTGAAACACACAAGCCCTGCATACCCAATGCCCCGTTACACACCAGCCCTGCTTACCCAATGCCGTACCCACACAGCCCTTGCTATACCCAATGCCCGTTAACACACAGCCCCTGCTATACCCCATGCCCGTTACA
The DNA here is from genome assembly GCA_019512145.1 of Engystomops pustulosus. Classification (NCBI taxonomy): domain Eukaryota; kingdom Metazoa; phylum Chordata; class Amphibia; order Anura; family Leptodactylidae; genus Engystomops; species Engystomops pustulosus. The sequence continues at coordinate 305,090,213 of CM033641.1, forward strand.
CACCCAGCCCTGGCATACCCAATGCACAGTTACACAACAGCCCTGGAATACCCAATGCCCCGTTACACACACAGCCCTGCTATGTACCCAATACCCATACAACACACAGCCCTGTATACCAATGCCCCATTTACACAACACAGCCCTGCTATACCAATGCCCGTTACACACACAGCACGGCTATACCCAAGCCCTGTACACTAAACACCGCTTAAAAAGAACTGTAAAAAAAAAATCTGTTAAAGTGCACAAAAAATCCATATGTTAGACTGGTTTACTTGTCATAACTAAGGGAAAAACAAATTGGACCATAGGAGGAACAAACCTGGACTGAACCCTGGGAGACAAATCATATCACAATGCAATATATGTGTGTAGGATGTAGATGTATTATAATGATTGTATAGAGGGTTACCGGGGTCGATACTGTTTTATGCTGCGGGATGTGATGCCACATTCTGCACTGCGTCTGTATAAAGGGTTTAATGGAAAACACTGAGGAAAATTATTTCTGACTAAACTGAAGATGGAGGGGGGATCAGACTTGTTTACGACAAAAACCAGACAGTCCGGTGACGCCGCTGTTTACCTTTCGCGAGCGGTGCTGTGTCAAGGCCAGAGAGATCATGGGAGACTCAGTTGAAGTCTATGGGAGACTGGGGGTCATTATGCTTGAGAAACAGCCCGGTCCCTGGTGGTGCTGCAGTCAGGGAGCGAAATCGGCGAGGAGAAGACTTACGGAGTAGATAGCAAGAAAAAAATGACCGGGACAGCTATCCAGAAAAACTTTCCTCAGCATTAACCCTTCTTTGCCAGGGGGGGGGGGGGGGGGGGTGGGGGGGGGGGGGGGGGGGGGGAGAATCGCCTGTGATTTGCTTGTATGTTTGGTACCGTGGAATTCTCAGGTAAAGAAGGAAACTGTTCACTGCAGTCCCTGACTCGCAGACTTCTATCCCATAGGGGTGCACCCCACCTTCCCCACCATTCAGAGGCAGGGTCTGGAAGGTGGCAACCTTCGGAAGGGTCTGGGGCCACCCCAAACCTGGCACTGTACAGCACTATGAGAGGAATCTGGGGACCCCGTCCTGAAATCCACACCGCCGGACCCGCACCTACCCGTGAGCACCACATACAGGTACGTGGATGATAGGGAAACAATAGGGTGGTCAATCAGCTGATGGTAAAAGGAAAGGAATAAAGCAACGGAGGAAACAATGTGCACAGAATATCATTAGCATCGCGGGTGTGAGGAGCGGATATTGTGTGCCTTTTTTAAAATTTAAAATTTTTGTGGGTTGTTTTGTGCTATCCCCAACTTCAAAAACTCCATAACTTTTTATTGTCTATGGCAGAACTGTCTTTTTCCTGATAACAAACTGTAATTTCGGTGTGAGAGTGTCTTAATATTCCAGGCCTTTTTTGTACTGGGAAGTGGAAAGAAAATTCCAAATGGGAGTGGAAAAAAAAAAACCATATTACATATGCTATTCTGCCTGCCTTTTATGGCTTTCTTTGTTTCAACATGACACGTTCAGTCCCATCACCGAGAAGATGCCACATTTTCTAATTTACGGCAATAACACTGGGGTCGGTGGCCGGATGGGGATAGGGACTCCCAGAACCATTTGAATTATGCTGACTTGCTCGGGACCATATAAGCCCTAGGATGCATCAGAGTCCCGTCCCCAGAAGTTGGTTTGGTGCATGCAGCGGACACTGTAGGATCATGTTTCACCAAAATCAAAACTGGCATAAGTAAAACCTCCGTACACAGGGGTAATCTGTAACAACTTCTTCAAGTTAGGCTAATAGGCTGAATAATGTAACAAAAAAACCAAGATATCCGTAGCGCCTGTATTGTTTGGCCCCTGACTCCACGAACATGCGCTCGCCTGGGTAGCGAACGGATGTGCGGTGCAGGGAGGAGGAGTGAGTGCTCCTCACTTTCCGGATTGTCCTCAGACTAAGAAGGGTGTGGTCTTCTTAAAGGTGGTGTGGTGGGTGAAAATAGCCCTTACGCAAAATAAACTAATACCATGAATTTTTTACACCCAACGGATAAATATGGTGCAGCAAAAAACTTTGTGTTGTCTAATTTTGCATGACGGAGCTTGTAACTCTTTGATCCATCTCCCCCAATGAGTTAGGCCCACAATAGAGCAGGCATGGAGGAGACGGGAGGAAGGGGGAGATAGAGAGTGAATTGTACTTAACAGAACTGGGAGGGTTCAAGGTATAATATGATGGGAAGGAGGTCACCATTACAGATGTCTGCTAAGGGGACCCAGGCCTCCTAGTTACCCCTGTCAGGAGGCGGTGTGGTACACAACACACAAGAGAGGATGGCAGAAAGCTGATGTTGGTAAACCTTAAAAGAAGGGAACACATACGTGATTGTGATGCTGCAAAGAAAATAACTCCTTTTGCATGGCAGGAGCAAACGCACGGAAATTCTATTGTACATGGACATAAACCTCCTGCTTTTGCCTAAACATAAAAATATATTTAATAGTATGATGTTCACAGGGAAATTTTTTAATCTTACCAAGCCATATATTTTAAACTTTGAGGGTTTTTTATATGATAAGGTTTTGGGAAGATCAATTAATCATTTTGTAGCGTTGTGATGGCTGGTGCCTGAGTTCCTGTATGGTGCATTACTAACTATGTGTTCCAACACCAAAATCCACAAAAGAAATTGTAGCGAGTGGGAATTGATCGGACACTTAGGACCAAGGATACTAGAATTCTTGCCCCAGGGTCCATGAACCTTTAGTACTACCATGGCTTGGATACTACAGGGCTACGTGCTTTTAATGGCTTGTATAAATAAAGGTTCAACAGAGACGAGGTCTGAGAATCACACTATCAGGAGACCTATACCCGGCTGAAGGATGAGCTCAGCCATGTCCAGGAAACACACTGGTCTTGTAACCATTTCCCAGATGACCTTACCGGTGTGTGATTTCTCACAGACCTTCCCACAGACATCGCTCAGGAGGGACCACTCCAAGGATGGACAAGAAGAAGATCTCCAGAGAATATTAGGCTTACCTTAGAGATCATCTACTGCTGACCGGAGAGGGGTCAAGACGCCTCCAGACTGTCAGGTTTTTTGGCATCATTTCAACTTTTAGATGCCAACATCTATGTACAAACAAATCTAAAACCCCATAGTAAATGTTGTACAACGTATTCAGTGTGATCTCCAATACACAGCATTAACCCCAGGGCAGAAGAAATCAGGTTGCTGTGTGACTCCCAGACAGTGATCTCCAAAAGTGCACCTCAACCTACCCCCTGAACATGAGGAGATGAAGGTCAGGAGATCCTAGAACTGACCAGGAAGATGGGGAGCTGCTGACTGGAAGAGGTGACCTGCTGGGAATGCTGGGACATAGACGTACCTGGAGGACGCCGGGTGTGACTGTTTTTTTCTTGTACCCAGTGGTGTTCGGTCTTCCTATAAGGGTCAGGATGATGGCTGTCATTTCTCCATGGAGGAGTGGGAGTATGTTAAGAAGGACCCAAGGATCGTTACCAGGACGTCATGAGGGGGACCCCGGCCCATAACATCAACAGGTAATATACATGGAACTATAGACCGTGTCCCCTCATTATATGTATAAAGGGAAGGAATTCAGTCTCTGTTGTGATCCCTACAGTCACCAGGAGAGAAAAGATCCCGGAGAGACATGTCCACGTTCCTCTTCTACCACAGGATGATCAGGTAGGTGGAGATCTCCCCATGACTGTAGAAGCCTGTGACCTCATTGTCTTCAGTCTTATCCCTCAGTATTATTATGTCTTAGAATTGTGTATAATGAGAGGAGGAGATTGGAGGAGCGGATTTGACCTAGACAGGAACATGTGCTTCTGGGATCTTTCTACATGTCTCCAGAGATAAGTAGGCGGCTGGATTCCCTGCGTCTGCTCCCATCCTCTGACTAATAAAATTGCTTCTCAGCTTCTGAATGAGGACAATGATCTGGAAGTAGCGATGTTGTAGCCATAACCATAAAGCAGAGACGTCCTGTGAGTGATGAGGAGGAGAGTAGGAGGACGTCCCTGCAGGTATCCGCCCAGGTGACCACTAAATAAATAATGCAGCAAGGTATCCAAGGTGTATTCCCTATTGCGGGAATGTAAGACACCCAGTTCAGTTTTGCCAATACGGAAGAAGATCAAAGTCCTATTATCCTCATCACAGCAACACAAGTCCACAATTCATAGTGGATAGTTAGAGAAGGGTCATGGGTGACACGGACAGTATAGAGTCAGCGCTTTCTCGGACTACTACCCCCTCACAGTGCTATAACTGCTAGTGAACATCCTGGTGGCCTTCATTCATGATGTACTGGCCCTAATCTGCGGGTCTACTGTTAGATTGTGAAACTTGTGTCCAAATGTATTTGTAGCTAATAAGTTTTGGCCTTGTAATTTTTTTTTAATTTTTTATAGAAAATTATTTGAAACTATTACTAGAATTTTTAGGTTAATAGTATCCAAAACGTGATTCAATATTCTATTTTGCAGAGACTCGGTAGGAGATCAGAGGGACAAGTGATATCTCAGATCTGAAGAGCTGTAATGCTATATACATCAGACCCAGATATACCTTCAGCCCTACCCTGCAAAGGATTACATTCAATCCTATTATACCGGTCGATCTTCTGACTCTTCAATTCAGTGCCCCATTGAACTCGGTTAGTTCCATATTCAGAGAAACCATATTCAGGTTCGGAGTGCTGACAAATGTTTAACCAGAAAATCAAATTTTATTCGACATCTGACGAGTTCCACAGAGGAAGAAACTCATGTTTGTTCCGAATGTGGAAGGTGTTTTGCCGAGAAGACACACTCTCGTTAAACACTGAAGAATTCACACGGGAGAGCGGCGTTTTAATTGTCAATGTGGGAAATGTATTACCTTTAAATCAACTCTTATCAATAACAGAATTCACACAGGACTGAAGCCCGGTTTCCTGCACTGAGTTGTGGGAAGTGTTTGACACAAAAAAACAAGCTCTGTTAACCATCAGAGAATTCACTCAGGAGAGAAGTCCTTTCCTGTGAAGATGTGGGAAATGCTTGACCCAGAAACGAACTTTACAAAGCACCAGATTATCCATATAAGAGAGAAGGAAAAGTGTTTCCATACTCGTGTTCATGAATGTGGAAAAGGTTTTCATAAGGAATCACGGTCTTGTAACAACATGCGAGAGAATTCACACAGCCAAGAAGCTTTTACGGTCAGGACTGTGGGAAATGTTTACCGATAAATCAGTTTTTGTTAGGACATCAGAGAAATCACAACGGGGTGAGAGAAGCAGTGTCATGCTCCCGAATGTGGGGAATGTTTTAACCAGAACAGAAATCAAAATCTGCTTTTACATCAGAGGGAATGCATACAGGGGAGAAGCCTACTCATGCCAGTGTGGGGGAAGTGTTATTTAAATTCAGCAAATCGAATCTTGTTGGGACATATGAGAATCACAGGAGGAAGCAAGTCCCCATTAGAAGTAATGTGGTGTGGAAACAAAGCTGCCTCCTCAATTTATTGGCCTTGAAAAAAACGAATTATCTATGGTATGGAGCAGGGTCACTGGTTTAGGATACTGGTGTGGTCTCAGCTGTTGGGCAACACAGGGACATTCCCGCTGTAGTCACGAAAGGCAAATTGTCCGACAAGATGACTAAGATCGTGAACCTGAGATACTGTATGTGTTGATTCCCCACTCAGGTCCGACAGAGTTCACCCTCTTTACGTGGTGCATGTAAAAGTGCTTGGGTTTGCAAACACATGTGAAAGTAGTTAAATCCCGCGCTCAGTCTGAATCAGTTGGAGCGGACCGGGGCCGGAAACGCCCCCTAAGAGTGTTGCATGGAAGCCAGCTTGCTGCCCTTACTTAAAAGGGTTCGTGACCAAATACCGGCCGCAGACAATTTTTGTAAATACCTGTGCAAGACGTTGTATGTAATCGCTGTTAAAAGACCGAATAGCCCGACGAATGAAAGTGCGCAGCGTGACCCTTAGTAAAATAAAAAGGGGGGCCCCACCCCCAACACCACAGTGTGTATACCACTTTTAAAGCAATGACATGGATTTAGCATTGACCAAACATACCTTGAGAATGCTGTCTGTAGCTACATTGATGCAGAAACATATCTGTTTAATCCAATGAGCTGAGTGGTTATGCCAAAAAAAACCCCATTAGACATTTGAGGACCTTGGGAAAGCAGGGTTGCATTATCCTGTTGTTGATAAACACATTCACAGAGCGTTCTGAACAGTCCAGAAGGACTAATCAAACCATAGCTAGATTAAATTCATACACAGCAGCGGGGGATGGTGCAGCGATTGATTACTTCTGCCGGTTAAGGCCACAACACTGTGAACATCAGTCTAAAGTGAGAGGAGAAGCGCTGAGACCCAGCACAGAGAGTGACGCGACAGATTGTCTGGAGTGTATTACATTAATATGTGGGTAGATGAATAGAACACTGTGTTCTCGAAAACATTTGATTGTCATATTCCACCTTCATGTTTTCATCTTTTTTACGACATTACAATGTCACAGAATCCGACCACCGAAGCAGTAGTATCTCCAGGGGGAGGTTTAAAAAAAACTTTTCGTTTTCCTTGATAGGTAAGGAATATTAATCGGGGATGGACGTAGGAAATTTACTAGAAAAAGATGATGTACACAAAGATTCCAGTTGGTATGATCTAATTGTCGGAGATAATAATGGAAGGGTAAATAGTTTTAGTAGCACCAGCCATTCACGCTAAAAACTTATGCGGCCAGTGTTTTAAAGTAGCCACATGACCCCAGGCGTGACATCGTCATTCCTAAATAGTCACTGAGGAGACTTGAATAGTCTTGGAATTATATGAGTTATTTATGTATGCGTGCAGTCCCATTATGGACGATGAAATGTGATGATTTGCACCAATGCGCTTCTATGTCAGTATGCGACCTCATTTGTGTAACGAGAATTAGACAAGGATTCTAGCTCGGCTTAATATGTGTCAAAACTTGTGACCAATGTTATCCGTAATGTCACAATATGCTGTACTGTAATCTCAGGTTATTGTTTGGTATTTTAAACGTTTATAAAAATTTAAAAAGTACAAATAAAGTACAATAATGGGGACATTTACTTACCCGTACTGTTGCGATCCCGATAGGAATGTCCGACGAGGGATGAAGTCCATCGCGAGTCACCAAGATGGTGCGCCGATTTCCTGCATATGGTTGCTCCCCGCTCAGGTCCCCCCGATCTTCATAAAGGGTACTGTGGGAGTGCATTTTCTTGCGGCACATTTGAATTTTAAATTCTGGGTGAGTCCGGAATCAGTCGGGTTGTCCGAAGGCACGGCATCTGCGACTTGTGTCGCAATGAAAGTCGGCGCCAAGACAAGCAAGATTGCCACCTAAAATCCGATTTGCGTGTGCAAAAAAACCTGTAAATCGGGCGGCAAACGGAAATAGGTGGGGGAACCGAAGGAAATGCGGTCTCGGACCATTCGTAAATGTGCACCAAAGTCTGGTAGACATACACTGACACCAGACTGGTAGAACCAGTATATGGTGTCCGCTATCATCTATATGATGTAAACCCTATCTCTTACAACCACTCAGATGCCACGGTTACTAGAACCACTGCATCTTAGAGGTAAGATGTGCTCGGGTGTTAAGTTTGCAGTTCTCGTTACAGATGAACAAAAAAAGCGCCTTAGAGATTGCCCTCAGTTTAATGGTTTGTGGGACTTCTGAGATGGTGAAGGCAGTGCTATGAGGAATGAATGGAGCAGCAGAACACAAGGCTCCACCGTTCGTATTTAGTATGGGTGATAGGACCCTCTTCTTGTTGGTAATTAATGGGGGGTGCAGTGGATGGACCCAGACTGATCGTAGGATAATGAATGACAGTGAATGTCCAGGAATCTGGGACAGAGGAGTGCTTTTGTGCGCTCCAGTTATGGTTATCAGCCCTGTGCCCCACCTGGAGGTTAAAAGTAAGACGGTAAAGAGTGGCACTTCTAACCACAGGATTTAGGAAAAGAGATGACCAAGGTAAGGATAGGCTTCTCTTTGGTCAAAATGGGTTATGGTCCCCTGGAAAACTGGCTGGACACAGGGCGAACAACTGGAACGTACCAGAGCATCACTAGGAACTAGAATTCGAGTGAGAACCCACATACACTGATATGAAGCCATCACAGAATTCCCAATATTACCCCTTTAACCGTACGGACTCACCTTTTTTGTTTTTTCATTTTATTTTTTCCACTCCCCGCAATCAAAATCTTCTTTTTTTTTTTTTTTTTTTTACTGTTAACAAAGTGTACTTCACAGTGATGGTATTTATTCTGCTGCCGTGTGTACTGGAAGAGGGGGGAAAAAATTGCTTTATCTGGGTTTGGTGCGATCACGGGGTAGCAAATTGTCTAGGTTTTATGTTTTATACATTGTACAAAAATTAAAACCTTGTGTAGACTTTTGTTATTTTTAGTTCTGTGCTAATAACTTTTGATAATTCGGGTCGGAGAGTGGGGGGTATATTTTTTGCGCTTTTGATTGAAGTTTCACTTTTTATTGGCAAAAAAAAAAGTGCCATTTTTAATTATGGGCGCTATTCTTCCGTACTTTTTCGGATTGGTGGAATACCTAATGTGTTGATTTTCACTGTTATGAAGGCTGTTAGAGGACCTGTGATGATTCACTGTCATGTGTCAGTACCTTGATCAATCACATGGGCGTGGGCGGAGCTTGGCTGTGCAGCTGCTGAGGCTTTCATAAGTTCATACAATGTCCCGACGATCAGGTAAGAGAAATGTACACAAAGAGCTCCACGACACACACGCTCTGCCTATTACCCACAGCAACACACATACCCCTACTACACACACAAGCTTGGCTACACAACAGCAACACATATACCCCTACTACACACACAGCTCTGAGACATTCTGTCATACAGCAACACACATACCCCACTACACACACAGCTCTGCATACCACAGCACACACATACCCCACTACACACAGCTCTGCTACAGACAACAAACACACTTACCCCACTACACACCACAGCTTCTGCTACTACCAGCAAAACATACCCCCCACTAAACACACGCTCTGCTACACAAAGAAAACACAAAACACACACAGCAACACACATACCCACTTCACACACAGCTCTGATACATACAGCAAACACTACCCATACACACACAGCTTGCTACACCCAGCAACACACATAACCCCCACTACACACAAAGCTCTGCCTACCCACAGCACACACATACCCCATACAACACAACAGCCCTGCTACACACAGGCACACCAGACCACCAACTCACACACAGCTCTGCTACCCACAGCAACACACCTACCTCACTACACCACACACAGCTCCGCTAACCACAGCAAACACACATACCTCATACACCCACAGCTCCGCTACCCACAGCAACACACATACCCTCCAATACACAACAGCTCTGCTACACACAGCAACACACATACCCCCACTACACATACACAGCTCTGCTACCCCAGAGCAACACACAGACCCCCACTACACACCAAGATCTGCTACCCACGAGCAACGCACACACCCCCACTACACACCACAGCTTGCGACCAGAGCAACGCACATACCCCCACTAACACACACAGACCTCTGCATACATACAGCACGCAACGACCCCCACTACACACAGCACTGCTACATACAGAAACGCACAGACCCCCACTACACACAAAGCACGCTACATACAGCAACGCACCGACCCAACTACACACAAAGAATGCTACATTTACGAACGCCAGACCACCAACAATACAACACACAGCATGCTACCCACAGCAAACGCAAACAGACCCTCACTTACACACACAGCTCTGCCTACACACGCAACGCACTTACCCTCACTACACCACAGCTCTGATACCACAGCAAACACACATACCCCCACTACACACACAGCTCTGCTACCACAGCAACACACATACCCCCACTCAAACCAGCCTCGAACCACAGAAACACCCCCCCCCCCCCCCACCCCAACATACCCCCCACTACACACAAAGCTCTCTACCCACAACACCACATACCCCCCACTACACAAACAGCTCTGCTACCCACAGCACACACATACCCCCACTAACCACCACAGCTCTGACTACCCACCCACAGCAACCCACATACCCTCATACACCACAGCCTGCTACCACAGCAGCGCACATACCCCACTACACACAACAGCTCTGCTACACACAGCAGCCAGCGCAACATAACCCCACTTACCAACACAGCTCCGCTACCCACAGCAGCGCACATACCCCACTACACACACAGCTCTGCTACCCACAGCAACACCATACCCCGACTAATTATTATTATTGTTGGTTGGTGTGCCTCTGGGGTCATTGTGTATTCAGTTATTGCATTTTGGCTGTACTTTGGTTGTTGGAGATGCGGTGGGAGTGTTACCAGGTTAAAGTTTGTACACCCCTGTTCTTTTAAAGCTTTGTTCACACAAGATTTTTCATCTTTTCACACTCCATCATTTTTGAATTTTGGCCTCAGTTTTTAGGACTCCCTTTGGTGTTAATGCACTGGTTGCAGAAATCCTCATTTGATGAGTCCCATGACACATCCTTCCTCTTCCTCCTGTGTTTCCCACACAAAATCACACACAGACCACATGGCCTCATCTTGGCAGCTAAGATAGACCCCGGCAGTCCCGGTATCACAAAGACGGAGAATATGAAATAACACGACCGGAGAAGAGGAATGGGCAGCAGGGTCACAGGAAAAATGGGCTCTTAGCCCGGCAGCCGTTGTTACCAGATGATCTTCCCTGTGTCTCCCCTTCCTGTTTCATAGAACGCTCCCCGGATCACCCAGTACGTCTGAGGACCCCCCAAGGATGGACCAGAGACCTGAAGGAGATCTTCCCGAAGAATATTAGCTTGACCTCAGGAGATCAGATACCTGCTGACCGGAGAGGTAAGCGCCTCCAGATTCTATCAATCATATCTTAGGATGATTATATTAGGTTGCCGCTGGGTGGGGAAAAGTCAGTAGAGAAGAAAACCCCAGAAAGAAGAAAGATTAAATGAAACCCAATGAAAACGTGGCTAGAGTTCATTATCAATGACCTTAGTGTTATAGGACGCTACGGAGAACTGCACAGTGCCTGGTGGCCTAGAAATGGGTACTGTTGTGGGCTGAAGACTATACTTGTTGGTTTTGGATACACACCAAAAGTTTCAGTCCCAATAGAAAACTTAATGGCCTTCTGTTGTTTTCAATGTTGGTCTCATACACAGGATTACAACCATTAAAGAAGACCTCAGGAGACGCTGTATGTGACTCCCAAAAAGTGACCAAAAAGAGTCAGGGGATGGAATCCAAGCCCAATCTTGGGACCTCCCCCTCACCCCATGATAAATGAGATCAATTGTAGAGAAGTCTAGAAGCGACATGGGAAGATGGCGGAGCTTGCTGCACTGGAGAGGGTGACCTGATGGAATGCTGGAATTAACAGGAAACGGAGGCGACGGGTGGTGACGTACCCATTGCTGTGTGTAAGGCCGATAAGGTGTCAGGCTGTGGTGTCATTTCTCCATGGAGGAGGGGAGTATGGTAGAGACACAAGATCGTTTAACAGGACGTCCATGATGGGAGGAACCCGGGGCCCCTCACATCACAAGTTAATAGACCGGACTCATAGGACACGTGGTACCCTAATTATCGTATAGAAGAAGGAATTCAGTCTATGTATGTGATCCCTACAGTCACATCCAGGGAGAAAGATCACCGGAGGATGGCCCCCGTCCTCTTCTACCACAGGAGGATAAGGTAGGTGGAGATCTCAATATGACATGGAGGGACGGATGTGACCTCATTGTCTTTCAGTTCTTATCCTCAGTAGGAAGTCTTATACTTTTGTGTAATGAGGGGAGGAGGAGAGGGGAGCGGAGGTGACCATAGACAGGACATGTGCTCTGATCTTCTCAATGTCCCAGGAGGATAAGTACGCTGGATTCCCATGCATATTCTCATCCTTGACTTATTAAACATTTTCTCAGCTTCTGAATGAGGACAATGATAGGGGCAGTACGATGTTGTATGTAGCCGTAACCATAAAAGAAGAGACGTCTGTGAGTGATGGGAGGAGAGTAAGGAGGGACGTCCCTGCAGGGTATAAGCCCCAAGCGGAGTAGTGACAGAACATAAAAACTGAGAAGAAGTCAGATTAGCAGAAATGTTAAGTAAAATGGGTCGTTCTGTGTAGTACTTGTGACCCAGCAGTCAGTGGCCCCATGCAGGATTGCCACTCACTTAAAATCCACAGGACAAGCCCAAAGTCAGCTTCCCCTGCACAGAGCACAGTTTCCCTAGAGTTACTACTCGATGCTGGGTAATGCGGTGACATCACAGAACAGATCAGCTATCACGGACTCTACCCCCTAACAGTGCAGCACCCAGTTGTCCATACCTTAGATGTTAGGGGCACATTGAACTTATTACCACGACTTCAGCTTATTGTCCACCCTAAGAGGCTCTCATCGCTTCACTAAGGAACAACAAAAAAACAGCCAAAATTCACTAGGCTTCTTATACAGACAGACTGTGACTCTGTGTGAAACCGAGTTGTCTTATTGTATTATTAGTTACGATCGTGGTTTAATAAAATCCAGAGCTATTGGTAGGAATATTTTTATGGTAAAATTGTTAAAAAAGCTGGTAAATCTATTTGTTTTTGGAGAAGACTCTACCCGGAGCTCAGAGGGACAGGTGGTATCTTCAGATGTTCACAGCAGATGCCATAGCTTGTCTGAGATCCTAGAACTGACCATGAAGATGGCGGAGCTGCTGACTGGAGAGGTGACACTGCTGGGAATGCTGGGACATTATACAGTAACTGGAGGCGCCGGGTGGTGACTGTACCCATTGTGTGTGTCAGGTTCCTATAAGGTGTCAGGATGTGGCTGTCTATTTCTCCATGGAGGAGTGGGAGTATGTAGAAGGACACAAGGATCTGTACCAGGACGTCATGATGGAGGACCCCCGGCCCCTCACATCACCAGGTAATAGACAGGACTATAGACCGTGTCCCCTCATTATCTGTATAGAAAAGAATTCAGTCTCTGTATGTGATCCCTACAGTCACATCCAGGGAGAGAAGATCCCGGAAGATGTCCCCGGTCTCTCTACACATATGAATCAGTAGGTGGAGATCTCCCCTATGACCTGTAGACGCCTGTGACCTCCTTGTCTTCAGTCTTATCCCTCAGTATTATATGTCTTGTAAGGAGGACGTCCCTGCAGGTATCCGCCCAGGTGAGTAGTGACCAGAACATAAAACTGAGAAGAATTCTATATGCAGAAATGTAATACAATGGGTCGTTCTGTGTAGTACTTGTGACCCAGCAGTCAGTTGCCCCCATGCAGGAATTGCCACTCACTTAAAATCCACAGGACAAAGCCCAAAGTCCTAGCTATCCCTCCTTCACAGCAGCACAGTTTCCTAGAGTACTACTCGATAGCTGGGTCATGGGTGACATCACAGTAGAGCTCAGCTCCTCTCCGGACTCCTACCCCCTCACAGTGCAGCACCCACTGTCTCCATACCCTTGAGATGTTAGTGGACATTGCACTTATTACCAAGACTTCAGCATTATTGTCCACCCTCTATCTGGGCTCTCATCGCTCCCTTAAGGAACCAACAAAAAACTTGAAAGTCTGTTCCAAATTCTACTAGGCTTCTTCATACATGACCAGCCTGTGACCTCTATTGAAACCTGTGTCTTATGTATTATTTAGTTACTGATCGTGGTTTAATGAAATCCTCGAAGATATTGGTAGAATTTTTATGGTAATATTGTTAAAAAGTGGTAAAATCATATTTGTTTTTGGCAGAAGACTCTACCAGGAGCTCAGAGGGACATGTGATATCTTCAGATTTCACAGCAGATTGCCATGCTGTCATACAAGATGTACATGAAGAGCACATCATGTACCCAAATATGTCCTCGGCCCTACTCTGCAGTGATCTATCATTAGATCCCAATATACAAGTCCTATCTTCTGACTCTGTCGATGCAATGGGCATTGGACATCAGAGAATTCCCAAAAGAGAGAAGCCATATTCATGTTCAGAATGCAACAAATTTTTTAACCAGAAATCGGAACTTGATAGACATCAGAGAATTCACACAGGGGAGAAGCCATATGTATGTTCAGAATGCGGGAAGTGTTTTGCCCAGAAGACAAGTCTTGTTGAACATTGGAGAATTCACACCGGAGAGAAGCCATTTACATGTACAGAATGTGGGAAATGTTACAGCGCTAGATCAACTCTTATCCAACATAAAAGAACTCACAAAGGGGAGAAGCCATTTTCATGTTTAGAATGTGGTAAATCCTATAGCTCAAAGCCCACTCTTGTCGACCATCAAAGAATTCACACAGGGGAGAAGCCATTTTTTTGTTCGGAATGTGGGAAATGTTACAGTTCAAAATCAACCCTTGCGCTACATCAGAGAATTCACACAGGGGTGAAGCCATTTTCCTGCACGGAGTGTGGGAAATGTTTTACCCAGAGACAAACTCTAGTTGACCATCAAAGAATTCACTCAGGAGAGAAGTCCTTTTCTTGTGAAGAATGTGGGAAATGCTTTACCCAGAAACAAACTCTTGTGAAACACCAGAAAATCCACACAGGAGAGAAGGAAAGGTCATTTTCATATTCTTGTTCTGAATGTGGAAAATCTTTTTATATGAAATCACGTCTTGTACAACATCAGAGAATTCACACAGGGGAGAAACCATTTTCATGTTCGGAATGTGGGAAATGTTATAGTGCTAAATCAAGTCTTGTCGATCATCAAAAAATTCACACAGGACCAATGCCTTTGTCCTGTCCAGAATGTGGGAAAGGTTTTACTTTGCAATCAAGTCTTGTTAAACATTTGCGGAGTCACACAGGGGAGAGGCCATTCTCATGTCCAGAATGTGAGAAGAGTTTCTCAAGAAGAACATCTCTTATTGAACATCAGAGAACTCACACAGGGGAGAACACATTTTCCTGTTCAGACTGTGGAAAATGTTTTACCGAGAAATCGGCACTCGTTAGACATCGGAGAACTCACACGGGAGAGAAGCCATTTTCATGTTCCGAATGTGGGAAATGTTTTGATCAGAACTCGAATCTTGTTTTGCATCAGAGAATTCACACGGGAGTGAAGCCACGTTCATGCCAGGTCCGTGGGAAATCTTTTAGCCAGAAACTTGTGGAGCATCAAACAATTCACACGGGAGAGGAAACATTTATTTAGATCTTTTCAATACTTTTTTGTGACAAGTATTGTAAGATTTAAAAAAAAAAAGATTGTTCCAGTCAAACTCAAGTCCTGTCCTGTGTCATAAAAGAGAATGGTGAAGTGATTACTGGATTATGCCATAATTAATTAACATTTCCCCCTATGCCCAGCGGACCCCCCTGCAAATAACAGAACTAGGAATACAAGTTCCCCCTCTCTGTTCCGTGCCACATAAATTAGACTTAGAGTGCGACCAAGTCCCAGTATGAAACAAAGCTGAACCTATAGATCCATTGACTTCTATGGCTCTTCAAATGCCTTATTATTGTGGCACGGAACAAAGGTGAACCCATTGAATTATTGACTTCTATGGTTCTTTAAAAAGTCCCACTGGTATGGAGCTGGTCACTGTTCTGTGAATCATGGATGGTCTTTTCTGTTGGACACAAATTTTATACATTAATCCTTATCTTGTGGATATGGGGGTAAATGTTGATCTTGATGCAACCCCTTTAAGAGCAGTAAATGATCATTTAAAAAATGCAGCCAGAATCCACATAACACTGTAGTATATCATCTGTGTGCTGAGAATATATGACAGTAATACAATAGCAGATTATAATATGGTAGGTTTGGGTGGGCCCATGGGCACCCAAACCACCCACCAAATTGCCTTCACCAGGTCCTCCAAAGGTCCTGACACCGCAGATTTAAAGCTGGCAAAAGGGACTGTATTTTAAAATTACTATATTACTCCACAGATCCATCAATCGGCGCTGTGCCCTTTACTGTCTATGGGCTCATAGACAAACACTTCTACAGGTAACAGATTCTGGTCCTGTGACAGATTCGGGCTGCAGGCAAGTAACCATCAGTGTGATAGACAATGGGAGACATGTATCTTTATTTTGATTTGTTTGTTCTTTTCTTTTTTGCAGTTTTTTTAAAGGAATTTTTGGATGCATTTTTGTGCCTAAATAAGGGTCTTATGACGTTCACTGGTGGCTGTGTCTGTTGCAGTGTTCCTTATATATCTTTGCAGGACAAATATTTAGAGAAAATTAGAGACTTTTTAGGTGCAAATCGAAGTACATGCACCTAAAAAGTCACCCAAAAATTAAAAAACCTGCAAATCAGAGACAAAGAAAAAAAAGATATGCATAACCACTGCAAATTTAGAAAGATATGTAACTCTGCTAAAGTAAGACGACTGCAGACAACTTTACAAAGAGGCAAAAGAAAACAAATGATACATGAGCCCCAATGAGAACAGAGTAGCAGCCCGCATGTCAGGCATCATCTATACACCTAAAGCCACTCACTCTCCAGGTATTTGTGCCTCATGGGCAGGATCGCGGGGGATGGTCTGGGCAGGAACAATTGGCAAGATATTGATGAATAAAGATGTATGTATTTTAATGGATTTGGTGTTTTTACTGTTTATTTATATGACTTCTAGGGAAAGGGGGGTGATTTGATTTTTTTGGGTTTTTTTAAATAATTTTTATTAGCACAGGAGGTTTTAATTCTTGTAAATGTATGAAAACATTATAACCTATACACATTTGTTATCCCCGTAATCGTACCGACCCAAAGAACGTAGTAAACATGTCATTTGGGGGAGCACAGTGAAATCTGCAAAATCCAAGCCCACAAGAAAACGGTGTGAAAGCGTTTGGAATTTTTTTCCCGCTTCCCAATACACGGCATGGAATGCTACATACCGCCAAAAATGGAAATGCAAAAAAAAAAGGCCAGGTCGTTAAGGGGTTAAGGCAAATTGTAGGCACCAAAGAAAGGACCTCCTTCCACAACACTCTCTATCTCAGCCGCCCAATTATCACAAATTATTATCCAGCAATATGGAACTAAAATCTAAGAATATGTGTATAAAGTAATGAAATTAGACCACTGGCCGACCCTTCCTGCTCCGAAAGGATTGAGTTTCCAGAGAGCCTTCACAGCCTTGAGCTTCTAAAACATCTCGTAATTGGAGATACTTAAAAAATTGAGATTGCAGCAGATCCAATTCTGTTTGTAACTGCTAGAATGACTTCATGGTGCCACTGTGATACATTTGAGAAATACGTATTATACCTTTTTGTGTAAAGCCGATGCCCACGAACATTGACTTCAGCTGTTCCATAACTGCAGCGGGCAGCACTAGTGCTCGGAGCTCTGCTATAATGACTGAGGCCACCATATCTCCCAGTAAGTATCTACAAGTTATTGGGTTGTCACTCGCCTGTATCCAGTCCCAGGCAGGGATTCTCTCCACAGACGTTCAGCAATCCTGGAGCACTGCTGAAGGAAACAAATTTATGTCTGCTTCTGTGTTGAAAATTTCGGATAGAGAGTGGTTAGTAGCCAGGTTTGGACAGAAGGAGATGGGAACAGTGAAGACTTGAAGGTTTCTGTGAGTTGATGAGAATCAATAGCAAGTGGGGTTCTGTATGAAAGACGGGTGGATGGATTCTGAGAAAGTGAAGGATTATTGACAGTGAAAGAAAGAAGGTTACGGGCTTAAAAATGAAAGGAAGAATTAGTAAAATTAGATGTTGAAGAAAGTCAAGAGAAGACCAAGTCGAGGATGTTTCCCTTATGAGTGGAGAATCAGAGATTTGTGAAAGACCTAGAGATAGTAAGATAAAATTACATTTCTCTAATTTCACTTTCATTTATCTTTCACCCTCATGAAACGCTCATAGGGTTAACAAAATTCCCAAAGGTTGTTTTGAATATTTTGAGGGGTGTAGTTTCTAAAATGGTGTCATTTGTGGGGGTTTTCTGTCATGTGGGCCTTATAAAGTCACTTCTAACTAAATTGACCCTCCAAAAGTAGGTTTTGATGATTTTCGTGAAAATCTGAAAAATTGCACCTAAAGTTATAAGCCTCCTAACATCCTAAATAAAGGAAAAGAGGTTTGAAAAATGATGCCAAGTTAAAGCAGACATGTGGAAAATATTAGTTATCAAGTTATTTTAGTGATATGACCAACTTTCCAAAAAGTAGAAAATTTTGAATTTGGAAAACATAGTTTTTTTCAAAATTTTTGCCAAATTTCCATTTATTTCATAAATAAATACTAAATATATTGATTAAATTTCTCAACCAGCATGAAGTACAATGTGTCACGAAAAAACAATCTCAAAATCAACTGGATATGTTAAAGCGTTCCAAAGTTATAACCACTTAAAAAGACACATGTCAGATTTTAAAAAATGGGCCGTGTCAGGAAGGTGAAAAGTGGCTTCAGCGTTAAGGGGTTAAGAATAATGGCTTAAGTGTTGTAGACATTTTAAGGAAACATAATATCATGTATAGAAATACAACAGAAGGCCACTTTTTTATGGTAGTGTTCTGCATAAGCAAAAACCTGGAGTGTAGTGGAAAAGTCTTCATGCATCTATTTTACTACTGTAAAATTACTAACCAGGATACTGCCCTGTGAAACTAGTGTAACTGACCCAGAAGATTAACTTTGCAGCCACAACTACTTGACAAAAAATAATTTTGGGGATGGGCAGCACCAGTCCTTAAATAAGGTATACAAAGGTAGATGTGTAGCTATTTAAAATTGGGTGCATGTAATCTGTTGATCCTGGTTCCACAGATCCCAGCAAAAGTCCAGAACAGAGGCAGCATTCTAGTTGGTTTAAATGAAGTGTTGTTTTATTCAGCTGTCATTCTATTTGAATAAAAGACAACTTCTTTTACACCAACAACTGGAGTGCTGCTGCTTTTCTCTTTGGGAGTTAGAACATAAGCACTTGTTCTTGTGCTCCTGCCTGGAAATGCTTGTAACAATTGATAAATTGCTAAATAGCAAATAACAGCGTGGTGAGCGTCTCATTCGTACTTTAAGAACAGGAATATTCGACATCCAACAAGGTAGTATCTGTTAAAACGTTATTCCTTTTAATGAAACAGAATTAATTTTTAACCAATATGACCTTGTTAGGTGCTGTGTTGCTGTCTTCACGCCACACCTCTGGTGGGTCCATGCATTAGCATGAAAATGTTGAAATGGATAGATGAATAAAACTTCTCAATATACCATATCTCCACTATTGAAGGTCTGCTGCGTGGATGGGTTTCTCCAGTATTATCTTCTGGTATGTGCACTGTATTTGTAGTCTGCTCTGGGGGTCTGTATTAGTTATTGCACAGATGCAGTATTTTGTTTGTGGGGTGGCATTTGTGCTGTACTGTGGTTTTTGGTGCATCTGGGGCTCTGGGTACCACTGCGCCCCTCAGATAATGTGGACCTCAGACCAATAAAGGTTGTGCACCCCTGTTTTAGGGCATCTGAAGTTACGCTCCTCTTTCCAACTTGTGACTGTACTCATTTGCATATGACTTTAGAGGTGATATTTTATTTATGGGTAAACCATCAAAATTTTAACATAAATGGGGGAATTCTAGAAAGGTCATTTGATATCCTACATGAGAGGTCTGATAGTTTGAGGGTGTAAAAGGGTCCCTGTAATATTTTTTTCTATAACCTATACATGACTGTCAGATGTAGGCAATAAAAGGGGTTTGCTTGATTTCCAGAAGCAGCTGTATTCTTGTTCCATCTGGTCTGGCTGTTTTGCTGCTGGGCATTATTCAAGTGAATAGTCCTCATCCCAAAGTCTATAACATAAGTGATGACTATGTAAACTTTTTGTTTTAAAACAGTCCCTTTCACTCAAGATAACCAGTTTAAAGCAAGGAAGGTCCCCATGTGGTAGCACACAGATCTATAGATACAATAATTCTTTAATATGGCATTTATATAAAATTGGAAGATTCATACGGGCACCTCATAAAACCCCTAAATAGAGTTGAAATGTTAAAGGGGTATTCTCATCTCGCCATTCACATTTAATTTAATTCATCCGACATATACATACATTTCTTCAATTGGATGTTATAAACAAAATGTATTGGTGTGAAGATAATTTCTCATAAATGTAGCCATGTTGTCCCTAAGAGACAAAATTGTTGTCCTTTGATACGACCGGCGCTGCTGGAGTGATTGCACAAAGAAACAAATATTTTTTGCATCTGAAATTTGCCAGTAGTTCCAGAGCTGTTCTGAAGTAATGGCGCTGCATCCAGGTAATCAGACAGTGATCAATAGTGCATGTGTGGCCACCGCTGCCAGAGTGCAGGTGGTTGTATCAAAGGACACCATGGCTACATTTATGGGAAATTGTCTTCACACAGAACATTTTTTTTATAACATGCAATTGAAGAAATATATGTATGTGGCAGATTAAATTAAATGTGTATGTCCACATTCGGAATATCCATTAAAGTATCAGTCATCAATAGCTTACAGGATACGGTGTAGGCTGTAATGATACTGTATATCAAAATTCTATGAAGCAGGTGCTTCCTCCCTTGAAATACCTCTACTTGTCCCTTAGCCTGGCTAGGGGTATAAACCAGCACCTGAAAGGAGGTCACTTCTAAACACCACATATTGCTATACACAAAGAAATATTCATATGCATATTAAATAATTCATAGGCATTCTAACATTTCCAAGACCTCAGAAGAAAAGTTACCTAAAGTGATTATTTAATCTAATGAATTTTATGATGTATTTGGGCTTTGTCGAATGCAGGGTGTCTCATCACCTTATATTACAAGTGGTGGAAGCTAAAATCACTTAGGTTTTGGAGGACTAAGCGCAGTCAGAGGACAGGAGATACCTAAGGCCCCTTTCACACTTGCGTTGCAGATCACGTCCGAGTGCAATGCATGAAATACTGACATTTTTGCCAGTTTTTTTGGTCAGTTTTTTGTGCATTTTTCAAATTACCGTATATACTCGTGTATAAGCCGAGTTTTTCAGCACAAAAAATGTGCTGAAAAACGTCCCCTCGGCTTATACATGGGTCAATACTTAATTAAAGTATTTACTTAATTAATATTTAATTATTATTATTATTAATTAATATTAATAATACTTTAAAAATATTTAAAAAATAATAAACTTATATACTCACCCTCCGGTGGCCCCGACGTGCAGCGCTGCTCCCCGATGTCCGCGCGGGTCCTCTTCTGGCTTCCGCGCCCGTCTTCTTGCTTCTCTAACTTCGTGCCGGGTGCCGCCATGTTTTTCTTCCAGGCGGCGCCTAGTATGACGTCAGCAGCGGCGCGTCATACTAGGCGCCATCCGGGGGAGAACAATGGCGGCACGTCGGGAAAAAGCAAATCGGGCCCTTAGTAAATGACCCCCATTATCTATACGCCTAAAGCCACCCACTCTCCAGATATTTGTGCCTCATGGGCAGGATCGCGGGGGATGGTCTGGGCAGGAACAATTGGCAAGATATTGATGAATAAAGATGTATGTATTTTTATGGATTTGGTGTTTTTACTGTTTATTTATATTACTTCTAGGGAAAGGGGGGGGGGATTTGAATTTTTAGGGTTTTTTTAAATAATTTACACGGCATGGAATGCTACATACCGCCAAAAATGGAAATGCAAAAAAAAAGGCCAGGGGGTTAAGGGGTTAAGGCAAATTGTAGGCACCATAGAAAGGACCTCCTTCCACACCTCTTCCATAACACCCTCTATCTCAGCTGCCCAATTATCACAAATTATTATCCAGCGAACGTGGAACTAAAATCCAAGAATATGTCTATAGAGGAATGAAATTAGACCACTGGCCGACCCTTCCTGCTCCGAAAGGATTGAGTTTCCAGAGAGCCTTCACAGCCTTGAGCTTCATCTCGTAATTGGAGATATTTAAAAAATTGAGATTGCAGCAGATCCAATTCTGTTTGTAACTGCTAGAATGACTTCATGGTGCCACTGTGATACATTTGACAAATACGTATTATACCTTTTTGTTCCCACCCGATGCCCACGAACATTGACTTCAGCTGCTCCATAACTGCAGAGGGCAGCACTAGTGCTCGGAGCTCTGCTATAATGACTGAGGCTACCATATCTCCCAGTAAGTATCTACAAGTTATTGGGTTGTCACTCATCTTTATTCAGTCCCAGGCAGGCAGCCCCCGTTAGCTCCGGTCCACCCTCACCCCGAAATTATGATCTTCCTCCACTATAGTTGAGCATCGCAGGCGCTGCCAGACACGGGTGAGCAATGTCAGAGACATGTCCATTGGTCAGAGGGGCTGAGCTGAGATGTTACCTGTGATTGGCAGAGTGGTCATTGGGGAGAGCCAGGAGGTTGACTTACTAGGGGCTCTTTATGGAGATGGTGATGTGAAGCATCCTCAGCATCACTACATGACGTATGCTCCTCAACGGGACTACAGCTGCTGCTCATCTTCAAGTAGAAGCGCCAATGTTGGCACCACTGAGCCGCACTGTCTGAGGGTGACGTGCGGCTGAGCTGCCCCTACTGCACCACCCTCGGACATTGCTGCTGACTTCCGTTAATGCTCCCATGCATGGGATGAAGCAGTCGGTCACTGAAGGTGCTCCCCATTGCCACCATAGTCACATGCATGGGATGGAGCTATTCTCCAGAATAGATGTCACCTTACACAGAGTATCCTGCACCTACCTACCACCTGCACTGTTTTAAGAGGACCCCCAGGACAGAGCCAGTTTTCCTAATTAGTTTGTCCAGTTTGCTCCTCTCCCTTGCGGCTTCCCAGACAGACTACAGGAAAGAAGATGGCTAATGCCACTACAGAGTTAAAAAAGGTCTTAAGAAGAGTTCCCGGCACTCCGAATGCCCTGAGCCTCCTCAGCAGGTACAGCCTGCTCTGACCCTACCTGTGCAGTGCATTATGTTCCCTACCCAATCCAGTTTATTGTTTTGGGCATTCAAATACTAAAGGGACTTCAATACCTCAATGTCCTTCCCACTGGTTGAGAAGTTGCTTGTGCGCCGGCGTATGATAGTCCGGCCACTGCTCTTGTGCGGCCCGATACATCAAGAGGCCTGATGTATCCGGCGGGGTCCTGCACAGCGTCTATTTCTACACCAGGCCCTGCCGGTGACTTTTCACAATCCCGGAGCACTGGAGAAGGAAACAAGTTTATGTCTGCTTCTGTGTTTCTGTGAGTTGATGAGAATCAATAGCAAGTGGATTTCTGTATGAAAGACGGGTGGATGGATTCTGAGAAGGTGAAGGATTATTGACAGTAAAAGAAAGAACACATGACCTTTCTATTGCATGTGTTTTTGTCCCCTCCCATTTTTTTGATCATCTGACCCGTGATGTCACGGAGCGGGTGTTTTAAAAGTCCAGTGTTCACTTGTACAAAATAGATCATGACCGCCAACCGGAAGGTTTGAATAAAAGATCGGACATCATTCTGACATATTAAGCACTGCTTTGCCTCTACACCGCGCTTTTTTGTTATGCCCCCCTTTTTTGGATATATTGTTTCCTATTGTGAGGTGTTGCAGATACGCCCATACACATTTTTGTATATATATGACTTTATATTTGTATGTTTATTTTATGGTAGCCATTGTGCAATGTATCATGAATTAGGATATATGTATGCCTGTCTTACATTCACCCGGTAACGCATCTTCTGCTTCCTCATTTAAGTTAAATTTCTTCCTGAGATATCCTCGATTCCAAATTTGCCGCGTTCTTGCCTCTATGTTGCTAATTTCTGATTTAAGTCAAATCCCTTTCCTTGTGTTTTTTATATTTCTATGTACTAATATATGTTTTTTAGTCTTTACACTCTGTGGTCTAAGGTGGGATGGCTTTGAGGCTATGAACCAATAGGCAATATTTCACATACCTTGTTTGTGTGTACCGTTCCTCCCACTTTGACCATATGACCCGTGACGTCCTGGATATCACATGATTTTCTGGGCAACACATGACTTCTTGATTGCATATGTTTTTGTCCCCTCCCATTTTTTGATCATCTGACCCATGACGTCACGGAGCGGGTGTTTTAAAAGTCCAGTGTTCATTTGTGCAAAATAGATCATGACTAAGGCAGTCTCTGTCGAAACGCGTTGATCATTGTACAGCTACGTGTGTCTGCATGAATTTTTAACTACAATAAAAGAAGTTTGATTTACCTACCAACCGTCTCCACGTATGGTACAGAGTGCTGGATCCTCCACTTGTTTCTTCTGTTTGTTTGGCCTGTGGACAGAGGCCGGTTTCCAGAGGCACCTGCCGTGGTTTGGAGTTCGGACGGACACATCGACACCGAGGATACGGGTGAGCCGGCGTTTTCCATTAGAGTTTTCTTGCTAACCACAAAGATAGTCTCTCCCTACAACACAAAACATGACAAACACAATAAGGGGTGCTAAACAATCAGAGAGCATATAAGGAACAGAATAGAAAACACCAAAGAATAGTCAAAAAAACAAGCCAAGAATCAAATACCAGGAAAACAGTAGTAGTAATCAACATGAGAATATATAATAGAGCTAGCAAATAAATTTGTCCAGCAAGGAATGAGCTGTGCGCAGGATATTTAGAATGCGCAGGAAGTCTGCTCCAGGTAGCATGAGCAGGCACTCAATCACATGGTGTTAACTCTTGCTGGTCCAGTACCTGGCTACAGATGGACAATTGTGGTGAACACAATTCACAGCCAGTCACTAGAGCCTAGTTTACATTGCCTAAGCAGGGAATCCAGCGCTACTTATCTCTGGGGACATGGAGAAGATCCAGAGCACATGTCCTGTCTATGGTCACCTGTAGGGATCACATACAGAGACTGAATTCCTTCTTCTATACAGATAATGAGGGGACACGTGTCTATAGTCCGAGGGGACACGTGTCTATAGTCCTGTCTATTACCTGGTGATGTGAGGGGCCGGGGGTCCTCCATCATGACGTCTGTACATTCATCTCCTCATGTATCAGGGGGTGAGGGGGAGACCCCGGAATGGGGTGCAGGGGTCCCCCCCATTCTTCATACACAGGGGCCGGACATACACGTGGAAAAGATGTGAATATGATGCCGAGAAAGGTACACCAGGTGATACACCTAAGTCTATCCTCAAAAGAGGCAAGTCTAAAAGACGCTATTACAAATCGCCACGGAAAGTCAATTTCTCTGAAACGGATGACTCAGATGGCAGCACATCATCAATACCTTCTAATGCCAGTGAAGCATCGAGAACCAAAGTCACAGGAAGAGGTGACACGTCTACTGCCACACAAGGCCAGATTAACAACCAACGACCAAAAAACGGTGCAGACGTGCAGGACGAAAGCACAGAAAAAACAGGAACGACTACTCGACACCAAAGGAAACTTCGGAAATAACGCATGCGGTTATTAACTTATCGAGTTATATTTTGGATGAAAATCAAATTTCTCTTTTGAGTAAAGGTCTTAACTTTTCCCCCACATGCAATTTTGATTTATTCAAAACAATACTTGATGTTAACAAATTTGCCAGGAACATTACGGTTAAAAAACATTTTTTTGTTTCCAATGAAAATGAAGAGAGCGTGCCCTTGCAAAGTGTTTCCACAAATGATTATATTGATGAATTGTCTGTGCTTAATTCATATAATAATTTTTCTGACCAGTGTAATGTTTTGTGTATGCGGGCTTTGATGTGTGGGGGCTCTGAAACTAGTAACCATGTCAATAAAGAATTCCCAATAAAAAAACTCTGATTTTTATCCAGTGGGCTCACGCCCCGTTATACTGGATAAATTTCAGGAGATTGTGGAGGGTGAACTCATCAAACTCCACAACCAGGTGGTAACAGGACACATACGTTCTCACCACAATATTTCTAAGAGGGAATCTTCAGCGTTAAAAGATTTGAAAATGAATACTGACATTACAGTCAGGAATGCGGACAAAGGTGGGGCGGTAGTTGTCCTCAACTCCTCACTGTATAAAAAATGAAATGTATCTATGTTACAGGATAATGTTACCTATAAAAGTCTTAGTGGAGATCCCACACACAATAGTCAATTGGAGCTAAGGAAACTCTTACAAGAGGGGATACACATGGGCGTTTTATCGAACAAATTGGGTGAATACCTTTATGTAGATCACCCGATCACTCCCGTGTTTCATTCGTTGCCCAAGGTACATAAAAACACATTCCCCCCTCCCATGAGACGCATCGTAGCGCGGGCATCGGTAACCTTGGGGAACGATTAGGAGAATGGTTGGATATGTACCTACAACCTCTGACACGTGTAACTCCTAGCTTCATTCAGGACACAAAACATATCATTTACACCATGGACAATTTTGTATGGAGACAGGGTTACAGTTGGGCCACGTGTGATGTGGCCGCTCTGTATTCCTCTATCCTCCACACCTTAGGCCTTATTTGTTTGAGGAAACACTTAATGTATACAGCACATATGACGAACCTTTGAAAACCTTCATTTTAATGGCTACAGAATTCCTACTAAAAAATAATTTTTTCATTTTTGATCGGGTTTTCTACCTACAAACGGAGGGGGCCCCTATGGGGGCTAAATTCTCCCCCTCACTCGCGAACATATTTATGTCCCAATGGGAAGACCAATACATTTTTTCGGATGCCAACCCACACCGAGAATCAATTGCCTGGATAGGCAGATATATAGACGATTTGGTGTGGGTGTGGAAAGATTCTAAAAATAAATTTTCAGAATTTGTTACCTACATGAACAACAATGTCATGAACCTTAGGTTCACTTCGGAGTTTGGAGGGGAGTCTATTAATTTTCTCGATATTACCCTAATGGGGGTGGGAAATAAAGTTATAGTGAAACCTTTTAGAAAAGAAGTTTCCGGTAACACTACTTTACTTGCCACTTCATGTCATCCAAAACATGTGACTATAAATATCCCCTATGGGGAAATGATAAGAATTCGTCGTAATTGCACACTAGACTCAGACTTTCAACAGGAGAGACGGAACCTCAGTCAGCGCCTTAGGTCACGTAGATATAACTATAGAGACATAGCTGTAGCAACCAAAAAAACTGATAATATCACACAAAGCATGTTGTTAGACATGCAAAGACATAAAACTACTAATACCAAGGGCAAATCCATGGTCCCCTTTGTAACAGCTTACAGTAACCAGTATCCTCAAGTGGTTAAAATTATAAAAAAATTTGTTCCTATGTTGGTACAAGATCCCACATTACGTCAGATTGTATCTCCTGGTATTAAGTGTATTGCTAGAAGAGCTCCTACTCTAGGCAATAGCCTTTCTCCTAGTCTTTTCCTAAGTGAAGAATGTAAAAAACCCACGTGGCTAACATACAAGGGGAACTTTAGGTGTGGACATAAACAATGCAAGGTTTGTGAATTTATTAAGACAGGCAATACAGTTTCATCTATGAACACAGGCATGAATTTCAACATAAATTCATATATCAATTGCAACACCTCCAATGTTATATATGTGGCCTCCTGCTTGAAATGTCAAAAGCAATATGTAGGACACACAGCGGGCCCTTTAAAGATTAGAATCCGCAGGCACCTATCCGATATAAGCAACAATTCCCTAAATATATCCTCCATTTCCAAACATTTTAGGGACTATCATAATAAACAGACGGATGGTTTCTCCTGGACTGGTATAGAAAGAGTTTATCAGCCCATTAGGGGAGGCGATATTAAGCAGAAGCTCCTCAATCGAGAAACCTTCTGGATGTTCACTTTGGCTAGTCGCCAACCGGAAGGTTTGAATAAAAGATCTGATATCATTCTGACATATTAAGCACTGCTTTGCCTCCACACTGCGCTTTCTTGTTATGCCCCTTTTGTGGATATAGTGTTTCCTATTGTGAGGTGTTGTAATTACGCTTATATACATTTCTGCATATATATGACTTTATATTTGCATGTTTATCTTATGGTAGCCATTACACAATGTATCATGAATTAGGATGTATGCATGCCTGTCTTACATTCACCCGGTAACGCATCTTCTGTTTCCTCATTAAGTCAAATTTCTTTCTGAGATATCCTCGATTCCAAATTTGCCACGATTTTGCCTTTTTGTTGTTAGCTTCTGATTTAAGTTAAATCCCTTTCTTGTTTTTTATGTTTCTATGTACTAATATATGTTTTTTAGTCTTTACACTCTTTGGTCTAAGGTGGGATGGCTTTGAGGCTATGAACCAATAGGTAATATTTCACATACCTTGTCTGTGTGTATCGTTCCTCCCACCTTGACCACGTGACCCGTGACGCCCTGGATATCACATGATTTTCTGGGCAACACATGACCTTTGCATGTGTTTTTGTCCCCTCCCATTTTTTTGATCATCTGACCCGTGACGTCACGGAGTGGGTGTTTTAAAAGTCCAGTGTTCACTTGTACAAAATAGATCATGACTAAGGCAGTCTCTGCCGAAACGCGTTGATCGTTGTACAGCTACGTGTGTCTGCATGAATTTTAAACTACAATAAAGAAAGTTTGATTTACCTACCAACCGTCTCCACGTATGGTACAGAGTGCTGGATCCTCCACTTGTTTCTTCTAAAAGAAAGAAGGTTACGGTCTTAAAATTGAAAGGAAGAATTAGTAAAATTAGATATTAAAGAAAGTCAGGAGAAGACCAAGTCGATGGTGTTTCCCTTATGAGTGGAGAATCAGAGATTTGTGAAAGACCTAGAGAGGGTTTTAGTGATAAGAGCTGAGAGGCAGGGGGGGAGAGGAGAGTGTTTATAGGTATGTTTCCCATGTCTCCTATGATGATGGTTGGAATCTTACAGAATAAATAGTGAGGGAGCCGTGAGGCAAAGTTAAGTCAAGAAATTGATAGGGTGAGCTGGGAGAAATGTATAACACAGCCACACAAAAAGAGATAAAGAGCGGAAAAGCCAGAGGGTTTGCAGGTCAAAAATATAGAAGGTGACAGAGGGTACAGGAGGAACAACATGGAAAGTGCATTGTGGAGAGTATGCCAAAGCCTCCACCCTGCCTTCTCTCAGGTCTGGAGCAGCAAGAAAAGTGTAAGACTCCATAGGACAAAGCAGCAAGGGAGGCAGAGTCTTCCTGCTGGATTCATGTTTCAGTGGTGGCCAGCAGAGCAAAGGACTTTGAATGAAAGATGCCATGAATAGATTGCACAAAGAGTGGGAAATCCATAGGGCACATTTAAAAGGGTTTATGGGAGGAGGAGAAGAAGAAGAGGGGATGCACGGAGTCTTGATAAGGTTAGCAGTGTTGAAATGAGCAGAAGATGAGCCTGGGTTAGGAGAGTTGTCCCCTGAGATTTGTTGAAGCTCAAAGAATCTAAGATGTCGAGACACCAACCAACTGAAGGAAGATATGGAAAGTCTGAATATTCTACCAAAACTACAGCATTCTATCATTTATATATGCGTCTTCTACATTTTTTACTTGTGTATGTTGCTGATGCTGGTCATGTCATGTTGTTTTTTTTATGTATTCACTGACAAATTGAGAAATTTACTGGCAGATCAACTGCAACAAGGCCAAGAAGAGCATCAACTCAGAGTTACCTGGTTCAATTTTTCCGTCTGTTATACGACTATACACATAGTACAGAAGTTAGGGCTGTATGGAGATGGATAACAGGAAGAGCCATATGCAGCGGGTTTCAGCTGTATTATACTAACACCTTCCAGTAACTGATGCAGTGGATGCTGGCACTCATTGCAGCAGTTAACCTATTAGGTGCCGCAGTTGGGTTCAACTGTGGCAACTAAATGCTCTGCTCACGGGCGTCGCCATGTTTAAATGCTGTTGGTGCCCGACCCCTAATCCCACAGTTACTTCATCAGAGGGATCTGATCGGTTGCCATGACAGCTGACCGCTTTCATTAGGCATTCTGTAATACAGTCTGCCAGGAACAGACTAATACAGGATTGCCATATTCACAATATACTGCAATATGGTTATATTGCAGTTTATTTTATGAGTTATCAGACCCCCTAGGGTTAAAGTACCCTAGGGAGCCAGAAATAATAGTAAAAAATATATATATACAGACGGTACATATATATTTAAAAAAAATAAACAAGTAAACATGTTATGTATCCCCTTGTCCCAAAATGTCTGATCTATCAAAATATAAAAAGAAAAAATTCCAGTAGTAATTTTTTTAGTATTAAATAACACAACAAACTTATACAAATTAGGCATCTCCGTATTACAAGCCAAAGAATGAAGAAAAGGATCACACAGGATAAGATGTAAAAACAATGTGCATAAGAAAATAGCATAGCTGTGGTTTTCTGGGGGTAATTCCACGTACACAAACAAAATCTAAAATGGTGATACTAGAAGGCACGACTTGTCCCGCAGATGTCATGCCTCATATGTCTCTGTAAACAAAAAAATGAAAATGATATAGCTTATGGAAAGAGCCTTGTGAAAAAAGGGAAACACAAATGTAAAAGGGCCTGGTAAGGAAAGGGTTAAGAAAATGCCGTAGACATATTTCTAAGATCAGAAGACCTTGTTGTCACTTCTGCCGCACTCTGTATGAGAGATAAAGAAAGACCGTCATCCGCATCTCCTTGTGGTAGGGTGTCCGTAGATTGTGGAGATCTATGGCGGCCACTTCATGTGCTCACCGAGTGAAGGTCCGAAACCAATAAATGCAGATGTAGGAGCTCAGTGTGAATGATAATAGCAGATCTCCGCCAGCTCCATAGACATGAATGGAGCTGAATAGTCATGAGCGGCCGTCTGCTCCATTAATCTCCTAATCTGTCTGAGGTACCAGGGACCCCATCGGACCCCTTGTTCTCGTGATCTGTGGGGGTCTCCTCACTGAGACCCCCACCGATCAGTAAGTTAGGCCCTATCCTGTGCATGATCCTCAGGATGATCTCACCTACACTTTTATTTTTAGAATGAGTAGATGTCCTACATCCCAATGTCACAGAAGATGGTTTCCCAATTTAATCCTAATAATCGGATCTGGTCACCATTTTCAGAACAATCTTCTTTTGGATATGGTCGAATCTCCCCAAGCCCAGCCTACTAATAAAAAGAAGAGGCTACGCTACTGCTACGGGAACTGAGAGTCCTAACAAAATCCAACAAGTGTGATCTAAGGCGACATCATAACATCTTAGTGATAAGGAAAAACACAATAGACCCGAACACAAGGAGATAAATCTCAAAAACAAAAATGTTTATTAACAGCAGGTATCAAGTATATACTCTGTGTACATGGCTGGTATACAGGTGCAATCTTTTTTACCATAGTACACCATAGCGGTACATGCAGCCATTTTATTAGATACACCAGCCTGTCCACACGAGAGCTTTCCTGAATGGAAATTTATGGATCAGTTTCAGAGTGAATCACATCCAAGAGTGAGGCCAAATCATCACTGATATACAGCGACAATATACCGAGGTTTCCTCTTACATCAGTGAGGACAGTATACAGACAGTGACTGAGGAAAAACATCCTGCAGATCTGAGAAAGTCATCATATCACCAATGATTGGGGTCAGAAGAACATGTTGAGAACCATTATAACCAAGAGGAAAACTCGTGTGTCATCGTTGACGGGTGAAAGCAGTAGATGACCAGTGCAAGTGCAAAAGTTATGACTCTCATGGAAACAATACCTCAGTTATATAGAGCAGTGGAAAAAAATCCAGAAATCCAGATTTCTATTGCACAAATATGGGATCAGTGGCTTAACCCTTTGTGTCAGATTAAAGGAGTGGGGAAAGTCTACTTGGCAAATCTTGGGTCTTCGAATTCCTAAAGCTTGACATTTGGGCAGTAGGGGCTTAGGGTACCATGGTTCTAGACCAAGGTGACTACTTCATTTACCTACAGTGCACCACCCCAGGGGGGTCATATAGGTCATCACCCTAGGAGGGTCACCACCGGTTGGTTGGAGAGATCTCACCGCATATTTTGCAGTCCCCAGATCTTAGTCCCAGTGACCAACTCTGGGGTATGAGATCACATACTTCCATGGTGAGAAGCTAACCTCTCTGCGTGGGCAACACCTTGAGGAACCTACAGTGTGATGAAATGCTCTGAGGGAGGTCCTACACCATGTGAAGATGTGTAATAAAGTAATGTTTCTACTAAGTTCACCAGACAAGTTAGACAAAGGAAAGTGCCTATGTCCTTGTGTGTTTATTCTTGTTGAACAAGTTTATTTTCCACATACTGAGCATGAATATGGCTTCGCATGTGAGCTTTTTCATGTACAACTAGACTAGATTTCCTTGTGAAACATTTGCCGCACACTTGACATGAATATGGTTTCTCTCCTGTGTGACTTCTCCGATGTTTAGAAACATCCGATTTCTGAGCAAAACCCTTTCCACAGTCTGGACATGGGAAGGGCTTCTCCCCTGCGTGATGCCTTTGGTGTACAATCAGATAGGATTTCAACATAAAGCACTTCCCGCATACTGAGCATGAAAATGGCTTCTCCCCTGTGTGAATTCTCTGATGTTGTAAAAGACTTGAACTCTGAGTAAAAGTCTTCCCACATTGAGAGCATGAAAATGGCTTCTCTCCCGTGTGAACTATTTGATGTCTAAGAAGAGTGTTTTTGAGAGCAAAACATTTCCCACATTCTGAACATGAAAATGGCCTCTCCCCTGTGTGAATTTTCTGATGTTTTACAAGTTGGGATTTTTGAGTAAAAGATCTCCCACATTCTGAACATGAAAATGGCCTCTCCCCTGTATGGATTCTAAGATGTCCAACAAGACTGGATTTCTGATCAAAAGATTTACCACACTGAGAACACGAATAAGGCGTCTCCCCTCTGTGAATTCTTTGATGTTGAAAAAAACTGGAACTCCAAGAAAAACTCTTTCCACATTCTGAGCACGAGAATGGCCGCTTTCCCGAGTGAACTGTCTGATGTAGAAGAAGATTATGTTTGAAAGCAAAATGTTTACCACAATCTGAACATGAGAATGGCTTCTCCCCTGTGTGAATTCTCTGATGTCTCACCAGTTGTGACTTCTGATTGAAATAGTTACCACACACGGAACAGGAATACGGCTTCTCACCTGTGTGAATTCTCCGATGTCTAATAAGATCTGAGTTGTAGGTAAAGCACTTATCACATTCTGTACATGAGAAAGGTTTCTCCCCGCTGTGAATTCTCTGATGTAGAAGGAGATTTGACCTCCGATTAAAACATTTTCCACATTCTAAACATGAAAATGGATTACATGATAAGTCTTTGCTGAAAAGGACTGAGGGGATATCTGGTATCATGTTGTGTGACTCATGTGTGTCCTGGAGGATACCACAATCATCGGCTTTCAGATTTGAGGCCATCAGGAGTTCCTCCGAGCTCCAGAAACACAGCTCTAAAAAAGAGAACATACAAATGATATTGATATCTTATAATGATTCTATATAACAATGCCCTTACAAGCCACAATGAGTGTGGTACAATTACATTATTAGCAGACATTAGACCGGACGTGTGTATTATACAGTCCTCTGCCAAGCACGTTTCTGTTCTGACCCAATGACTGTGCACTCTCACCATAGCCCAGGATGCTCTACCAGACTCCTGCAGTGACTTCTGCCCAGATAACCAGTGCTTCACATTATGGCTCTTTTGATGACCAGATGCCATTTGAGGGGTACAGGTTTTAAAATTTGAAGACTGATGTGAGGATTTTGTTAGTAATTCAGAATTGTAAAAAAATCCCTAATGTTCATGAAAATTTCCTGCAACCTTTGTAAACTTGTTAAAATCGTATGTACTACTTTATGTGGAATCATTACGCTAGGGGTGTAGCTGCACGGTCACAGAAGGTTTGGTCACGTCTGAATCCAATGACCATAAGGGACCCCCACCCCCAAAAGGTGTCTCCTTCCCACATGGAGAGACCAGGACTATACTACTAAACTTGGGGGCCCAGAACCGAAATTACATTAAGGTCCAGCAGCTTTAAGTTACATCTCTGGGAGGTGGGACTGTCTTTTTTTTTAATCACCATCTTTAAGATGACAGAACTTTTTAATTTTTATTTTGACAAGTAATTTTTGTGACAAAAATACATTAACCCTTGTTCTATGGTTGGGTCAAATGGAGAGTTGCCTGAACATGAACACTGCATGCAGATTGATCAGCGGATTTATAACATGTCCTGTGGATATTTCATCAGAATACCCCTGCAATGGTCACTACTCACCTGGGCGGATACCTGCAGGGACGTCCTCCTTTGTAATGAACTATAATACGAACTCTCCGCCAGCTCCATTAGACTAATGGAGCTGAATAGTCATGACGGCCGTCCTCTCCATTAATCTCCTTAATCGTCGAGGTACCGAGGGACCCATCGGACCCCTTGTTCTCGTGAATCTTTGGGGTCTCCTCACTGAGACCCCCACCGATCAGTAAGTTAGGCCCTATCCTGTGCATGATCCTCAGGATGATCTCACCTACACTTTTATTTTTTTAGAATGAGTAGATGTCCTACATCCAATGTCACAGAAGATGGTTTCCCAATTTAATCCTAATAATCGGATCTGATCACCATTTTCAGAACAATCTTCTTGTTTGGATATGGTCGAATCTCCCCAGCCCAGCCTACTAATAAAAAGAAGAGGCTACTACTGCTACGGGAACTGAGCGTCCAACAAAATCCACAAAGTGTGATCTAAGGCGGCTACATATAATCTTAGTGATAAGGAAAACACAATAGACCCGAACACAAGGAGATAAATCTCAAAAACAAATGTTATTAACAGCAGTATCAAGTATATTCTTCTGTACACCGGCTGATATACAGGTGCAATCTTTTTTTCCCTAGTACATCATAGCGGTACATGCAGCCATTTATTAGATCACCAGCCTGTCCACGAGAGCTTCTCTGAATGGAAATTTATGGATCATTGGTCAGTGTGAATCACATCAAAGTGAGGCCAAATCATCACTGAATAACAGCACAATAACCGAGGTTTCCTCTTACATCAGTGAGGACAGTATACAGACAGTGAACGAGGAAAAACATCCTGCAGATCTGAGAAAGTCATCATATCACCAATGATTGGGGTCAGAAGAACATGTTGAAACCATTATACCAAGAGGAAAACTCGTGTGTCATCGTCGACGGGTGAGAGCAGTAGATGACCAGTTCCAGTGCGAAAGTTTGACTCTCATGGAAACAATACCTACGTTATATAGAGCAGTGGAAAAAATCCAGAAATCATCAGATTTCTATTGCCACAAATATGGGGATCAGTGGCTTAACCCTTTGTGTCAGATTAAGGAGTGGGAAAGTCACTTGGCAAATCTTGGGTCTTCGAATTCCTAAAGCTTGACATTTGGGCATAGGAGGCTTAGGGACCAGGTTCTAGACCAAGGTGACTACTTCTCATTTACCTACAGTGCACCACCCCAGGGGGTCATATAGGTCATCACCCTAGGAGGGTCACCACCGGTTGGTTGGAGAGATCTCACACGCATATTTTGCAGTCCCCAGATCTTAGTCCCAGTGACCAACTCTGGGGTATGAGATCACATACTTCCAGTGAGAAGCTAACCTCTCTGCGTGGCAACACATTGAGGAACCTACATTGATGAAATTGCTCTGAGGGAGGTCCTACACATGTGAAGATGTGTAATAAAGTAATGTTTCTACTAAGTTCACCAGACAAGTTAGACAAAGGAAAGGCCTATCCTTGTGTTTATTCTTGTTAACAAGTTTATTTTCCACATACTGAGCATGAATATGGCTTCGCATGTGAGCTTTCATGTACAACTAGACTAGATTCCTTGTGAAACATTTGCCGCACACTTACATGAATATGGTTTCTCTCCTGTGACTCCTCGATGTTTAGAAACATCCGATTTCTGAGCAAAACACTTCCACAGTCTGGACATGGAAGGGCTTCTCCCCTGCGTGATGCCTTTGTGTCAATCAGATAGGATTTCAACATAAAGCACTTCCCGCATACTGAGCATGAAAATGTCTTTCCCCTGTGTGAATTCTCTGATGTTGTAAAAGACTTGAACTCTGAGTAAAAGTCTCCCACTTGAGAGCATAAATGGCTTTCTCCCCGTGTGAACTATTTCTGTCTAAGAAGAGTGTTTTTGAGAGCAAACATTTCCCACATTCTGCACATGAAAAATGCCTCTCCCTGTGTGAATTTTCTCATGTTTTACAAGTTGGGATTTTTGAGTAAAAGATCCCCACATTCTGAACATGAAAATGTGGCCTCTCCCCGTATGGATTCTGAGAGTCCACAAGACTGGATTTCTGATCAAAAGATTTACCACACTGAGAACACGAATAAGGCTCTCCCCTCTGTGAATTCTTGATGTTGAAAAAAACTGGAACTCCAAGAAAACTCTTTCCACATTCTGAGCACGAGAAGGCCCTCTTTCCCGAGTGAACTGTCTGATGTAGAAGAAGATTATGTTGAAAGCAAAATGGTTTACCACAATCTGAACATGAAAATGGCTTCTCCCCTGTGTGAATTCTCTGATGTCTCACCAGTTTGTGACTCTGATTAAAATAGTTACCACACACGGAACAGGAATACGGCTTCTCACCTGTGTGAATTCCGATGTCATAAGATCTGATTGTGGTAAAGCACTTATCACATTCTGTACATGAGAAAGGTTTCTCCCCGCTGTGAATTTCTCTGATGTAGAAGGAGATTTGACCCCGATTAAAACATTTCCACATTCTAAACATGAAAATGGATTACATGATAAGTCTTGCTGAAAAGGACTGAGGGGATATCTGGTATCATGTTGTGTGACTCATGTGTGTCCTGGAGGATACCACAATCATCGGCTTTCAGATTTGAGGCCATCAGGAGTTCCTCCCGAGCTCCAGAAAACACAGCTCTAAAAAAGAGAACATACAAATGATATTGATATCTTATAATGATTCTATATAACATGCCCTTACAAGCCACAAGTGTGGTACAATTCATTATAGCAGACATTAGACCGGACGTGGGTATTATACAGTCCTCTGCCAACACGTTTCTGTTCTGACCAATGACTGTGCACTCTCACCATAGCCAGGATGCTCTACCAGACTCCTGCAGGACTTCTGCCCAATACCAGTGCTTCACATTATGGCTCTTTTGATGACCAGATGCCATTTGAGGGGTACAGGTTTTAAAATTCGAAGACTGATGTGAGGATTTTGTTAGTAATTCAGAATTGTAAAAAATTCTCTAATGTTCATGAAAATTTCCTGCAACCTTTGTAAACTTGTTAGAATCGTATGTACTAATTTATGTGGATAACATTACGCTAGGGGTGTAGCTGCACGGTCACAGAAGGTTTGGTCACTCGAATCCAATGGACCATAAGGGACCCCACCCCCAAAAGGGTCTCCTTCCCACATGGAGAGACCAGGACTATACTAAAACTTGGGGGCCCAGAACCGAAATTACATTAAGGTCCAGCAGCTTTAAGTTACATCTCTGGGAGGTGGGACTGTCTTTTTTTTTAATCACCATCTTAAGATGACAGAACTTTTTAATTTTATTTTGACAAGTAATTTTTGTGACAAAAATACATTAACCCTTGTTCTATGGTTGGGTCAAATGGAGAGTTGCCTAACATGAACACTGCATGCAATGATCACGGATTTATACATGTCCTGTGGATATTCATCAGAATACCCCTGCAATGGTCACTACTCACCTGGGCGGATACCTGCAGGGACGTCCTCCTTACTCTCCTCCTCATCACTCACAGACGTCTCTTCTTTTATGGTTACAGCTACAACATCCATACTGTCTAGATCTTTCTCCCCGTTCAGAAGCTGAGAAACGAAAATTATAATAGTCAGAGGATGGAGAAGACGCAGGGAATCCAGCGCTACTTATCTCTGGGGACATGGAGAAGATCCAGAGCACATGTCCTGTCTATGGTCCTCCTGCCTCCTCCATCTCCTCCTCTCATTACACAAGTATAAGACATATAATACTGAGGGATAAGACTGAAGACAAGGAGGTCACAGGCGTCTACAGGTCATAGGGGAGATCTCCACCTACCTGATTATCCTGTGGTAGAAGGAGGACGGGGACATCTCTCCGGGGATCTTCTCTCCCTGATGTGACTGTAGGGATCACATACAGAGACTGAATTCCTTCTTCTATACAAGATAATGAGGGACACGTGTCTATAGTCCTGTCTATTACCTGGTGATGTGAGGGGCCGGGGGTCCTCCATCATGACGTCCTGGTACAGATCCTTGTGTCCTTCTACATACTCCCACTCCTCCATGGAGAAATAGACAGCCACATCCTGACACCTTATAGGAACCTGACACACAACAATGGGTACAGTCACCACCCGGCGCCTCCAGTTACTGTATAATGTCCCGCATCCCAGCAGTGTCACCTCTCCAGTCAGCAGCTCCGCCATCTTCATGGTCAGTTCTAGGATCTCCTGTACATTCATCTCCTCATGTATCAGGGGGTGAGGGGGAGACCCCGGGATGGGGTGCAGGGGTCCCCCCCATTCTTCATACACAGGGGGCCGGACAGCGCTCACTAACTCGGCGAGATGATTTTGAAACTCACCCTGAAGATAATCCTCCAAGTTACTGGAGAGGTGAGAGAACCTGGTGATGTCACTTGACCTCGTTATCTTATCTCACATCAGTCACATAACAGGTGACTCCGGACATGTATGTAGTGATATTGGGGCACACCTACTTACCCGGTCCAGTTGCGATCCCGCGGCGGGTTCTCCGACGCTGATTCGGGTTCTGCCGGGATTCTCAAAGGTCCGTGCGCCGATATTCACCAGGTGTCGCTGCTGCGCCGAGGTCCGCCGAAGTTCACCTGCTTTTTTCTGGTGTATGTGAGTGCTTGATCTTGCGACACAAATGGCTTTTTAAATTCTGTGGTTTTTCCGAATCCTTCGGGTTGTCCGGTGACCACGCCCCCCGATTTCTGTTGCGCGAAAGTCGGCGCCAAAAATCGATCGCGTGCGCCACAATCCCGTGAAATACAGCGCAAAGCGGAAATATTCGGGAAAACCCCAACGGATTTGCGGCTGCGGACCCTTAGTAAATGTGCCCCATTATTCCTGTGTCTCCCTATAACCAGGATTACACATTAGTGAAGAAGACGTCTAGTGAGCGCTGTTATACTATATATACACACAGCTGTGCCCCATATATACTATATACACACACAGCTCTGCCCCATATATACTTTACACACACAGCTGTGCCCCATATATACTATATACACACAGCTCTGCCCCTAAATACTATATACACACATCTGCCCCTATATACTTCTTCACTAATGTGTAATCCTGGTTATGGGGAGACACAGGAATAATATCACTACATACAAAAGCAATTTCCCTAAAATGGATGGGTGACTCTAATCCCTCTCTTGCACAATGGCTATAGCTAGTAAACCAGATAGTCCCATACGCAAAGGTGATATATAAAAAGAGAGGTTGTATAGCGAAATTAGATAAGGTGTGGCGAAATTGGTGTGACTCCTCACTTACATCACTTAATCCAGAAGATATTATATCTAGTGGGAATAGAAATTGAATCACAACACCAAGCCTGATGGATAGATATTCTGCCATTGTAATCCCAGCTAATACTGCTAGTACCCACCAGGTAAATTCAAAACAAATTTAGTTATATAGGAATTTTATGTTCTTTTATTGTTGTATAGATCTGCTCTATGTATAGGATGGTCACCTTTACATACATTTTCTTTCGCTTGCATGCGAGATCAGTGTTGTCTTACCTTGTTTTATGCATATTTCTCAATAAAACAGTTAAAAAATAATATCACTACATACATGTCCAGAGTCACATGACCTGTTATGTGACAGATGTGAGATAAGATAATGAGGTCTCACCTCTCCTGTGATTTGGAAGATTATCTTAAGGCTGAGGTTTAAGATCCTCTCTGCCATTTTATCCTTCTCCTCATTCATCCTTGATTTATCCAAATTTTACTCTATTCTGGGACCTGGAATGGAAATACGATGATGTGAAACCACAAAATACCATGTAAAACATACAACTATAATAAGGGGGAACATATAGGAGATAGTAAGGCTGATATTATGTGATTTCTTTCAAATGGAACAGCAAATTTTGAAATTTTCAATGGAATTTCAGAATCAATTTGTGACCATTTTAGTTTTGAGTGGCCGATATAATACAAACCCCTATAAATTCCTCCATTTTCTACACTGCGCCCCTTTGACTATGTAAAACCTCTTTGCTGGAGCTTACTAACCTGTTAAGAGATCCTTAGTTATTAAACCAAACTGGAGGTGAAATTTTAGAATGTAAGATAGCACTTACACATTCACTAAGAATACAGAGAGAAAATATAACTTATAATATAAGAAAATGAGAAATCTCATGACATCTTAATGGAAATCCATCCTGATAAACCAGAGACACTTACCCATTGATCGAGGCACCGTGATTGTGATAATCCTCTTATATTTGTCATCCATGGCCTCCTTCCTTCTAAAATCCACTTCTAAAGCCCACATTTTGCTAACACACTTAAAGGGCTTACCATAGCCCCACCGTGATTTGCAGATTCCAAGGCTGTTACACTGTGCATGAGCACTTCCTCCTCTCCCACTATGTGCTGAAACATCCTTTGCTGCAGTGAGATTACATCAGGCAGAGGGAAGTAGGGTGTGCTTAGGGAGAAGAGGGTGAAAGCATAC
The DNA here is from genome assembly GCA_019512145.1 of Engystomops pustulosus. Classification (NCBI taxonomy): domain Eukaryota; kingdom Metazoa; phylum Chordata; class Amphibia; order Anura; family Leptodactylidae; genus Engystomops; species Engystomops pustulosus. The sequence goes on from CM033641.1 coordinate 305,131,138, forward strand.
AGCACAGAGGGGCTCTGGTAATACTACCCAGATCCCGAACATGATTTTTAAAAGTTGATTTTATAAAGAAGGAGGCCATGGATAACAAATGTAAGATTACAACAGTCACGGTGCCTGCATCTATGGGAACACAAAGAAAAACATCATAATAACCATACAGATGGCTAACAGGGGCATAACCTGGGCACAACTTAAAGGACACTAAAATGTTATATTTGTTAAGAAGCTGCAGTTTGCACATTATCCTTTCATTTAAGCAGCTGTGACATTAAAATGCTCACATTGGCCCTTATAAATATATCAAGGAGTGAAGTTTTTAAAATGCGGTCACTATTTGGGGGTTTCTTCTGGTCTGGTATCTTTGGGGCTCTGCAAATGTGACACACACCCGAAAACTAGTACAGCAAACCCTGCCCTGCAAAAGCTCGAATCCCCTCCGCCCCTCCTGTGCCCATACAGCAGTCGGGTAGTCGGGAGAAAACGTAAAGAAAGAGAGAAAAAAACGTGATGAATCCTCACAAGTTGAAGTCAGACTCATAGAAAGGATAAACCTTAGAAAGTGGCCGCGTCAGTAAGAGGTTAATGGGGCGTCAGGAAACACCCGGAGATGGAGATCAGCGGAGCCCGGGACAGGCGTCTAATGTTTCCTCTCACACTGACGGTGCATTACTGCAGAAACGACCGGCAGGACACACACCCGAACCTGTGCACAGCGGCCGCTACAGGACCTGCGGTGATGTCACAGTCATGTGATCAGTCATGTTTGTGGGCGGAACCAGGATCCAGGATGCACTGACAAGGAACTTCACACATATCTCTGTGTATATACTATATACATAGCTGTGCCCCATATATACTATATACACACACAGCTCTGCCCATATATACTATATACATAGCTGTGCCCCATATATACTATACACACACAGCTCTGCCCCTATATACTATATACACACACAGCTCTACCCCTATATACTATAAACACACAGCTGTGCCCCCTATATACTATATACACACAGCTCTGCCCATATATACTATATACACACACAGCTCTGCCCCTATATACACACACAGCTCTCCCCATATATACTATATACACACAGCTGTGCCCCTATATACTATATACACAGTTCTGCCCATATATACAATATACACACAGCTCTGCCCCTATATACTACATACACAGCTCTGCCCATATATACTATAAACACACAGCTGTGTCCCATATATACTATATACACACAGCTCTGGCCCATATATACTATATAAACACATCTCTGCCCCTATATACTATATACACACCTCTGCCCCTATATACTATATACACACAGCTCTGCCCATATATATTATATACACACATCTCTGCCCCTATATACTATATACACACAGCTCTGCCCCTATATACTATATATACACACACAGCTCTGCCCATATATACTATATACACATCTCTGCCCCTATATACTATATACACACACAGCTCTGCCCCATATATACTATACACACACAGCTCTGCCCATATATACTATATATACACACAGCTCTGCCCCATATATAACATATACACAGCTCTGCCCCATATATACTATATACACACCGCTGTACCCCATATATACTATACACACACAGCTGTGCCCATATATTATATACACACATATCTGCCCATATATACTATATACACACACAGCTCTGCCCATATATACTATATATACACACAGCTCTGCCCATATATACTATATACACACACAGCTCTGCCCCTATATACTATATACACACAGCTCTTCCCCCTATATACTATATACACAGTTCTGCCCGTATATACTATATACACACAGCTCTGCCCCTATATACTACATACACATAGCTCTGCCCCTATATACTATATACACACAGCACTGCCCATCTATACTATATACACACAGTTCTGCCCATATATACTATATACACACATCTCTGCCCCTATATACTATATACACACAGTTCTGCCATTATATACTATATACACACATCTCTGCCCCTATATACTATATACACGTGGCTCTGCCCATGTATACTATATACACACAGATCTGCCCCTATATACTATATACACACACAGCTCCGCCCATATATACTATGTATATATATATACACAGCTCCGCCCATATATACTATATACACACCGCTGTGCCCCATATATACTATACACACACAGCTCTGCCCATATATACTATATACACACACAGCTGTGCCCATATATACTATATATACACAGCTCTGCTCCATATATACTATATATACACACAGCTGTGCCCCATATATACTATATACACACAAGCTTGCCCCTATCTACTATAAACACACCACCCATCTGTGGCCCATATATACTATATACAACACGCTCTGCCCCTCATATACTTAACACACAACATCTTCCCCTTATAAAACCCCAGCGGTTCCATATATACATACAACACACACACAGCTGTGCCCCATATATACTATATACACACACAGCTCTGCCCCATATATACTTTACACACACAGCTGTGCCCCATATATACTATATACACACAGCTCTGCCCCCTAAATACTATATACACACATCTGCCCCTATATACTATATACACACACATCTGCCCCTATGTACAATATACACACACATCTGCCCATATATACAATATACACACAGCTCTGCCCCTATATACACACAGCTCTGTCCATATATACTATATATACACACAGATCTGCCCCATATATAGTATATACACACAGCTCTGCCCATATACTATATACACACCTCTGCCCCTATATAGTATATACACACACATCTGCCCCTATATACTATATACACACACAGCTCTGTCCATATATACTATATACACACAGCTCTGCCCATATGATGCCCTCTCTCAGTAGCTAATCTAATCACAGTGCCTGCAAATGGTTCACAGTGCCTCCACATGAAAACCAACAGTCACAGCCATCCACAGTAGTCAGTAGACACAGCTCCAAACCCATAGTAGCCAATAGTCACACCAGCAGCCCCCGGCAGCCACTATTCCCAGTGCCTGTCCCCAGTAGCCATTAGACGTAGTGCCTGACCTGCAATAGCTAGCAGTCACAGTAGCCAATAGTCACGTTGCCTTTCTCCAGTAGCCAGTCAGAAGGGTCCAACCTTCTCTGACCCCTTTTTGTTTTGCATTCATATACTTAAAAAAAAATTCTTGGGATTTGTTTTGCTATCTTTAGCCACCTGTCTTTCATTTTGTATTTTGGATGATTTGATTTCCTTTTTACAGATTTTGGTGAATTTTTTGAAAAGCCTCAAGTGACCCATCAGATTTATATTTTTTTAATGCCTCTTTTTATCATTAATTGCCTTGTTATCTGTAGCTGTAGCCACGCGGGGTGTAATCTCGCCCGTCTATACTTGTTACCTATTGGAATAAATTTAGAAGTATTATGACCCAGGATAGATTTGAATTTCTTCCATTTAACCTTAGGCTACATGCACACTGCCGTGTGCCCGCCGCACCATAGCACGGCGGGCACACAGCAGCGCGGGGAGAGGAGGAGGAGGTGAGCGCAGCTCACCCTCGCCCCTCTCCATAGCGATGTATGGCCGCGGCGCCGTAATATGGGAAAAGATAGCACATATCCTATCTTTTCCCGGGCTACGGAGCGGTACGGTGCCGCACGTGTGCGGCACCGTACCGCTCCCGTAGGGCACCGCGAGCCCATAGAAGTGTATGGGGGACGTATATCAGCCGCATATACGTCGGCCGTACATACGTCCCCCATACTGTAGTGTGAATGTAGCCTTAGACAGTATCTGATCCCAGTCTATATATTGTAGTGCAGCCCTGAATTTCGGGAAATTAGCCTTCTTAAAATTCAATGCTTTCCCACCTGTTTTTGCTTTTTACAGTTTAAGAGGACAATAATTGTTAGAATCGCGGTTTCCAAGGGGTTCCCGGACACTGACATTTTGGACAATTACCTCTTGTGGGATCTTCTACAAGCTGCGCCATAAAATTATCCTGCAGAAAGTTGCTAAAATGTCTCCCCTTCACAGACGAAGAAGAGCCCTGACCCCAATTTATATTTGGAAGGTAAAAGTCTCCCATTATGACTACTATCCCCTCCTGTGGAGCCCGCTCCATCTGTTTATATAGGTGACCCTCTATTTCCTCAGGGGGTTCCAGTACTATTATGGAGCCCCTGAGGTGCTCCAGTATTATTAAGAAGCTCTAATGTTATTAAGGGGCTCCAGTATTAGCGGTTCTGTGGGGCAGCCAGCATTTTTAGGGGTTTGTCTGTTGCTTATTATTATTGTCTGCTCTGGGGGTCTCCAATACTTGTCTGCTCCTTATTATTAATGTCTGCTCTGGGGGGTCTCCAGTATTTGTCTGTTCCTTATTATTAATGTCTGCTCTGGGGGGTCTCCAGTATTTGTCTGCTCCTTATTATTGTCTGCTCTGGGGGTCTCCAGTATTTGTCTGTTCCTTATTATTAATGTCTGCTCTGGGGGGTCTCCAGTATTTGTCTGCTCCTTATTATTGTCTGGGTCTATTCTAGGGTCTTAATATTTATTTTTTTGCGTTGCTTGCTGTATTTGTTGGACAGCCTGAGGTCTGTATTATTATTTATTGCCTGGTCCTAGGTCTCTCTCTGTTATATTCTGATAGCAGTACTTTGTTTCCGGGTTTGTATTTATGTCTGGACTGCGGTATATATTATATCTGGGGTGGCATTTTGTGTGGTATTGTGGTTGTTGATGCATCTAGGTGCTGGTCACGATGCTTGATGTTGAGCGGTAAGACAATGTGGCCCTCAGACCAAAAAAGGTTGTGCATCGGGGGTGACATCATCACATCTAAAAGGAGAAGAAAAAATACAACAGAACCAAACATAAGGAGATGAGTCCCTAAAGCAAATGTTTATTAACACCTGGTATCAAGTTATGACCGATCCATATATCTTTCTTAAAAAACTCTTTGTACATGGCTGATATAAAGATGTGGGGTCTGGATTTTGTAATCTTTTTTTACCATAGTTGTATATTCTCCTACATGCAGCCACTTTATTAGAGACACCTGTCCCCTCCCTACGAGAGCTTTCTTGTATGGGTTGGTTTCAGTGTAAATCCACTTTAAGGCCTCATGCACCCTACCATATGCTTGCCCGGGGGCATACAGCCAGGTGAGGGAGAGAGGAGGGATAAGCGCTGCTCAACTCTTCTCTCTCCATTGAAAGCCGAACAGCGGTACTACAGCAAAATTTGTGATATGTTCTATATTTTGTGGTGCACCGCACCATAACCGGGAGCATATGGGGGCCTTGATCCCCAATTGTGCAGCGGGATCATGTTGCCCCATACAGTATTGTGCACGAGGCCTAAATTGGAAAATCCAAGCATCTTGAGAGGTTTTGTTTTACATCAGATACACTACAGATAATGGTGTGACTGGGGGAAAAAACAGAAAAAAAAGATCTGAGGAACATGTTGAGAACCATTACATCCAAGAGATGGTGCTCAGAATGTAGCCCAGATACTGAATGCACCTCACGTTCTTCCTGAGCACTGATGGGTGAAACCAATGGATGACCAGTGCGAGAGCAAAAAGTATGATGAAAAATGTGATCACCGAGCAGTGGATAATGACCGCCTGTGACATGAAACCAGATTTCCATCACAAATACAGATATGAAATGAATTGCTTTGTGCCATTTTGTGCAGAGAAATTGAGTGGGGAATGTCTACTTGGCAAAACCTTGGGTCATCTCTTACCTAAAGGTGGACTTTTGTTACCATGATTCTAGACCAAGGTGATCGCTTCATTTACCCTACACCAGAAGGACAATGCATAACACCTGAAGGGTCGTATAGTCACAGGTTGGTTGGAGGGATCTACAGCATATTTAGCTTGGCCTTCACAGTCCCTAGATCTTTTTTCCCGATGACCAGCTCTGGGATAAGGTAGAGATAGTTGATAAGATCACAACAGTTCTACAGTTTTGGCAGCAGTGTGAAGCTAACCTATCTGCATAGACAACATCTTGTGGAATCTACGACGTGATGAAATGCTATGAAGGCCAATGGAGGTCCAACACAATGCACAGTGGATATCTCTAATAAGTGGTCCATTCATGAATTTAGAAGTAAAACGAGTTACACGGGAAAAAAATTCTGCGTAAAATAATTTCCATATACTAAGCACAAATATGGCTTCTATCCCACGTGGAGTTTTTGATGTACAACAAGACTAGATTTCCTTGAGAAACACTTGCCACACTCTTGACATGAATATGGCTTCTCTCCCGTGTGACTTCTCTGATGGGAAGCAGCATTTGATCTGTTGGAAAAACACCTCCCACAGTCGGGACACGAAAAGGGCTTCTCCCCGGCGTGATGTCTTTGGTGTACAATAAGATATGATTTCAGAGTAAAACACTTCCCGCATTCTGAGCATGAAAATGGCTTCTCCCCCGTGTGAATTTTTTGATGGCTGACAAGACTGGATTTTTTATTAAAACTTTTTCCACATTCCAAGCAGGAAAATGGCTTCTCCCCCGAGTGAATTCTCTGATGTTGAAAAAGACTTGAATTTTGAGTAAAAGTCTTCCCACAATTCGAACATGAGAATGGCCTCGCTCCTGTGTGAACGCTTTGGTGTGCAAGAAGAGTATTTTTGAGAGCAAAACCTTTACCACATTCTGAACAGGAAAATGGCTTCTCCCCTGTGTGAATTCTCTGATGTTTAACGAGTTGAGATTTCTGAGTAAAATATTTCCCACATTCTGAACATGAAAATGGCCTCTCCCCAGTGTGAATTTTTTGATGTTCAACCAGACCGGATTTCTGATCAAAAGATTTACCACATTGTGAACATAAATAAAGCTTCTCCCCTGTGTGACTTCTCCAGTGTTTAACAAGTTCTGATTTCTGGATAAAACTTTGCCCACATTCTGAACATGAGAATGGCTTCTCTCCTGGGTGAGTTTCCTGATGTTTTATACAGTCTGACTTCTGCATAAAACATTCGCCACATTCTGAACATGTAAATGGTTTTTCCCCTGTGTGAATTCTCTGATGTTTAACAAGCTCATTCCTCCGGAGAAAAGAAAGTCCACATTCTGTACAAGAAAAGGGCTTCTCCCCTGTGTGAATTCTCTGATGTTCTAAAAAATATGATTTCTTACAGAAACCTTTACCACATTCTGAACACACAAATCTCATCAACCCCATGTGGATTTTTTGATGTCTGAGACTCTCAGATCTCTGACTAAAAGATTTGCCACATTCTGAACATGAATATGGTTTCAATCCCGTGTGAGTTCTTAGATGATGAACAAGATCTGACTTCTGAAGAAAACATTTGCCGCACTCAGAACAGGGATATGGCTTGTCCCCTGTGTGAATTCTCTGATGTCTAATAAGATCTGATTTGTGGGCAAAGCGCTTTTCACATTCTGAACATGAAAATGGTTTCTCCCCTGTGTGAATTCTCTCATGTACAATAAGATTTGACTTCCGATTAAAGCATTTCCCACATTCTGGACATGGGAAGGTTTTCCCTCCGGTATCGGCTTCTGGGAGATCTTTCATATCCTTGCTGTGACTTGGATCTTGCTCCACAGTTTGTGATGAATCAGAATATTGGACCCAAAGAATAGGATTAGATGATGAATCTGAGGGTATATCTGGTGTCATGTTGTATGATCCATACGTATCCTGGGTGATACCACAATCATCTGCATTAAAATTTGAGGCCGTAGGACGTTCATTTGAGCTCCAGAAACGCCGTTCTACCAATGATAAAAGTAATTGAGTTAGTTTTCATAAAAAATAACCATACAAATTATATTGATATTTTAAAATCTATCTATATAAAGATAGTCTCTATATAGTCACAATGTGTGTAATGCAATAACATTATTAGGTAAGGCAATACATAGCTCTCTACCCAATGAATGTGCACACTCAGCACAGCCGAGGATGCATGTGTGTCTCTATCAGACTCCTCTTAGCCAGTCCAGCAGAAGTAGTCAGAATAAATCTAATCAAATATCTCAGCAAGCATCAATCTAATGGCCAGGGTGGGCAGGGGTGCCCTTACCATGAGGCGCCCCCAGGGGGTGGCATTTTCAGGGCTGCTATGGAAGGTTAGGCCACTAGGATGTGTCTCTGTACAATATACCTGATCGCACACATCCTGCAGATGGCAGGAGGAGAGGAGCAGGAGCTGTGTCTTCCCAAGACAACAGGTAGGACCTGACACTCATCTATCTTCCTCAAGTGCTCTCAGCCAGTGTCTTAACCTCTTAGTTTCCTGTGTCTAGGGGCTTTCTTGTAATGGTTGTAGCAGAGCTTAGGTGGCACATCAGCTCTGCTACACCGGTCTACGTCGCCTCTACTACATCTGTCCAGTTCGCCACAACATATACTGTGCAAAAGCAGACAAAAAAGGAGAAGTCTGCAGTATAAGTCTATGGATACACTCAATGTTGGCTCCTTGGGACAGTTCTTGGTCCGTCTTTGGAGCTCTGCTGTTCGTCAGACTCATTAAATTGGTTGTAGCCCTTTAATAAATGTTCTTATGCTCTATATGCTTTTGGGATTTTTCTTTCAAAAAGTCACAAAATGCATTGAAGTCAGCTGGAGTGACTTTGCGACTTTTTTGTCATGAGCAATGAAAAGTCACAAAAAACCTTATGCAACTTTAGGTGCTTATGGAGCCTGAAGCATCTCAGGCTCATTTACATAACTTTTAAAGCCTTTTTTTGTACAAAAAAAACTAGGTTATAGGAAGATTAAAGAAGAGTGTATCCTGCCAGAGGGGACACACACTAGTATGTCCGTGTGCTTGGTTTACAGTCCTTCATCATGGTGGTAGATGTTAGTTAAGGGACCCCAAGGTGTCTCTTTTCCACATGGAGAGACCAGAACCAGAACTATATATATGATATTAAACTTGGGGGCCCAGAACAGGAAATACATTGGGGCCAAGCAGCTTTAAGTTATGTCTCTGGCAGATGAGATTGTCTTTATTTTACAAAATCATTCTTTTTTTTCCTTTTCATCTTATCTTCAAAATGACAGAACTTAATTTTTATTTTGACAAATGTAATAAAACTCTCTGTGAGCAGAAGTCAGTGGACTTGAATTCTAGAGATGGTGGGGCCCAAACCTATCAAGTGTTTATAACACATCCTGATTTAATGGTCACTACTCACGGATACCTGCAGGGACGTCCTCCTTACTCTCCTCCTCATCACTCACAGACGTCTCTTCTTTTATGGTTACAGCTACAACATCGATACTGTCCAATCATTGTCCCATTCAGAAGCTGAGAAGCCAAATGTTATAATAGTCAGAGGATGGAGAAGATGCAGGGAATCCAAAGCGCTACTATCACTGGGGGACAAGAAGGATCCAGACACATTGTCCTGTCTATGGTCCACCTCCGCCTCCTCATCTCCTCTCTCATTACACAAGTTAAGACATATAATACTGGGGATAGACTGAAGACAAGGAGGTCACAGGCGTCTACAAGGTCATAGGGGAGTCTCCACTACCTGATCATCCTGTGGTAGAAGAGACGGTGACATCTCTCCGGGATCTTCTCTCCCTGGATGTGACTGTAGGGATCACATACAGAACTGAATTCCTTCTTCTATACAGATAATGAGGGGACACGTGTCTATAGTCCTGTCTATTACCTGGTGATGTGAGGGGCCGGGGGTCCTCCATCATGACGTCCTGGTACAGATCCTTGTGTCCTTCTACATACTCCCACTCCTCCATGGAGAAATAGACAGCCACATCCTGACACCTTATAGAACCTGCAACACAATGGGTACAGTCACCACCCCCGGCGCCTCCGTTACGTATATATCTTCCCAGCATTCCAGATGTCACCTCTCCAGTCAGCAGCTCCGCCATCTTCATGGTCAGTTCTAGGATCTCCTGTACATTCATCTCCTCATGTATCAGGGGGTGAGGGGGAGACCCCGGGATGGGGTGCAGGGGTCCCCCCCATTCTTCATACACAGGGGCCGGACAGCGCTCACTAGACGTCTTCTTCACTAATGTGTAATCCTGGTTTGGGAGACAACAGAATATATACTACTATCATGTCCGGAGTCACATGACCCCAGTCACTGATCTGTTATTACCATAGGTAACGGGTCATGTGACATCACCAGTTCTTCACCCCACCTCTCCGGTAACTTGGAGGATTTCTTCAGGGTGAGTTTCAAAAATCACTCGCCCATCTTATTTTCCTCTCCTCATTCATCCCTGAGCCGCCAGATTAGAAATCCCAATTTAATTACAAATATATATAAAAGGAAATAGAGGAGATAGTAAGTCTGAGATGTGTTCTCTCTCTTTATTTAAAGAAAAAATAATATTTCCCAAATTTCAAATTATTTGCTTTCAAGGTAAATAAAGTCTTGTCTCCAAATACTTACCAACCTTTACCAAGACTCTCCTTATCTCCTGCTTAACTTTGCTAAATGTCCACATTAGAAAATTAGAAATTGAACGTATTTTTATTATATTTTTTTAGGAATTTTCATGAAACTATTTTTTCCTGGACTATTTTGTTTGATGACTTGGAAAAGGCCTGCAGACTACAAACCCTACAAATCCCCCACTTTAATGATAATGAGTTATTTCTATAGCTCCATCACATCCATCACTGACAGATCATGGGGGACAACATACACAAAAGAATAGACCCTAGCAGAGAAAACATGGTCGGATGAAACCATACCCCCGACCTGTGCCTTCCCAACCCTGGCGTTATCTCTGTACCCCCAACCTGTTTCTGGAACTTAGTCACTCGTACCCTGTCTGGAGTCCCCTGTTCCCGTTCCCCAAAGTCAGAGTAGGGAAAGTTGTCATAGTTTGTTTGGCGCAAAATTCCCTAACCATCAGGGTTTGAAAAGGCCTATTAGGTAAGTGACAGGGGATTGTGGGTGACTTTGGGCTCACCCCCTTCTCAACCGTGACACATGTCCCTCGGGTTCTGGCAACATTTGAGTAATTAGAGCACAACTAAACGCTTTTTTTTTAGTAATTTCATGGAACATCTACAAGAAATCAGCCAAGATTCAGGACAAAAAATAGTGGACTTTCACAATCCTGTTACAACTCCTTTGGTGCAATTTCCGCCCATCATATATCTGATAAAACAATTATATGCAAGTACAAGAAGATAGGAATGTGCACCATCATACTGCTTGGAGTCACTGGAATTGAGGCTGCATCGGGTAATAGACTAGATAAGGTAGGAGGGTTAGGTCAACGAACGTGTGCGAGTATTGGGATTGAGGGGGATTACTTTGAATTTGAATTTGTTGGGGAGTCAACCATTGCCGGACTGGAACAACTGGATCATACCTGTAGCATCTGGAACTGATAGGAGGACGGTATTTATCATCATCATTCAAACTAAACCAGTTTTTGAAACTGATAAGAAACTTAACTGATAAATCTTTCCCTGTAAAGTCTTGCCACCAAGTTAAAAAGCCGAACATATGAATCCACTTACAAGCAATTCATATTGGTTTGTGTAAGAAAAAGACTTTTTGTATCAATCCTGTTTTTCTCTTCGTTTTCTGCTTGCTGTTAATATATAAAGGGGAAGATATATCATTGGCTTTTTTGGGTGTCATGAAAGTTTGCAAATAGGGTTGCTATAGAGGGTTTTTTGCGACTTTTCATCATGCTCAAAAGACGCCAGTACTATTCCCACCCACTTCACTATATCTAGAGTAAACATAGATCGACGGCTGGTGTCAACGCAGTCAAAACCACAATCCATGATTGGCATGCTGTAAGAAAAGTCGCATGGACACCCCAGCCTCCTGCGATTGTGTATGGCTGCAAGCATTGATACCTTTTTTGGAAGCAAAATCCCAGTCGCGTATAGAGCAATAGAAACTTTATTAAAGGGACAAGCCCTTTGCATTTATCTTCGAGCAGCAGAGATCCATAGAGGGACATAGCACTCTCCCAAGGAGCCGCCTAATAAAAAATCTCCCCCAAAGCTTCTATGGCTACTCCCACTGGATAGAAATGCATGGTGTGTGATGGACTCGCAGGTGCACCAGACCTTATTATCACAGAGAGTTTTAAGGGCCGTGCGGCTCCTGCACCCGTGTCCCATCCACAAAATTATAGAACTGTCTACTATCCAGTGGAAGTAATTAGAGCTCTTCCTATAGAATGACATCAAGAGAGATTCTGAAACTGGTGAGAAATTGATACAGAAAAATATATTCAGAAATTGTATATCTTTCCCCAACACAACCATAGCATTTTTATGTGTAGAAATGTAGCAAACCACCCTTTAGTACAAAGTGAGGCAACCAAATCATACGGGGTTAATGGGGTGTCCAGGAGACACCAGGAGTGGGAAAGCAGCCGTGAGCAGAGACTCGAGGCGGTCTAATGTCCCCTCTATAGTGATGTGTTGTTCAGAAAACTCCAGCACTAGAGCCTGCCTTGTTTATGAACACGGGAGCGGCTGTCATCAAGTGAGCCGATGGCTCACTTAACCCGCGTCCCAAACCGGCTCACCACGCGCCCTTTCCCCATACAATCGGAGCTAAAAGTGGAGGGGTGTGGGGTGCACTGACTGGCCGGGGCTCCTTAGTTATACAGCAATAGTGAGCCGTTCAGGAGGCCAGGGCTTGTGCGAGTCGGAGCCAATGAGCCACTCACTAAGAATGAGCCGATTCCATCACTATCCCTCTCACTAGACCGTGTATTACGAACACAACCGGCAACAGCTTGTGGGACTCCCCATACCTGTGCACTGCCACGCTAAAGGAACCTGCGATGATGTCAGTCAGTCATGTGATCAGTCATGTGTGTGGCGGAGCTTAGCCCAGGCTGTACTCCCATTCCTCCACATAGCTCCTGCACCATATATAACCAGTGATGACAAACTTTTACAGACCGAGTGCCCAAACTACAACAAAGAACCGCTTATTTATCGCACAGTGCCAACACAAAATGTAATTTGTAACTCAATTATTTCATACTCCTTCTCTGTGACAGTTTTTCATTTGATATCAGCACCCTGAAGGACACCAATAAGCAGAGAAATTAAGAATTTGGATTATGATTTGAACTTCCCTCCAGGTCCATAAACAGAAGAATTGTCATGGGCCGCGTAGCAGAGCTCAATAATATCCATGATCTGTCCGCACCTACCCACCCCCTCAGTATCCCAGGGAGCACTGTCCACTTTAAATATCTCTGTGCGCATGCAGTCCTGGGCTGTCCCTGGGACTTCAGGAATATACCTGGGAGTCATCTCCTGGTCACTGCCTATGTGCCCACAGAAAGGCGTCTAGTATGCCACCTCTGGCACCAGTGCCATAGGTTTAATCCTCACTGGTTATACTGTACAAAACAAAGCTCTTACAACATACACCCTATATACACACGCTCCACTGCCATACCACTCATACACACTATATACACACAAACTCACAACACTGTATACTGATATAACACACACTCCACACTTTACACTATACACACTATATACACAAAGCTCTACACTGTATACTATATACACACAGCTCCACGCCATACACTATACACACTATATACACAAAGCTCTACACTGTACACTATATACACACAGCTCCACGCCATACACTATACACACTATATTCCAACTCTACACTACTGTAACTATAACACCAGCACTCCACGCATACCCTATACACAACTATATACCCAAGCTCTACCACTGTAATACTATATACACCAGCTCCATCCGCTTTTCCACTATACACCACTTTCACACCAGCTCTACACTGTATACTAATCACACCTAAGCCAGCACTGTACACTATACACACTATATACACCAAGCTCTACACTGTTATACTATATACACAAACTAGCCCAGCACTGTACACTATATACAACCAAGCTCTACCTGTAGTACCTATATACACAACCGAGTCAGCACCGTACACTATTAACCCACTACAAGCACACACTAAGTCCATTTAGCCAAAAAGTATAGAAATCTTTATGTACATAATAATTTCACTAAAACAACAATTCCACAAAAGGGGGGAGGAACACAAACTTAGTTGGAGGTATCCACAGGAACATTAAAAACATGAGCGACGGGAGAGTAAAAATAGTCAGTAATCAAGGGTCTATGGCATGAGTGTTTGAGGTGAGCATAAAATTGGCGACAAAAAAAAAAAATTTGTAACAAAATTGTATGTCCCCCAAACCTCATGCCAATGACCCTGTTACTGCTATTTTTTTACTCTTCCCTGTTGCTCAGTTTTTAATGTTCCTGTGTGATATCCTCACTAACCGTTTGTGTTCCTCCCCCCTTTTTGTGGAATTTGTGTTTTTAATGAAATTTATTATGTAATAAAGATTTCATATACCTTTTGCTAATTGGCTTAGTGTTGTGTTTGTAGTGTACATATTTCAAAAAGCCAATCCCGATGATTGACCGATAATACGAAAGTTTTAGAAATGGTAAATTTGAATGAGAAAATTAGTGATGTACAGTATATTACAATATCACACCTCATACCCTTTTTATATTGTAGCCCACTTAAACGACCAATCTCTACACTGATAAAACTATATACAACACCTAGTCCCAGCACCGTACCATATACATATAATAAACCAAGCTCTACACGTAATCTATATATACTCACAGAGCTCGGGCACCGTACACACTACACACATCATCAACACCAAGCTCTACACTATTATACTCACACACACAGAGCTCTGAACTGTACACTATACACACTATATACAACCAAGCCCTATCAAGTGTTTATAACACATCCTGATTTAATGGTCACTACTCACGGATACCTGCAGGGACGTCCTCCTTACTCTCCTCCTCATCACTCACTCCATCTCCTCCTCTCATTACACAAGTATAAGACATATAATACTGAGGGATAAGACTGAAGACAAGGAGGTCACAGAGGGGAGATCTCCACCTACCTGATCATCCTGTGGTAGAAGAGGACGGGGACATCTCTCCGGGGATCTTCTCTCCCTGGATGTGACTGTAGGGATCGTCCGGAGTCACATGACCCCCAGTCACATGATCTGTTATTACCAGAGGTAACGAGGTCATGTGACATCACCAGGTTCTCTCACCTCTCCGGTAACTTGGAGGATTATCTTCAGGGTGAGTTTCAAAATCATCTCGCCGTAACTTGGAGGATTATCTTCAGGGTGAGTTTCAAAATCATCTCGCCCATCTTATTCCTCTCCTCATTCATCCTTGAAGCATCCAGATTTGAAATCCCAATTTAAATATACAAATATAATAAAAGGGAACATAGAAGGAGATAGTAAGTCTGAGATGATGTTCTCTCTCTTTATTTAAAAGAAAAAAATATATTTCCAAAATTTCAAATTATTTGCTTTCAAGGTAAATAAAGGTCTTGTCGTCCAAATTACTTACCAACATTTACCATATATCTCCCTTATCTCTGCTTAATTTGCTAAATGTCCAACATTAGAAAGATTAGAAATTGAACAGTAATTTTATATTTTTTAAGGAATTTTCAGAAACTATTTTTCTGGACTATTTTGTTCTGAATGAGCTTGGAAAGGCCTGCAGACTACAAACCCCTACAAATCCCCCCACTGTAATGATACATTGTTATTTCTATAGCTCCATCACATTCCCCAACGCTGTACAGATCATGGGGGACACATACAAAAAGAATAAGACCTAGCAGAGAAATAACATGGTCGGATGAAACCATACCCCCAGACTGTGCCTTCCCCAACCCTGCGTTATCTTGTACCCCAGACCTGTTTCTGGAACTTAGTACTCAGTACCCTGTCTGGAGTCACCTGTCCGTTCCCCAAAGTCAGAGTAGGGAAAAGTTGTCAGAGTTGTTGGCCAAAATTCCCTAACCATCAGGGTTTGAAAGGCCTATTAGGTAAGTGACAGGGGATGTGGGTGACTTTAGGGCCTGCACCCCCTTCTCTACCGTGACAATGTCTCTGGGTTATTGGCAACATTTGAGTTAATTAGAGACACAACTGCTTTTTTTTAGTAATTTCATGGAAAATCTAAAGAAATCAGCCAAGATATCAGGAAAAAAATAGTGGACTTCCACAAGTCTGTTACATCCTTTGGTGCAATTTCCAGACGCCATCATATATCTGTACAAACAATTATATGCAAGTACAAAGAAGATAGGAATGTTGAGCCATCATACTGCTTAGGAAGATCACTGGAAATTGAGGAGCATGCATCGGGTAATAGACTGAGGATAAGGTAGGAGAGGTAGGTACAGCGCTGTGCAGAGTATTGTGATTGAGGGGGATTACTTTGAATTGAATTTGTTGGGGGATGTGCAACCATTGCCTGGACTGGAACAGACTGGATGCATCCATGTAGCATCTGGACTGATAGGAGGAGATTTATCATCATCTCAAAACTAGAACAGTTTTGAGACTGATAAGAAACTTATGATAAATCTTTCCCTGTAAAGTCTTGCCACCAAGTTAAAAAGCCGAAATATGGAATCCACTTACAGCAAATTCATATTGGTTTGTGTAAGAAAAAGTACTTTTTGTATCAATTCCTGTTTTCTAGTTTTCTGCTTGCTGTTATATATAAAGGGGAAGATATATCATTGGCTTTTTTGGTGTATGAAAGTTGCAAATAGGGTTGTATAGAGGGTTTTTGCGACTTTTCATTGCTCAAAAGACGCACAGGACTATTCCCACCACTTCACTATACTAGAGTAAACATAGAGCTACAGCTGGTGCAACGCCAGTCAAAACCACATCCATGATTGGCAGCTGTAATAAGTCGCATGGACACCCCAGCCTCCTGCTGGTGTATGTGCTGCAGCATTTGATGACACTTTTTGAAAGCAAAATCCCAGTCGCGTATAGAGCATAAGAACATTTATTAAAGGGCCAAAGCCACTTTCATGTATCTGTCAAGCAGCAGAGATCCATAGAGGGACATATAGAAGCTTCCTATAAAATGACAGCAAGCAGAGATCTAGAAAACTGTGAGAAATTGATACAGAAAATATATTAGAAAATTGTATATCTTTCCCCACACAAACCATAGCATTTATGTGTAGAAAGTGTACAACCCCTTTAAGTGACAAAGTTGGCACATCAATAAGAGGTTAATGGGGTGTCAGGAGACACCAGGAGGTGGAGAGCAGCGGTGACACAGATTAGAGGCGTCTAATGTCCCCTCTATAGTGATGTGTTGTTCAAGAACTAGCCAGCACTAAGAGCCGGCTCGTGTTTGTGAACGCGAGCCGGATCCCATCGGTGAGCCGATGGATGACTTAATTCCGCCCCCAACCAGCTCACCACACCCCCTTTAACCCAGTACAATTGGGTTAAAAGTGGAGTGGTGTGGGGTGACTGAGTGGCCTGCGGCTCCTTATTATACATGTAATAGTGAGCAGTTCAGGAGCCAGTGAGTGGAGCCTACTAGTGAGTGGAGCCTAATGAGCCAGCTCACTAAGAAGAGCCGGTATTCCCATCACTATCCCTCTCACGTAGACCGTGTATTACAGAACACACCGGCAACAGCTGCTGGGACTCCCCATACCTGTGCACTGCGACCGCTACAGGACCTGTGATGATGTCACAGTCATGTGATCAGTCATGTGTGTGGGCGGAGCCAGAACAGGCAGTACTCATTCTCACACGTAGCTCTGCACCATATATACTATATAAAACAAAGCTCTAAGCCAGTGATGGCAAACCTTTTAGAGACCGAGTGCCCAAACTACAACAAAGACCCACTTATTTATTGCAAAGTGCCAACACAGAAATGTAATTTGTGATTTATACTCCCTTCTCTGTCACAGTTTTCATTGATAGCAGCCCCTGAGGACACCAATAAAGCAGAAAATAGTCCCAGGTAGAGCTGTCACTTTAAAATAGCTCTGTGCACAGCAAGTCCTGGGCTGTCTGGTACTGCAGGAAGATACCTGGAGTCATCTCTGGTGATGGCCTGAGTGCCCACAGAAAGGGCTCTGAGTGCCACCTCTAGCACCAGTGCCATAGGTTAGCCATCACTGCTCTAAGCTCTATACTATATACATACATACAGCTCCACACCGTACACACTATATACACACCTAGTCCAGCACCGTACACTATACACACGATATACACCAAGCTCTACGCTGTATACTATATACACACCTAGCCCAGCACTGTACACTATATACATGATATACACCAAGCCCTACACTGTATACTATATACACACCTAGTCCAGCACCGTACACTATACACACTATATACACAAACGCTCTACATGTACACTATATACACACAGCTCCACGCCATACACTATACACACTATATTACCAAGCTCTACACTACCGTAACTATAACCACACCTCCACGCATACACCTATAACAACTATATACCCAAGCTCTCCCTGTAAATACTAAACACAGCTCCATCGCTTTTACCACTATACACCACTCATATCACACCAAGCTCTACACTGTATACTAATCCACACCTAGCCCACACTGTACACTATACACACTATATACACCAAGCTCTACAACTGTATACTATATACACATAACTACCCAGCACTGTACACTATATACAACCAAGCTCTACACTGTATACTATATACACACCGAGTCCAGCACCGTACACTATATAACCCTACAAGCACAACACTAAGTCAATTTAGCCAAAAGTATATGAAATCTTTATTACATAATAAATTTCACTAAAACACAATTCCACACAAAGGGGGGAGGAAACACAAAACTTATTGAGGTATCCCACAGGAACATTAAAAACATGAGGCGACGGGAGAGTACAAAATAGTCAGTATCAAGGGTCTATGGCATGAGTTTTGAGGTGAGCATAAAATTGAGCTGACAAAAAAAAAATTTGTAACAGAATTGTATGTCACCCTCAAACTCATGCCAATGACCCGTGATTACTGCTATTTTTTTACTCTTTCCCTGTTGCCAGTTTTTTATGTCCTTGTGATATCCTCACTAACCGTTTTGTGTTTCCTCCCCCCGTTTTTGTGAATTTGTGTTTTTAAATGAAATTATTATGTAATAAAGATTTCATATACCTTTGCTAATTGGCTTAGTGTTGTGTTTGTAGTGTACATATTTTCAAAAAGCCAATCCGCGATTTGATTGACCGATAATAGAAAGGGTTTTAGAAATGGAAAAATTTGAATGAGAAAATTATGATGTAATGTATATTAAATATCACAAACTCATACCCTTTTTTATATTTGTAGCCCACTATAAACACCAATCTCTACACTGTATACTATATACACACCTAGCCCAGCACCGTACACTATATACACTATATAAACCAAGCTTCTACACTGTAATACTATATAACTCACAAGCTCGCACCGTACACACTACACACTATCATCCACACCAGCTCTACACTATATACTCACACACACAGAGCTCTGAACTGTACACTATACACACTATATACACCAAGCTCTACACTGTATACTATATACACACCTAGTCCAGCACCGTACACTATACACACTATATACACCAAGCTCTACACTGTACACTATATACACACCTAGCCCAGCACTGTACACTATACACACTATATAATATACACACCTAGTCCAGCACTGTACACTATACACACTATATACACCAAGCCCTACACTGTATACTATATACACACCTAGTCCAGCACCGTACACTATATACACCAAGCTCTACACTGTATACTATATACACACCTAGCCCAGCACCGTACACTATATACACTATATAAACCAAGCTCTACACTGTATACTATATACTCACACAGAGCTCGGCACCGTACACTATACACACTATATACACCAAGCTCTACACTATATACTCACACACACAGAGCTCTGAACTGTACACTATACACAAGTGAGACTTGCGACCGCTGTGTTTTGCGCTTAGTGACGCACATATCGATCGCAAAGACCGAAGTGGGAAAATTTATTAGGGGTTGGATTTCAATTAGGCACAGTCTGCCATTTCCTTTTTTATTTTACGTTTATTTTGTTTAATAACTCAGCGTCATCTCATCTGGCATAGTAGTGTGCTTTCATACTTGGCTAGAAAATAGCCATAGGAGAATCCAAACGGCTTACTTACGCCTAAAGTAGCGTTATATATATTTGATTTCTGGTTGATCTGCTGGTGGCTGTACTTGCTGCAGTGCATATACTAGCAAATTGTGAGCAATTTGTAGTGAGACTTGCGACCGCTGTGTTTTGCGCTTAGTGACGCACATATCCATCGCAAAGACCGAACTGCTCTGTGCTACAAATTCACACACAGTTACATTGTCTCACAAGGAGGTTCTTTAAGGAAACACCGGATGACCGACGGACTGTGGTGTGCAACATTTGCCAAACCAGGATCAGCAGGGGTTCCACCACTACTAGCTTAACTACCACCAGTATGCGCAGGCATATGAATGCTAAACACCCCACTCAGTGGCAACAAGCGCGTTCACCTCCGGCCGTGCACACCACTGCTCCTTCCCCTGTGTCAGCTGATAGTCAGCCCCCTGCCCAGGACCCTGCCACAAAAACCCCATCGTCGCCTCCACGATCCTCCACAGCATCCACCAGCGTTCAGCTCTCCATACCCCAGACGCTGGAGCGGAAACGCAAATATAGTGCAACCCACCCGCACGCCCAAGCCCTTAATTCCATCCTTTTCTGAGGTTCCCAGGTGTTTGGCCAAGCTTCCCTGTGCAGAGCCTTGGTCCCCTTGAAAAATGCTCGAGTCTTCAATGGGGCTTGTTACTCGAAACGAGCACTCAAGCATCAGGAAAAGTTCGTCTCGAATAACGAGTACCCGAGCATTTTAGTGCTCGCTCATCTCTAGTCGTTAACTATTTCTTAGTATGGAGTCACATTATCAGATGCGGGGTGCAAGGCTCATGTGAAAATGAATGCATTAAAGTGCAAAGTGCTGCAGTACTAATCTTATGACAGTCATGCATCCAACAACATCTAAAATTATTCAAACGTGTACATCTAGTGCTGTGACAACATAGTGTACCTCCCGTCAGGGGCGGACTGGGAAATTAAAGAGGCCCTGGAAAAATTCTAAGAGTGGCCCCTATTTGTGGGTGGAGTCAAATGAAGTAGGCGGGGTCATGTGATGTGGGTGGAATTTGCAAAATGTTACAAGTCACATTGTTAGTGGATTGACTTAATTCAAACAATATTTTGCTAATAAGCCGGGTAAATCTTTATAGCTTTTCTTTATTGTAGCGCAGGCAGCAGCTTCAGCGCTATATCCTCCTACAATCAATCGTGGGTTTCCAAGGATGCTTTGCTTTTAAGATCATGCATGCGCCCTGGGATACCCACGATTGCACATGACATCGGCTTGCTGGCGGGTGCAGTGATGAAACCACTGCCTGCGCTACAAGAGAGAAATGCTATAGAGCTTGCGGGTAAGCATCCTTGGTTACCTGTGCTGTCGTATGTCCTTATGTACAAGAATATAACTACTATAATACTGCCCCCCTAATAACAAGATATAACTACTAGAATACTGGCCCCCCCTAGTACAATAAATAACTACTATAATCTGGCCCTCTATGTACAAAGAATATACTTACTATACTACTACGGCCCCTATGTCAAGAATATACACTATAATACTGCACCCTATTACAAGAATATAACTACTATAATACTACCCCGATGTACAAGAATATACTACTATAATACTGCCCCCTATGTACAAGGAATATAACTAATATAATCCTGCCCCCTATGTACAAGAATAAACTACTATAATACTGCTCCCAGGTACAAGAATATAACTACTATAATACTGCTCCTATGACAAGAATATAAATACTATAACACGGCGCCCTATGTACAAGATATAACTACTATCATCTGCCCCCTATGTACAAGATATAACTACTATAAAACTGCCCCCCTATGTCCAAGAATATAAACTATATAACCCTGCCCCTATGTACAAAATAACACTATACTACTGCCCCTATGTACAAAGAATATAACTACTATAATCACCCCTAGTACACATATAACTACTATAATACGTCCCCCATGTACAAGAATATAACTACTATAATACTGCTCCCTCATGTCACCAGAATATAAATACATAATACTGGCCCCTATGTACAGGAATATACTACTATATAGACGGCCCCTATTTTACAGGAATATAACTACATAAATCTGCCCCCTATGTCAAGAATATAACTCCTGTAATACTGCCCTATTACACGAATATAACTCTATCATACTGACTGCCCCCTAATGTTACAATAGTAGAACTACTATACTACTGCCCCCTAGGTACAGGACTATAACTACTATAATACTGCCCCCTCATGTACAATATATACTCCTATAATACTGCCCCCATTCCAGGAATATCACTACTATAATACTGGCCCCCTATGTCAAGAATATACTACTATAATACTGCCCCCATGTACAAGGAATATAACTACTATATACTGCCACCTCCTATTTACAGGAATATAACTACCTATAGTACTTGCCCCCCTATGTACTGGAATAGAACAACTATAATACTGCCCCCTATGTACAGGAATATAACTACTCTCTACTGCCCACCTTTTTTAACAGGAATAATAACTACTAAATACGGCCCCCTATGTACAGGAATATAATTACTATACTGCAAAATGGTGGGATAGAACAAAGTTTAAGCCTACCTTGAAAATGAGTGGGTCGTCTCCCGAATTAGAATTCTGCCTGTGCTTCTCGCCGGGAGTAACAAGCCTGGTCCCGTCCCCATTAGGTATGCCCAAAAAAACAAGAGAGAAAGCGTCCTTCGGCACCCAGCTTAAGTCAAAAATCTTGAAAGTTTATTAGTAATCAAAAAGAAGTGATTAAAAACGAAAAATAGTGAAAAAATAACAAACATGATAAAAACATGTTTGTACAAAACAGACGGGTGACGCGTTTCGTACCTTTCATTTTTAGCGGTCCCTTACTCATACCTGATACTGTTATGAGTAAGGACCGCTAATTACTAGAAATACTAAACTTGCCCCCCTATGTACAAGATATAATTACTATAAACTACGCCCCTATGTACAAGAATATAATTAAACTATAATATTGCCCTAAATACAGATTTTCCATGGACAATTATTAATCTACAGTGGTGTGCAGAGGAGCATACAACAAACCCTTTTTAGATACACCACACTCAGACCTATAACTTTTTTCATGTATAGACCATATATATGAGTATAAGGCCCAAGTTTTTCACTACAAAAAAAATTTGCTGAACAACCCTAACTCGCTTATACTAAGTTAAAAAAAAAACCAAAAGTGTACTCACTTTCCAATACCCCGCGGCAGTTCCCTCTTCTAATCCATCGATGCCTCCCCCCCCCGGAATCAGCTCCATGACCCTGCGCAGTCAGAGCGAGCGGCTGACATCCATAGTGGCCTGCGACGGACTGCCGAGGACACGGATCCCGATGCTGGACCCATCAATTGATAGAAACGGACCTACCGGAATCAATGATCATAGAAGGGTAACCTGCCTTTGCATCTAGGCGAGTACACTTTGTTTTTTTTTTCCTCAGGCCCTTCTTTGGACAGTGGCTTAGGCTATATAACTGGGTGGACCAGGGCTTGCATGCTATAAACTGGGGGATCAGGGGCTTTTGCAGGCTATATACTGGGGGAGCAGGCTTTTAGCTATATACTGGGGGGAGCGGGGCTGTCGGCTTATATACTGGGTGGGCAGGGCTGCATTTATAAACTGGGGGGAGCAGGGGCTGCAGGCTTAATATACTGGGGGGGCAGGGCTGTAGGCTATATACTGTGGGATGCAGGGGCTGCAGCTATATACTGGTGGGAGCAGGGGGCTGTAGGCTATATACTGGGTGGGCAGGGTGCCATGCTATAAACTGGGGGAGCAGGGGCTCAGGCTATATACTGTGGAGCATGGGCTGCAGTGCTATATAACTTGGGGAGCATTGGGGCTGCATGCTATATACTGGGGGGAGCAGGGGCTGCAGGCTATATACTGTGGGGAGCCATGGGGTGGCAGACTATATACTACAGTGGTGGCTGTTACTACAGGGGCGGCGTGTCTGTTACCACAGGGGCTGGCGGCCTGTATACCACAGGTGCTGGCGGCTGTAAATACCACAGGGACGGGGCCGGGCCTGTAATACCACAGGGCTGGCGGCTGTATACCACAGGGGCTTGGCGGCTGTTATACCACAGGGGCTGGAGGTCTGTAACCACAGGGGCTGGCGGCTGTATACCACAAGTACTTGCAGCTGTAATACCACAGGGCTTGCGGCTGATACCACAAGGAGGCGGGCTGTATAACACGTGCTGGCGGGCTGGTAATACCACCAGGACTGGCGGGCTGTTAACCACGGGATTGTCGGGCTGTATACCACAGGGTGGGGGCTGGCGGCTGTCATACCACAAGACTGGCGGGCTTTCATCTACAGGGGCTGGGCGGGCTGTATACCACAGGCTGGCGGGCTGTATACCACATGGATTTGCCGGGGCTGTATACCACAGTGCTTGCGGTGTATACAACAGGGCTTGGCGGGCGGCTGTATACCAAGGGGCTGGCGGGCTGTATACCACAGGGCTGGCGGGCTGTATACCACAGGGCTGGCGGGATGTATACCACAGGGGCTGGCGGGCTGTATACAAGCACGATGGGCTGGCGGGCTGTATACCACAGGGCTGGCGGGCTTGTATACCCAGGGGCTGGCGGCTGTAACCACAGTGGCTGGCGGGGCTGTTATACCCATGGGCTGGTGGCGGCTGTAACTACCACAGGGCAGGGCGGGCTGTATACCACAAGTGCAGGCGCTGTATACCACATGGGCGGGCGGGCTGTTACCACAGGGCTGCTTCTGGCCTTTATACCACAGGGGCTTGGCGGGCTTGTATACCCAGGTGCTGTCGGGCTGTATACCACAAGGGGTCTGGCGGTCTGTATACCACCGGGATTGGCGGCTGTATACCACAGGTCTGGCGGGCTGTATACCACAGGGGCCTGGCGGGCTGTTTCCCACAGGGGCTGGCGGCCTGTAACCACAGGGGCTCGGTCTGTTAACCACAATTGGCTGGCGGCTTGTATACCACAAGGGCCTGACACCTGCTCTTGTATTGAGAGCTCAGCCTACAAGCTTCTCCATACAATGCCATCAGAATTACTAGACTAACCCAGACTGTACAACACATATATATGTATACTCACATAACTATGTCAATAAAATTACGTGAATACTTTACACATTTGCACTTACTATTTATGAGAGTAGACAAAGTTCTTTGGGTGGAGAATCAATGGTGCAGGGAAGCAGCGGCAGCGGCCCTGGCAGGGCTTGAGCTCTGTCCATACAACATGGCTTGTAGTCCTCCCCACCCTCTCCGTCCCGTCTAGCAGCCTCCCCTGCTTCCTGGTTTGTGGGAGGAGGGGCCGGACAGTGCCCTTGGCCTGACCTCACCTGGTATACTATATACACACCTAGTCCAGCACCGTACACTATACACACAAAGCTCTACATTGTATACACACCAATATGCGGGCTGCGTACATTGTGTCTCAACTCCCTTTCTGTAACAGGAGGTCAAATCATACGATTGGCTATTGAAGATTATACACCTAAAACAAAACACTTAGCCAATTAAAATGAAATATATTTCTTTTATTGAATACTCAGTATAGACAAGACAATACACAAATCTATAAAATTTTCAGCACAAGTGGGTCATTTTGGGTTAGTGAGGATATCACACTGAATACTTTGGCTGGTGCCACATGTGACAAACGCAGACAAAGCCGCACCCACAGGGGCGGCCCGATCACATCGCCGCTTCTATGGAAACGCGGCTTTGTCTGTGTTTGCAAGGCTCATGTGCAAATGAATGCATTGAAGTGCAAAGTGCTGCAGTACAAATCTTATGACAGTCATGCATCCAACAACATCTAAAATTATTTAAACATGTACATTTAGCGGTGTGAAAACATACCCGTGGTCATAGTGTACCTCCCGTCCACAGTAAAACAAATTCCCCGACGCGCGTTTCGGCATTAGCCTTCATCTGGGGGTAAAGTTCATCTGGCTGCACTACGGTTTCATGTGTCTTCCCACCAATAACACAGTCACTTCCTCACCTGAAACGGACTGTCAGTCCAGGCAGACCTCATTGGCGTGTGTGATCCAGATGTAGCCCTCCCCCGATCCGCACTGTATACACACGTACAGCTCCGCACCGTACACTATACACAAACACACACTGCTACGCACTATACACACAGCTCTATACTGTATACTATATATATATATATATATATACACACACACACAGAGCTCCGCACCATACACAAACACACACTGCTACGCACTATAGCACTATACACACAGCTCTACACTGTATACTATATATACACACACTGCTATGCACTATACACACTATATACACAAACCTCTATGCTGTATACTATATGGCTAATGACTGCCAGCAGGGTGTAGCAGTGGCCAATGGCGTGTCTGTGGTGATGGGCCCCTTTAAATGGGTAATGGGTTAATTTTGGGTCCGATGAGAGCTACGTTTGGGGGAAGTCATAAATGGAGATGGCCCCCTGGGGAGGAGATATGGGGTACTTATAGGAGGTTCCCGCTTGCACTCACCTTCTTTCCAGGAATCTTCCCTCCCTCCCTCCCTTACATTGTATTATGTATTAAAGTATTTTTGGGGGCGCAGTGGGGCAAGAAAATTCTGCAACCCACTTTTGTAACAATTCTGAACCCGCAGGAGAAGACAGATGACTTGTGCCTGATTCCTATGCCTGGTGGGGACTGTTACTGTTTTTTTGCACAAAATTAGCCATTAGTGGATGACTTTTAATTTTTAAATCTGAAATCAAGTGATAACCCAGGGGACACTGGAGAAAACCTGACAAGGGTGAACTTTGAAAATACAAAAAAAGGTGCAAGCAATATCAATTATATACGTGCCCCGAAGTGTGCTAACAAATTCCACCAGGTCCGGGATTCATGGTGTAGACTCTTTACTCCTAATTAGGATCTGAGGTGACATCATAACAGCTAAAGAATAAGGGAAAACACAATAGACCCCAACACAAGGAGATGAGTCTCAAACGGAAATGTTTATTAACAGCTGGTATCAAGTATTGTCTCGTATATCTGTGTGCAGTATCTGGATTTATGTCCTGTACCTATGAGGACATTACACCAGGAGCGTATGTTATGTGGATCAGTTGCAGTGTGAATTCACATTAGAAAGAAATCCATCAATCTTTGAAAGAGGCCCGTGCTCCACTAGGAAACCAGTCGCCGCTTCAACAGACAGAACTTCAAAAATGGGATCTCTAAGCAGAAGAGAAATGACCACTTGGTCAGACAATGGCACAAGTGTAGCATGAATCGATTGACTTTTTGTGGCTTGTGTCAACAGATGAGGCTGGTGAAGCATGGGAATTGTTTTTTTTGGACACTATGGGGCTCATTTACTAAGGGTCTGCGGACCGCATTTTCATCAGGTTTCCCGACGATTTCCATGTTGCGCTGCATTTAACAGGGGTTTTTGGCGCACACGATCGGATTTTGGCGCATCGGCGACAGCTGTCACGCGACAAATTGGGGGGTGGGCCGTCGGACGATCCAACGGATTTGGACAATGCGCGGGATTTAACATCGCAAATTGTGTCGCAAGACATGCACTCATATACACCGGGAAGGAGAAGGGGAACTCCGGTGGACCTCAGCGGGGAAGCGACAGATGCAGGATGTTGGTGAATCGCGCCGGACTTCATCTTAGTCGGACCGTCCGGATGGGGGATCGCAACAGGACCTGGTAAGTAAATGTGTCCCTATGGATTTTCTGATACTTATCCCTGAATATTTGGACAGTAGCACTTAGTAAAACATGGTGGTTGCAGCTGTGTCCCCTGCAGCAGATGAACTCATTTAGCAGGACATTGGTTGGTTCCAGCAATATCACTGAACTTTGGTCTTGGTTTCTTGGCCTTCACAGTTCCCAGATCTTAATCGTTCACACCATCTCTGGGATGAGGTAGAACCTCAGAAGCGGTTTATATCATGCCTCCATCTAACTGTGAAGAGCTGACCCGTCTATATTGGTTGATATTCCTGCAGAATAGTTTCCAAGCCTAATGGAATATGTTCTGGGATGAAATGCTGCTGTGCCATGTTCTGTGGAGATCCAACATGCTTCACCATGGACATAACTGATAAAGTGGTCAATCTGGGAATTTGTCAGCGGAGACAATATACAAAAGGAAAATGGTTACGTCGCTGCGTGTGTTCTTTCATGTTTAACAAGATTCGATTTCTGAGTAAAACATTTTCCACATATGGAACACGAATATGGTTTCTCCCCTGTGTGGACTTTTTGATGTTCCACAAGACCTGTGTTCCTTGAGAAACATTTGCCGCACAATTGACATGAATATGGCTTCTCTCCCGTGTGACTTCTCAAGTGTTTAGCAACATCTGATTTTTGAGAAAAACACTTCCCACAGACTGGACACGGATAGGGCTTCTCCCCTACGTGACGTCTTTGGTGTTGAACAAGATGTGATTTTACAGTAAAGCACTTTCCACATTGTAAGCACGAAAATGGCTTCTCCCCTGTGTGAATTTTCTGATGGTCAACAAGACTGGATTTCTTATTGAAAGATTTTTCACATTGCGTACATGAAAATGGCTTCTCCCCCGTGTGAGTTCTCAGGTGTTGAATGAGACTTGATTTTTGAGTAAAAAACTTCCCACATTCGGAACATGGAAATGGCCTCTCTCCTGTGTGAAGTGTTTGATGTGTAAGAAGAGTTTTTTTGAGAGCATAACACTTGCCGCATTCTGAACATATAAAAGGCTTCTCCCCTGTGTGAGTTCTCTGATGTTTCACAAACTTTGATTTGTGAAGGAAGCATTTTCCACATTCTGAACATGAAAATGGCTTCTCCACTTTGTGAATTATCTGATGTGCAACAAGTTCTGATTTCTGGATAAAACTTTTGCCGCATTCCATACATGTAAATGGTTTTTCCCCTGTGTGAATTTTCTGATGTTTAACAAGGTCTGCTATCCGGAGAAAGGAATTTTCGCATTCCGAACAAGAAAAGAGCTTCTCCCCTGTGTGAATTTTCTGATGTTCTAAAAGATTTGTTTTCCGGGTAAAACATTTGCCACATTCTAAACATGAATGTAGTTTCTCTCCTGAGTGAATTCTCTGATGTCTCATAAGATCCGAGTTTTGGCTAAAATGTTTTCCACATTCTGAACATGAAAAAGGTTTCTCCCCTGTGTGACTTCTCTCATGTATATAAAGTTTTGATTGTTTAGTAAAACATTTCCCACATTCTGGACAGGAGAACATTTTCCCTCCGGTATCGGCTTCTGGGAGATCTTTCATATCCTTGCTGTGACTTGGATCTTGCTCAACAGTCTGTGGTACATCAGAAGATTGGGCCCATAGAATAGGATTAGATGATGAATCTTTGCTGAGGACATGTGAGGGTATATCTGGCGTCATGTTGTGTGATTCATACGTATCCTGGGTGTAGCCACAATCGTCTGCTTTAAGATTTGAGGCCATCAGGAGTTCATCTGAGCTCTGGAAACACAGCTCTACAAAGAATTAAATTAACATAGTTAGTTCTCTTATAATGATGTTATCTCTGATGTACCTCAGCTAATGCTCCTTGATTTCTGATGCAGTACCGTTTTATTTCTGTGCCAATGAAGCGTAAAAAAAAATATATATATATATGACAAGTGGTGGCAGCTAAAATCACTTCTGGAGGAGAGAGAGCTGGCAGAGGGCGGTCCAGCATGACCCGGCTTGCTCCCTTCCGAAACCTAAGTCCATGATCCTGACAAATATTTTATAATTTTCTAGATAATGTCTAAAATGCACATAATGGCCTTACAAGTTTAATCAAATCAAAGGACAAGGGAACTGTCAATCTGTGGAATAGCCTGCCTCAGGCGCTTGTCACAGCAGGGACAGCAGAGAGCTTCAAGAAGGGTCTAGATGCCTTTTACATCTAAATTACATTGACGATTATGTTATATAGAATTATTTCCCTTAAATCCCTTCCTCATCTAATCCCTTCCCTTCCTTGGTTGAATTTGATGGAGAAGTGTCTTTTTCCAACCATATAAACGATGTAAATTGCACGCCATGTAGCATGATTACATTACTAGGTGATGTCCCCCATATAGCGCTCTACCAACCACTTTTCTGTTCCACCCACTGAATGTGCACACTAAGCACAGCTGAGGATGTACAGTTGGGAAAACACGTATTTGATACAATGACGATTTCACAAGTTATCCTGCCGACACAGAATGGAGGAGTCTTTAATTTCTATTGTAGGTCACTTCACCTGTGAGGGACAGAATCTATAAAAAGCTTATTTTCCTAAAGTTTTGTTGAGCCAGTTCGCATAATTTGTGCAAACAGTTTAGTTTGCTATGAATTACTTTGGTCCCAATTCAAATGTTTCATATAGTGAAGGAATGACATAAATGGTGCGGAGACAGTGGGTGCTGCACTTGGAGGGCGAGAATAGGAGTCCAGAGAGGGGCTGAGCTCTACCGTGATATCACCCATGACCCGTGGAGTTCTCTAGGATACTGTGCTTTTGTGATAGAGGGATAACTGGGATTTTGGGCCTTGTCAGTGGATTTTAAGTGACTGACACCCTTACTGCATGGGGGAACTGATCGCTGGATCACAAGTGGTGAAATAGGGAATAAACCATTGGATTACATTTCTGCAGAGTCTACACAGCTTTATTCATCGGTCACTACTCACCCGGGCAGATACCTGCAGGGACGTCCTCCTTACACTCATCCTCATCACTCACAGACGTCTCTTCTTTTATGGTTACGGCTACAACATCGATATCCGGATCCATCTCCTCATTCACAGACTGAGAAACAAAAATGATAGGAGCCAGAAGATGATGGAGGAAATAAATAATTCTATATTTCTATAGCAAATAAATAAGACATTACAAAGCAATAACATTGTCAGATGATACAATACAGCGAGGGCCCTGGTCCCCAGAGCTTACAATCTATGAGGAGGAGGTCCACAGGAGGTGACAGAGCTTGTACAATGGTCACAAGAACTTACAATCTATGAGGAGGAGGGAACACAGGAAGTATGTTCCAGACCACATGTCCTGTCTATGGTCACCTTCGCTCCTCCATCTCCACCTCTCATTACACAAGTATAAGACATACAAGTACGAGAAGGAGGGGAGGGTGAAGTAGACCCCCAGCCCCGTCAGCACCTACTAAATGCAAGAGACAAAATCCAAACGGTGCTTCAAAATTCATAAAACATAACTTTTAATAATGAGTTCAACAAACCAGCAAAAGAGAAAAACTGTCTGACCAGTGGCACAATCAACCAGATGCTGCATTAGCTAATGACCAGTAAGAACACATACCTGGTGGGCTATGTCCATCGTTACCCATGAAGGTTCAGGAGGCCAGGAGTGCAGGTGTATGACAATACTCTAGATTAAGGTGTGATGCAAACCGAGGTCGGTGAAAAGAGGGTAGGAGAGACAGGATGGCGGGGTGTATAACATGTAAGCTCTGGGGGTGCATAGGAACAGATAATGTTGGGCGGAAACCTGAACAGACCCTAAAGTGGTGGCTGGGGCCTAGGTCGCCCTAAAAGTCCTAACCTTGGAGACACACCCCTAAACAGCTGCCAACCCGACCGCAACCTGTCCCTTGAATTGGGCAAACTATCCATAGGCTATAGCACCAAAAGAGACAAAAGTGCCCATATAGGGGTCAAAGATTCTAAAATTCGGGGTCAGATATGCCTAGAGGTGTTAGGTCAATATGTACCCTACATGCCATGTTTCGTCTACAAAGGCTCATCAAGGGTATGATAAATGACCACTAAATCTCATAGCAAAAATAAGAGTAGAATGTAACGGATTGCGACTGTGTCCATGCAATCTGAACACGGGGTGCTTAGAACATCACAGATTCAGCCCTGCGTGCCCTACTGATGAGGGCGATCCCTGATCGGCACAATCGCTCCGTATGCGTTGCCTGCTGGTCACAAGACATATAATACAGAGGGATAAGACTGAAGACAAGGAGACACAGGCGTCTACAGGTCATAGGGGAGATCTCCACCTACCTGATCATCCCCCCCCCCCCCCCACAACCGATGCGGTGCCGCCAAAATCCTGGGGCAATTCGGTTGCAAATCGGAAATATGCGGGAAACCCGACAAAGTGCAGCGTTGTCGGACCTTGAGTAAATGACCCCTGTGTACATGTTGTTACATATAGGTCCAGCACACTCGTTCTACATGACAGAAGTTGATCACTTACAGGGACACCGTTGGATAAGATTTTATGTATACAAACCACATGTCACCACTGTTTCCGCCACTACGTTTGCCTACACTCCCATTAGATCAAGGGTTCTAAGACTGCTAGACTAAAACCAAGGAACTTGGCGCATCAGCGTTGCATGCCACACAAATCGGGGGCGTGGGGTCGTTCGGACAACCCCAAACTGATGTAGGACCAACGGGAATTTAACAGTCAATTTTGTCGCAAGATCGCACTCACCATGCACCGGAAGAAGGAAGGTGAACTCCGGTGGACCGAGCGGGAGGAAGCGACATACTCAAGAATCGGGCCGCCAGATGATTTGTAAGTGAATCGCAGCATCTCCGAATCATCCGCGGAACCATTCCAGATTGCGGATGTCACAGCCGACGGGTAAGTAAATGTGCCCCAATGTGTGTGTTCACAAAGTTGCATGACGGTAGTGTTCAGGCTGTCAACTGTTATCAGACAAAGCAATCACCAGGTTGTCTGCTGCAGATAAATATATTGGTTTTAGGGGTTCATTACGGTTAATCATGTATCTTTATATTTCACAGGTTGTGACTGCTTTTAAAATCTGAAAAGCAGATTTGGTTACTTAAGTTAGTGATTTTATGATGATTTCTGTATGTGAACAATGACTATGAAGCATCTATAAACTTATGTATGTTACATAACATTTTAGGAGGTGTGAAGCCACATTATTTTCGTTTGGAGCACATTTTTTGCAATCAAAAGTCAATTGTTCTTTAAATAAAATTTTACCATTGGATATCAAAATTGCATGGAGGGCTTATGTTATATATCATAATGCAATTGAGAAATTGAGGCAAGGGTTTCATTGGGGGGGGTTTAAACTAATGTTTGGCCAATAACGGGAATAGGTCCAGAAATGTCTGGCAGGGAACAGGTTAAAGAGCTCAAAAATATTACAAAATATGATTTTATTCTTTTTTTATCCGTTATTAATAGATGTCCTGTCAGGAATGCAGGAGATTTACACTCAGGGAAACCTTCTGGGATTATACCTCTTCATTCTGCTCCGATATTCTGTCACGTCTGAAGCGATTATTGTAATTTTGTCCCACTTTTGAGACATTGTAGTGAGAGGAAAAGGGGCGGAGCGATTCGATGACCTACCAGCTCCGCACACACACATGACTGGTCAATGACTATGACATATCGCAGGTCCGTCATCTCCAAGCTGCGTGTACACAGGTAGGGGATCGTTTGCGTGTCCAGGGTTTGGTGTGATTTGGGATTGTGCGGGCTTTCTATGTTATGTCCTGGGACTCTGAAAGGGGCCAGAAATATAAGAGAGCCGGAACTTCCGCCCTCTCACAGAGCGTGTGGCAGCACCAGGCTAGTCACTACTTCTCTTCCTGGTGACTCGACACCATAGGAAACACTAGCAGAGTCATCAGGCAATCACAGGTGAGGGGGTTAGGTACTCTGAGCATGATGGCTCATGTGTTCCTCTTAAAGAAAATCTACCAAAAATCCATAATGAAGAGGGACCCTACAAACCCATTCACACGTGGGGATACGTGATGGGAATTCGGCTCTTCTTGTGAGAGCTGCAATGTAGCTTCCGCTCACTAGAGACAGAGGCCGTCTCATCGGGTTCTGAACGGCTCCCAGGCGCCCCGACCGCTCCACTTTTAACCGGTCTTATCGGGTTGAAGGGTGTGTGGCCGTTAAGGGGCAGGGCTTAGTGAGCCGTTTAGGTCCGTTCACCGAATGACCAGGTCTTTGTGCCGTTCGTACGGTGGCGGGTACAGAGCCATTGTAGCGCTCTGTGGCATGGAAGAAGATACAACATTGTCATAGAGAGTGTAGCCATGTGCTTGCCCGGCCAGGCACATGTCGTTGTACAAGTAGCCTTACTCATAGATCCGGCCACACACAACTGTGGGTACTCTTCTTTATTTGCTACCCATGGCCTCCTTCTGTCTAAAATCACGTTTTTAAAATTATATCAATAGCGTTCTAGTGATAAGAGGTATGGTGGTGGAGGGGTGGGGGGGTGGTTGTCAGAGCCCCTCAGTGCTGTAGCTTTACAGGCTGTCATTTCCTCTCTTTGCTCTCAACACTTACCTTCCTCTCTCGCAGCAGAGGAAGCTCCAGACACAGTAAGAGCGTGGGGTGGGGGGCGGGGGGAGTGTATACCAGCACGAGATGTAACCTGCCGTGAAGCTACAGCACACAGGGGCCCATAGATTAGCAGCAGGTGCCCAAGTCCGTGTACACAAGGCATCTGCAAGAATTGTGAAAACAAAGAGAGGGCACCGTTGATTTATACACGTACACAATGAGTTACAGTTCTCAGACGGATTGGGTCACAGGATGGGGACCCCCCACCAAAACAACAAAGCGGTTTAGGGAATGCCCAGGGAAACCAAATACCTTTAAGAAATTAGCCCATGGGCAGAACAGTGGCTCTCGGTGGTTAGCATTAACAACTTGACCGCCTGCGGACCGGGGTTCAAGTCCCTAGAGTCAACGTCTGCAAAGAGGTTGTATGTGTACTCTCCATGGTTGATGGCCGTTTCCTCCAGTTCTCCTAATACCAAAAATACTGGTAGGTTGATTAGATGTGGAGCCCCATGGGGACAGGGATTGATGTGGTTAAACTCTGTGCAGGCTGCGTAATCTGCGGAATTGTATTGCTGCTAATTTTGTACTCCTTCTTGACTACAAAATGACTCCTCAGAAATATTAGAAGAGTAGTTTAGCTCTGCCAGAAAACAAATATATGTCACATCTGCTGCAATCACAATACTGGTCGCAGTAGTGTTTCCAGTATGGACCTCGTGAAACCATTGCTGCTCGTGATGGTCTACAATGGTCAGATGCTGTATGTACTGGAACCAGTGATCGGCTGCACTGGTGTCCTCAAGGTGGGACATCTTTTTCAACTGCATTGACCACAAATATGAAGGAGCTGCCTGGACGAGCTGCAACATACTAATCATACAGAAGACCATACAAAGGAAGAGAACCCATCAGAACTCAGCCTTACTATCTCCTTATAGGTTCCCCCTTATTATATGTGTATGTTTTATTCATGGGATTTTGTTTTTCTCTTAATAGACTCGACTCTATATGCATCAAGGATGAAGAGGAACTCGGATAAGATGGCAGAGACGTTATTAAACCTCACCCTGAAAATAATCTTCCAAGTTACTGGAGAGGTGAGAGATTCTGGTGTAAAATTTCATCATTGTCTATTGTAATAACAGGTTATGTGAAAGGGGTTCTCCAGCCCATTCCAGCAATCTCCAGAGATAATCAATCAATGAGATAATGGAGATGGAGTTCCATTACTTTCCATAATCTCTGCATTCGGGTTCTGGATTTTTCTGAAATTGGCTGATCAATGGGGATCTCAAGGGTCTGATATTAATATAGTATAGAAATCCTAGAGAGATACAGCAGTACACACAAGAAAGTTATTTTCTTCATGGTTAGCAAATGGATACACAGGGAGGTGCAAACCAAATGACGGGACGTTAAGCACCAAACTGCGCTTTCTCAAGCCAATGACCACAGTATATAAATAGAGCATCATATGGACAGTAGTGTAGTGATATTTATTCTGTGTGGATTACAAAGAGTGACAGGTTCTTTGGATTTCATTGTTATAGAACAAGAAAAATACACAGTCAACAATATTTAAAAGGTTATTTGCATACAAAGTACATAAGAGTAAATAAAATATAATCAATCACAACACAGTCAACTTCATTGATGAGCTCCGGCACACAAAATTCACAGGCTTATCAACTTACAACTCTGTCCAGCATCTCTTGATGACCTTCACGGACTACACCAAGCAGTAGGAATGACAGGTATTGATAGGTAGCTCAGGTTTGTTCTCTAGGCGTCCCACAGAGATACAAACCGAACAGTATATAGCTAGCCTTCAAATCGGTTCTGTTCTATCTGATCAATTCCCAATTCTGTCTAGTATATGTATTCTCTTCTGCCTAGCAGGTAATAGTCCCGAGTTTTTATACCCTAGTTTGCGTCACCAACTATGTGGAAAGACTGTGTACGCATAGTGGTTTCTCATCATTTGTAATGTTTCCATGGAAGTGGCCAATTTCCATTGGAAAGCAACCAAGGAGATGGACGCATCAAAGAAATATGTGATACCTAAACAGGTGTCAAATTAGGATAAGCTATGTTGACTTGGGTTCATTCACAGTGAAATAAAGTTACATGAACTGTTCTTTTCAGAGAAGAACATGTTGTATTTCAGACTCCATTTTGGTTTTCCATTACACTGTGTCTTCCATAACCAGGATTCACATTGTGTGAAGAAGACGTTGTGAGCGCTTGTTGTGCCCCAGGGTCTGAAAAGTGGGGAAAATCCTAACTCCAATCCTGAGGCCTCCACCTGACTTCTGGAGTCACAAGGAATCAATGTAGAGAAGATCTAGAACTGAACATGAAGATGGCGGAGCTGCTGACTGGAGAGGGTGACACTGCTGGGAATGCTGGGACATTATACAGAACTGGAGGCGCCGGGTGGTGACTGTACCCATTGTGTGTAGCGGTTCCTATAAGGTGTCAGGATGTGGCTGTCTATTCTCATGGAGGAGGGAGTATGTAGAAGGACACAAGGATTGCACAGGACGTCATGATGGAGGACCCCCGGCCCCTCACAACACCAGGTAATAGACAAGGACTATAGACACGTGTCCCCTCATTATCTGTATAGAAGAAGGAATTTACGTCTGTATGTGATCCCTACAGTCCACTCCAGGGAGAGAAGATCCCGGAGAGATGTCCCGTCCTTTCTACCACAGGATGATGATCTCACCTCTCCTGTGAGCCGGTAGAGGATCTCTAGGGTGAGGTTCAGAATACTATCTGCTGTCTTCTTTCTCTCTCTATCCATCCTTGGTCAATGGGGAACATGAACAGAGGATTCTGAAATTTGTATGAACCTAAGTACAAAAAAGACGACTTAATATAATGACATGTAGGTAGTTGGAAAAAACATTTTAGATATTGAAGTGTAGTCAGAGCCAATGATAGGGGGCGGTGAACTGGGCACTTGCCCAGGGTCGACTGTCCTAACGGGGCCCCCTGCATGTGGACTTTTGTGGGCAGAGGATGTATTGCTCCTTGGTTGAATGCCTCGAGTGCAGATGCTTATCATCCGTCTCCTGTCTATATTTCTATCATCTATCCGTCTAGTTATCTATCTCCTATAATATGTCTTTCCTATCTATATATATGTCTGTCTAACCAGTTATCTTTCTAGCTTTTTGTCTATCTATCTACCCATCTCCTATAATATCTATTTATCTATCTGAGTGTATGTATGTACAGTATATCCAAATCTGCATCACTGCGTGTACATTTCCCAAATTTTGCACAGTCGCTCTCTGTGACTCAGGGAACATCATCTAGTTTTGAGCTGGAAATTTCACTCTGCGCTTTCCAAAATCCACTTATTAAACAAAATATACAGGAGCCATTGTCTGCTGCGGCTGTAGCAGTTGGAAGCTGAGCCGTGATTGGTTGCTGTTCTGCCACAGGTCATTAATATGAGCTCTGAGCTGTAATTGGTTACTCTCAGCAATGAGTATAAGATGCTTATGTGTGAGGTAAGATGGATAAATGATACAGAGATGGGGGGAGATTTATCAGAAATGTCTGAGGTACAACTGTTCGAGTTGCTCACGGAAACCAAACAAAGATCTGTAATTTTATAAACAGCTGCGGGAAAATTAAACTTGAGCTCTGATTGGTTGCCATGAGCAACTAGAGTAGTTCTGCTCTCAGACACTTCTGATGAATCTCCCCATAGACAAAGTGACAGTCACTAGAATGAGAGTGCGAGAGACACAGTCACTGAAATGAGACTGCCAGAGACGGTCAAAAAAGTTCATAAAAAAGGGACGGTCAGTGACAGAGAAGGTTAGATAAATATAAAATATTTTTTGTTAACCTGGTTTATTACAGCTAAGAGGATAGAGCAAGGCCGGGAACTACAGCTAGTCCCCTTTAAAATTCTCCTACAGACCCAGATACTTACCTACTACTGTGTGTAACTACAAAGTGTTGTTATTGTGCAGGGATAAAGGAGCCTCTTACTGACTGTGACTGATCATAAAATAATTTCAGTGTGGTTCCCCACTTTTAGTTTTGCCCGGGGCCCCACTGTGTCTATAACCGGCCCTGGCTGAACGTATTGTCCAGACTGACGCACTGTCACCGGATCTTCTACCTTGGCGTCTGTCACAGCGCTGCTCATTGGTTGTAGTTATCTCAACACAGGCTGGAAAATATGAAGTAGGATTGGTTATAAAGTCTGTGTGTGTGTGTGGGGGGTGGATTCTCCTAATTTTCCCACATCAGCTCCTCTTATAACATCGCCTCACTATACAGAAGACAAGGGGAAATGGAGTCACTGGGAAATACTTAGTTTTTTCCGTGTTGGTAAGTAAATAATAAGTAGATGGAATCTGTTGTGTGATGTTCAGAGGTTTCATTTAACCCATTTTAGGATCTTTGTCTGTAACCAGGTTAGATTTTAAAAAAAGTATTATATATGTATGGAAGGCCACACACAATACTGAGGCCCATTTTGTCTTGTCATTACATCAAAGTTGAATCAGCCTGTGGTGCGCTTTTTCACCATTGGTTAATACATTTGATTTTCATTTTGTTTATGATTTTGTTGTCAGCACATTCAACAGAATGAAGTATTCACTGAGAATATTTCATTCATTTGGATCTAGGATGTGTCATTGGAGTGTTCCCTTTAGAGGATATCTCTCTCTCTATATATGTATGATATGTAGATATCATTCTCTTCCACAGCTACAGTTGTAAGTGATAGTGGTGAAGGGTGGGCTACGAGCGCATGGGTACAACCTCCCATGATATACGAGAGATACAGGGACAGGGGACAGGTTGGTGGCCACAGAAAAATGGGTCATTATGCAGGTAGAAAGCTCAGAGAGGGGCATTATACACTGTGGGGGCTACTAAAATGATGTGTTTATTTGTATTCGTACAAATGATTCCTTGCTCAGGGACAAAAGCAAGGAAAGACATAAAACAGTCCCATTGATTCTCTCTCGGGAGCCCTGCGCTTGCTCCCCAATGACTTAATCTCAGGGGCCATGCGCTTGCTCCCCGATTACTTAATCTCAAGACCACAGTTACTGTGTGAAGCAGTTACCCCTGGGGTGATTTGGATGCTCTCCTTGCTGACCCCACACTATCCCCTGGCCTAGCCAGACCGGCCTGGTCAGAGCGCACACCCTACATCTAAAGACCTTATCTCACCGCACTCCAAAGTCACATGTTCTTCTGACCACTGATGTTCTTGTGGCCTTGGTCACCTGATAGAAGACATTGGGGCTTATTTAATAAGGCTCGGCGTGCACACTTTTGTAGTTTTCAGGGATTGCACGGCCTTGACAGGTGTTTAACAGGTGTCTGTGCTGGGATTGTTTTTGGCGCAGCTCCGCTGGCTTCCATGTGACACAAATCGGGAGGCGTGCAGTTCCGACTGATTGCGACTGAGCGCGGGATTTAACTTTCAAATTGTATCAAGACAAGCACTTACATGCAACATGAAGAAGATGATGAACTCTGTCGGACCTGAGCGGGGTAGCTGCACGTGCAGGATATCGGGCGCACGATCTTAGTGAATCGCGGCACAGTGCCCTGGAGTCGGACAATGCACTTTTGGGGAACTCCAGCTGCCAGGTAAGTAAATGTGCCCCATTGTTTACTTTAGGATCATTCTGCTTCATATAACAAGGACTTCATTGTGATGGTCTTCTGGGAAATTCCTTCAATGTGACCACAATGCTCCTCGTCTTGTGCAAGCCTGGGGGTGGGGGTGGGGGGGTGCAAACTGTAGTTTGGCTCTAACTACTCTTCATGCACCCTACAGTTGTGGAATGGGCAGTTTTTTAAAAATTAATAAGTGTTTTTATTAATTTTTTTATGTGTCACAAAACATTATCGAAAATAGAGAATAGTCACATTGAAACGCAGATAGGCAACAATGTCGTGAGTAAGAAAAGACATACAATAAGATAAGAACAATCAGTGACCTCTATCAACCTATTGGGGGAAACCCCAGACCACACTAGAGGTAGAACAAAATTCTGTACTATCAGACAGGAGACTTGGGCAGATTTTTACATTTTTGTGCACAAGTGACATTTTTTTTTTTAACTGTTTATTGAAATCATTACAATCCCACCGCACCCAATGAACAATGCAATGTACAGAATCCTACATACAACAATGTGAAAACGTGTGAAACAAACGTGACAAATAAGTTAAAGCTCTGTGGTTTCCCGACAAGACCTTATTTTGCAGACACTAAATGAAATCCCAGGGTAATGTGTATTGGGACCCCCTGCCCCACCGGAGGTCTATAATTACATCGATTGGAAGGGGGGATCTCAGAATCTCCAGGTGTAGAGATTATGGGGCTTATTTACGAAGGGTCGCGCTGCTCACTTTTGTCAGACTGTTCGCCGTTTTCGGGATTTGCGGCACGTTGACAGGTATGTCACGGGTGTCTGCACTGGGATTGTGTCGCACGTGATTGGGTTTTGACGCAGCTGCGCTGCTTTCATGCGACAGAAATCAGGGGGGGTGCCGTCGGAAGATCCGACTGATTCGGACTGAACACAGGTTTAAGATTCAAATTGTGTCACAAGACAATGCACTTGCATGCAC
The DNA here is from genome assembly GCA_019512145.1 of Engystomops pustulosus. Lineage (NCBI taxonomy): Eukaryota > Metazoa > Chordata > Amphibia > Anura > Leptodactylidae > Engystomops > Engystomops pustulosus. Next base: position 305,172,332 of record CM033641.1, read on the forward strand.
CGGGAAGAAGAAGGTGAATTCTGTCAGACCTGAGCGGAGAAGCGACACATGCAGGATATCGGGCACACAATCTTAGTGAATCGCGGCACAGGGCACTTTCGGTGAACTCCAAGGAACGGGTAAGTAAATGTGCCCCAATGTCTGAGGCAATAGGCTGGAGAGTGCGTCTAGGTATCTGCAAGGGGAGTAATTGGTACGGTTAGATTCGCACCATGTTCCCCATATTTGAGTACATTTATCCGGGCAGTTCCTGTGCTTGAAAATTAGAGATCATCTTCTTGATGTTAGATTTCCACATCCTCAGTGAGGGAGTGTTGGGATCCTACCATCTCAGAGCAATACATTTCTTGTAGTAAGATTTTATGATAGTGTAACAAGGTCTCTCCGGACAATAATCCAAGCAGGCATATTTCAGGGCTACAACACTCGCAAGGAGAATAAATCAGAAAGGAAATACCCCTTTCCAAAATTGTGCGATGGGGACACACACCCAGTATATGTGCCAGAAATCGGCTTCCAGTGAGCCCCATCGTGGACAGGCAGTGTTGGGTGCACATCCCATTCTGTATGAACGTATTAGGGTGAGATATGCCTGGTGCACTATATAGAGTTGTGTCATTCTTTTGTTCACCGAGGGGGAATCCCTGAGATGGGAAGAGAGAATCTCATCAGTCTCATCCTGAAGAGTAGGGATGACTTCCCTCCATCTGCCCAGCAACCGCAGTGGGGAATGCTCAACTTTTTGCCTTCCCCAAAGATGCGCGTTTATAGTCGAGACCAAACGGACCTTGTGTTTTGTATATGTCGATTGGTGGGTACTTACTGTATTTATAAATGGGCGGGGTTGTGCTGACAGAGCATGTAGCAATTGGAGATACCCATAGAACCAGCGCCAGGACACATTTAGCTTGCAGATCAGTGAAGGAAGCCAATACCCATCTACATCTGACAAACAGCAAATATCCGCAGCTTCCCATCCCTGCGCTCCCTCCAGCCTCTCCAAGTGCTGCCTCAGGATACCAACATGGCTTACTGGGACTCCGAATTTGGATTCCACTTCAGCTTTACCTACTATTAGACCTGGTTCATCAAGAAATGGCCCCTGGTTTTTGTAACTTCTGTCACATTCTGTTCATCTCTTGAAGTCTCATCAGTTGAGAGTCTTGGTATGTTCTTTCCTGTGGGTCCCATCAGAAGAACCCATGTTCTGTTCATCACTGGGGGTCCAAGCAGTCCAATACCTGCTCCGTTCATTTCTGAGGATTTTATTAGTTAGATCCCATTCTGTAAATGACTGGGGGTCCCATCAGTCCCAAGCTCGTTTTGTTCATCCTTGTGGGTCCCCCTGGTTAGGCAGCTATACCAGATCCTGTGGATAGGACACCCCCTTATAGGGAACCTGTCAGGGCAATCTGGGAAACTAGATCACCCACCGGTCCAGCAAATGAAGCCTGGTAAAGCTGGTACAGTATCCTGGCTTCATTGCGCCTATGACGCATGCGCTGTACCTATGACACCTGTGCTGTACCTATGACGCATGCGCTGTACCTATGACACCTGTGCTGTACCTATGACGCATGCGCTGTACCTATGACACCTGTGCTGTACCTATGACGCATGCGCTGTACCTATGACACCTGTGCTGTACCTATGACGCATGCGCTGTACCTATGACACCTGTGCTGTACCTATAGCGCATGCTCTGTACCTATAACGCATGCGCTGTACCTATGACGCATGCGCTGTACCTATGACGCTTGCTGTGTAATGTCCCAGTTTCACTTCCCGCATTTTTTTACACCTAAACATTTCAAAAAAGGTTGAATTAAGACCCTAAACCACAGGTCCACGTATTGTGGGATTTATCATAAAATGACAAAAATTTTAATTCTCCAGAACAACCAATCAGTGCACAGTTTATATTTTTGGAGTGAAGAATAGAGCTTGGCTGTGAATGGCTGCAGTAATGTGATGCGTATTCTGTCCAGATATGATGCACATCCCCGGACATCTCCCCGGTGCCTCCTCCCCTCAGGATGGATCATGGACCCAGTATAGAATATGATGGAGAAAGAACAAAGGACCGCGCAGCCATCACTGTCCCCATCATCTGCAGCGCGGTCACCATGGTTACAGCCCGCACCCGTGCACCCGCCCCCGCATCCTGCACATAACGGCGCAGCTACCTACCTCCTCCTCCTCCTCCTGCACCGCCGCCGAGCGCTGCTCCCGCAGACACAGGACCTGCCGTGACGTCATCACATCAGTCACACACAGAGGGGAGGAGACGGGAGGTCACATGACCAAGCCCTGCAGTAGTGGTTTTGTCTCCTCAATGGATGGTGAATAGACCTGTGATGATGTCAACGTCATGTGATCAATGACATTGTGGGCGGAGACATGCTGGATACTGAGATAGCAACAAGCCCTGCTACATGTACAGTATACAGAGCACAGGACACACACAGCTCTGCTATGTGTACATTATACAGAGCACAGGACACACACAGCTCTGCTACATGTACAGTATACAGAGCACAGGACGCACACAGCCCTGCTACATGTATAGTGCACAGGACACACACAGCTCTGATACATGTATAGTGCACAGGACACATAGAGCTATGCTATGTGTACATTATACAGAGCACAGGACACACACAGCCCTGCTACATGTATAGTGCACAGGACACATAGAGCTATGCTATGTGTACATTATACAGAGCACAGGACACACACAGCTCTGATACATGTGCAGTATACAGAGCACAGGACACACACAGCTCTGCTACATGTATAGTGCACAGGACACACAGAGCTATGCTATGTGTACATTATACAGAGCACAGGACACACACAGCTCTGATACATGTACAGTATACAGAGCACAGGACGCGCAGCTCTGCTACATCCATACAGAGCACAGGATACACACATCTTTGCTACATGTACAGTATACAGAGCACAGGACGCACAGCTCTGCTACATCCATACAGAGCACCGGACACACACAGCTCTGCTACAGCTATACAAAGCACAGGACGCACAGCTCTGCTACATCTATACAAAGAACAGGATACACACAGCTCTGATACATGTACAGTATACAGAGCACAGGACACACACAGCTCTGATACATGTACAGTATACAGAGCACAGGACGCACAGCTCTGCTACATCCATACAGAGCACAGGATACACACAGCTCTGCTACATGTATAGTATACAGAGCATAGGACACACAGAGCTCTGCTACATGTACAGTATACAGAGCACAGGATGCACTGCTCTGCTACATCCATACAGAGCACGAGACACACACAGCTCTGCTACATCTATACAGAGCACAGGACACACACAACTCTGCTACATCTATACAGAGCACAGGACACACACAGCTCTGCTACATCTATACAGAGCACCGGACACAAACAGCTCTGCTACATCTATACAAAGCACGGGACACAGACAGCTCTGCTACATCTATATACAGCACAGGACTCACACAGCTCTGCTATATCTATATACAGCACAGGACACACAGCACTGCTACATCTATACAGACCACGGGACACACACAGCCCTGCTACATCTATACAGAGCACGGGACACACACAGCTCTGCTACGTCTATACTGAGCACGGGACATACACAGCTCTATTACACAGAAAGCATTGGACACACGCAGCTCTGCTACATCTATACAGAGCACATGACACACACAGCTGTGCTACATCTATACAGAGCACAGGACACACACAGCACTGTTACATCTAAATACAGAGCACAGGACACACACAGCTCTGCTACATCTGTATAAAGAGCACAGGACACACACAGTTCTGCTACATTTATATACAGAGCACAGGACACACACAGCTCTGCTACATCTATAAACAGAGCACAGGACACACACAGCCCTGCTACAACTATATACAGAGCACAGGACACACAGAGCTCTGCTACATCTATAAACTGAGCACAGGACACACACAGCTCTGCCACATCTATATAAAGAGCACAGGACACACACAGCTCTGCTACATCTATATAGTGCACAGAATACACCGAGATCTGCTACACAGATGGCACATGACACACACAGCTCTACTACACAGAAAGCACTGTACACACAGCTCTGCTACATCTATAGTGCACAGGATACACACAGATCTACTACACACACAGTACGGGACACACACAGCTTTGCTCCATCAATATAGAGCAAAGGACAAACACAGCTTTGCTACATCTATACACAACACAGGACACACACAGCCCTACTACATCTATATACAGCATAGGACACACACAGCCCTGCTACATCTATATACAGCATAGGACACACACAGCCCTGCTACATCTATATACAGCATAGGACACACACAGCCCTCCTACATCTATATACAGCATAGGACACACACAGTCTGCTACATCTATACAGAGCACAGGACACATGCAGCTCTGCTACATCTATACAAAGCACAGGACACACACTGCTCTGCTACATTTATACAGAGCACAGGACACACACTGCTCTGCTACATCTATACAGGGCACAGAACACACACAGCTCTGCTACATCTATATAGAGCACAGGACACACACAGCTCTGCTGCTTGGTAAAAATTCCAGAAGGGCCAGAAGAGCCAGAAGGGCTCTGGGGGGCATTACCAGTGGTCCTCCAAGCGCTTCACCTACTTTTACACAGTTTCCCCCTCCCCTCTGTCTGCTGTAATTTTACACAATGTGAGGGAGAAGTGTTCTCTGCACACTGTAACACCCTGTGAAGCTGCAGCATGGAGGGATTCTGGTTACACTCCCCAGAGCACTTCTGGCTCATTAGCGGGGAGGAGGCCATGGATAACAAATATAAGAAGATGTCTGGATCTATGAGCAACAGTTTTTTCGTAAAACACATGAAACAAAAAAAGGGAAAGCACAAGGATGTTGGAGCCCCCCGAAAAGAGAGAGAGAGGGGATTTCTTTTTTTTTTTTTATTATTTCCTTCCCTATTGGTCTCAGATAACTAACAATGGTCCGGTGATGTCATAATAAAGCAGAGTTATCAAATCTGATCCCAAAAAATCGACTCCTTGCAAATTCATTATATCAAAACAATCTGCGGGAGAATATCCAATCCCTGCTAAATTCAAGTGTGGTTCTGAAAGTAACTCCTACGGAACAAGAAGAGGACACTAAACCCCCTGTGGAAAAAAAACTATAAAACAACATTCAAACAATATGGTAGAATATACCGGGTTCAGGATGACAGAGATTGAGCAGCACCAGTAACTCACATAAATGTATGGACCCAAGACATTTATTATCATGACCCTAATCACCAAGATTCCCAAAAATATCACCGGCTGCGCTCTTATCCCCACCAGGGGAAGTTATCCAGCCTCTGTAATCTCCTCAGCTCCACCATCATGGCAGAACATCTTAAAGGTATTGTCCGGGGAGAATTAAACAGAAGCTTCAAGTGGTAAAAGTATTACATCATCTGTGTTAGATTTCTACCCCTCCGGAGGTGACGGTTTTATTGGGAGTTTCTCTCAATTCTAAAACTATTTTCTTATGTCCCACAGGAAAAAGGATAAGGCAGATGAACACATTGGGGCACATAAGGGTCCGCACAGCACATTGCGGACTGAGCACGGAATTTACAATTCAAATTGTGTCACAAGACAATGCACTCACATACACAGGGAAGAAGAAGGTGAACTCCGGCGGACCTGAGCGGGGAAGCGACACATGCAGGATATCGGACGCACGATCTTAAAGAATTGCGCCGGACTTCATCCTCGTCAGAGAACGCACCTCGGGGATCGCGACAGGAGCAGGTAAGTAAATCTGCCCCTTTGTTAAGTTCCTGGAGAAGGAATTCTTCTCCATAATAGAAGCAATGAGCTTACTGGGCAACTATGTGACCTCCAGTAAAGATGGGACGAGAAGCCTCAGCATTAAGGTATAAAAAAGAAGGACATGGATAGGGCCTGCCTTGTGGATCACAGATTATGAGAGAGGTGAGGTCCGAGGCACCCCCAGAGGTGAGCGGAGGACACGGCTCCATTCATCTTTATCGAGCCGACAAATTGCCGAGTGCAGCAATCTCCGTTCGTGATTATCAATGAACCTAAAGTCTATGCTGATTTCTACAGGAACCAAGAGAATGGGGGTCATTCACTTATCCGGTCCAGTCGCGATCCAGCGCCGCGTTCTCTGACGAAGATACGGGTCTTCCGGCGATTCACTAAGGTCCTGTGCCCGATGTCCACCAGGTGTCGCTGCTGTGCCGAGGTCCGCCGGAGTTCACCTATTCATTTTTCAAATTCCGCAGGTTTTCCGAATCCGCGTGAAAGCTGGCGCGATTGTGCTGAAATACGATCGCGTGCGCCAAAATCCCGGCGGAATTCGGTGCAAACCGGAAAAAGTCTGGAAACCCGACGAAAGTGCGGCAGCGGAGCCCTTAGTAAAAAGCCCCAATATCTTATTTTCTTTCTGCTATCAACCAAAGAATCAGGAAGAAGAGATGCGGCATCTACTGGATGTGAGACGCATTGTAGTATCTGCAAGCAACAAGTGCAAGGAGAAAAGATTCACATCCGTTTCTCCTGTTTGATGGAAATACACAATATTTAGAACAACCAGGGCCGGCACCAGGACAGGGCACACTGGGGCGAGTGCTGGGGCCCAGGGCTGCTGCGGGGGCCCACATAAGGATGTACGTAAGGAATTCATGGGGGTGAGGAGGGCTGTATCTAATGAATCCATAGGATGTGAGTGGGGCTTATATAAAATAACCATGATGGGGCTGTTTGGGATAATAAACTAGGAAATATTTTAGGACAGGAGACTATTTGTTTTAGTTTCAGAATTTTTAATGCCGTCATGTGAGTTCAGGGAATTCTATAAAGAAGGAAAAGCCACTGTTCCTCAAAGCCTACTAAGTACAAGCTGTTTCCACTTCTTAGGCTGCAAGAGGAGGTAGGTCAACGGACGAGATGTGCAGATCAGCCACATGGACCAGTAGTGTATATCCCCAGGTGGACCGTCATAGTAATACACAATTTTTACTCACCGTCTATTCGGTTTCCATCCAGACAGCCTATACAGTTACTTACAGCATATACACTGTTGTGATTGATTGAATAGGAAAATAAACATACAGTACTGGATAAAGTGGAAATTTTAAAATCCCTCCTGTAGTTATTTGGTAGACACTGGGGGGGCTTGTACTTTATTCTTCTGGCGTATAAGGCTGTAATTGTAGCCAGGACAGGACTGAGATCTGCGTTATTTTCATTACGATTATATTCAGCAGATGAGGCTTCCTGTGTTCGGGGATCTATAGCAGAGCTCTACCCTCCCAACTTATACACAAAGTACCAACTAGCTCTCCCATCACAACACACAGCTTACCCTGCGCAGAAATACAGTGGAGAAAATAAGTATTTAATACACTTTTCAAGTTCACTGCAATAGTGAGAGACAGAATCTAAAAAAGTATCCAAAAAATTGTACGATCTTTAAAGATTTACTTATTGCAATAAATCAGTATTTGAAGTTCCCCACTGACCATCTGGATGATCCAGAGAATGCACTGGAGAAGGTCATTCAGCCACATAAGACAAATATAGAACTTTTTGGGATCAGTTTCAGCTGCCGGGTTTGGAGGAAGAAAAAGGATGAGTATAAACCTAAGAACACTGTCTCACGTGTTGGGGTGGAAACATCATACTTTGGGGGTGGAGATGAAACAACTGCACTGTATTAAAGGAAGGATGGATGGGGCCATGTATCACAAGACTTCCCTCAGTAAGAGCATTGAAGATGGGTCATTGCTGGATCTTCCAGCATGACAGTGATCTGAAACACAAAGCCAGGAGCAACTGAGGAGCGGATCAGTAAGAAGCAGTGCAAAGTCCTTAAGTGGCCGTACTAGTCTTTGAAAGTCTTCAGCCATAGACCTGAAACCTGAAAGATCTGGAGGAGTCCCAATCCCCGCTGCAATGCAAACTACAGGAGCTACAGGAGACGTCTCTACCAAATATTACTTCACTTTTTCTATTGGATCAAATCCAGGCAGTCCCCAGGTTACGTACAAGATTTGGTTTGATAGGTTTGTTCTTAAGTTGAATTTGTATGTAAGTCGAAACTGTATAATTTATCATTTTAGATCCAGACAAAATGTATTTTTTTGCCCCAGTGACAATTGGAGTTTCAAAATGTTTTGCTGTAATGGGACCAAGAATTATGAATAAAGCCTCATCACAGACACCTTACAGATGATCATTGCAGCCTGGGACTATAGTAATGTATCCAGAGAGCTTCACCAGAGGTCACAGGGGGCAGAGGGGTTCGTCTTTAACTAGCGGTCGTCAGCAAGTCGGGAGCAAGTCTCCCACAGTTGAAGTGACCTATAATTTAATTGTCAGTGTATCAAATATGTATTTTCCTCAATGAAAAATGGGTCCAAACACAAGCACAAGAGGTCCAGTAGTGAAGAATTGCTAGAATTGAGTTACGAGCCTCGGTTTTATATCAGTAATGTGATATAATCTCTGCACATGACCGACATGTGGTATCTGGATAGCACATGCTTTATGGTAATTATTTCTCATTTCTTTCACATGGATTTGCTTTAACTGTAAAAGTTTAATTTTTTTTGTCATAAACACATAAATCACACAATTCTAAGCAGAAGATGGCTATTGCCTCGCGTGACTTCTATGATGTTTAAGAAGATTTGATTTGCGGGTGAAACATTTCCCACATTCTGGGCATGAATATGTTAATCCTGTGTGAGTTCTCTGATGGGAAATTAGTGACCACTTTTGGCTAAAACACTTTCCACATGTGGTACATAAAAATGGCTCCGGTGTGTGAAGTTTTAGATGTTCAATGAGACTTCCTTTGCACGTGAAGCACTTTTTACATTCAAGACATACATACGGCTTCGCTTCTGTGTGAATTCGCAGATGTTCAAGTAGATGTTCTTCCTTGGAGAAGCATTGTCCACACTCCAGACATGAATAGGATTGCTCTTCTCTGTGAATTCTCTGATGGTTGACCAGATTCGTTCTCTGACTAAAACGATTACCACAGTCGGGGCGTAAATACGGCTTCCCTCCCATGTGAGCTTTACAATGGTCAACAAAATCAGATTTATGAATAAAAAACTTCCCACATTCTGTGCAGGAGTACGGCTTGTCTCCTGTGTGAGTTCTCAGATGCTGAATGAGATGTGATTTTTGATTGAAACACTTTGCACATTGGGGGCAGGAAAAAGGCTTTGACCCTGTGTGAATTCTCTGATGTCTCACAAGGTTTGATTTATCTGTAAAACATTTCCCACATACTGAACATGAAAATGGCTTCTCCCCCGTGTGAATTCTCTGATGCGTCACAAGATGTGATTTCTGGGTAAAACATTTGCCACATTCTAAACATGATAGGGGTCGCTCTCCTGTGGGAGCTCGGTGATGTTCTACACCTCTTCTAACACTTTGATTTGTCTGCGAATAAGAGGACACAGCATGTAGAAATGGATCAGAGGATGGATCCGGGCTGAGAAGTACAGAGGGTATAACTGGGATAATGTCGTGCTCTTCAAATGTGTCTTGTGTCATCCCATAACCTTCTGCATTAAAATATGATGATATCAGATGTTCCTCTAAGCTTCCGTTACAGTCCTCTGCAAAAATAATACAAATATATTATAATATAACCATTACAATAAATCTACCATCAAAATCCAGCATGATAAACCAGGGACATTACTCAAAGATCCAGGCACCGTGACTGTGGTAATCTTCTTATATTTGTTATCCATGGTGTTCTTCATAACCCTTCTGCCTCATTATCATAATTTTAAAAGTTGATTTATGAAGGAAGGAGGCCATGAATAACAAATATAAGAAGATTACCACAGTCCCGGTGCCTGGATCTATGAGTAAGTGCCCCTGGTTTACCATGATGGATGCTTATGCTAGATTTCCTTTAAATTTTATTGATATTCTACTAAACCTCTCTAGCCACATACCTTGCAGTTTGTATGGGTATTTTTATAAATTCAATAATCAATTAAGATAACAATTACACATTTCACCTAAATGCGACTGATATCTACTGCTCCAAGCATCTGTGGGATTCTTCACCTCAGCTTCACTGGACCTTGGGGAGCCTGCACTGGACCTTGGGGAGCCTGCACTGGACCTTGGGGAGCCTGCACCGGACCTTGGGGAGCCTGCACCGGACCTTGGGGAGCCTGCACCAGACCTTGGGGAGCCTGCACCAGACCTTGGGGAGCCTGCACCGGACCTTGGGGAGCCTGCACGGTGCAGCAACTGTGTAGCTCCAAGTGAGTAACAGTTCTTCTCCCTCTTCTCTACGGTATTAACATTTTTTTTTTTTCGCAGTGGGATGTTTGGGATGCTAAAGAACAAAGGATTGGAGCCTGGGCCATAAGTAAGAAGAGGCTAGGACATGGATTAGGGCAGTGGTGGCGAACCTATGGCACGGGTGCCAGAGGTGGCACTCAGAGCCCTCTATATGGGTATCCTTGCCATCACCCCAGGGCAGGGTTCGCCAGACAGGACTCAAGGCCTCTTGCCGTCCCAGGCAGCCCAGGACCCCAGAAGGAAGCTACAATAATAATCCAAACTTATTCTCCTTCTTTCTACTGTATTGGTGTCCTTAAGTGCCTATACTATTTAAACCTGTGATAAAGCAGGTAGTAATAAGTTACTGCTTAAATTGTTGCATTGGCACTCTGCGAAAAATATGTGAGTTTTGGTTGTACTTTGGGCACTCGGTGTCTAAAAGGTTTGCCATCACTGGATTACGGGATGGCCGGATACCATTTAAGATATATTAAAAATTAATCTAGATGCAAGATCAAGAAATTGCAGGAGCAGCGATTGGGAACATATTATTTCAACTATGGTCATTATATATACCGGTAATCTGTATATTGTGCGGAATGGAGGAAAATACACTAGAAAAATCTGACACAACACCAGGTAAAATCACATAACTGTAGTGTAGATCACTCACCTAGACGAGTATCTATAGGGATGTCCTCCTTACACTCTTCCTGATCACCCACATAGGTCTCCACAGCATCAATTTGGTTCAGATCTTTCTCCTCATACGGAAGCTGTAAAAGCAATATTTATGAAGTCACTGATTAAAGACGTTCAGGCAATGTTCTACATCCGGCCTGGTTTACAACTTGCCTTTGGCTCCTAATGTACACAGCCTTGTGTGGACCGGACCCATGTCCCTGCACACAGTCTTAGTGACTAGCGCAAAAAAAAATATACTGTGTGTACAAAAACTTTCAGCTTACCGCAAGCAGGATACAAATTCCAGTGTACACAAGACAAAGACAACCATGAGGTCAGTATAAGGGTAGTTACTGTTACGGGGGGCAGTCGCTGTACCATATGCCAATACATGTAAAAAAAAAGTTGGGATTTTCAATCTAGAAACTCGCATGTAAACTTGGACCGCTATGTACTGCAGTGTTTCCTAGCTTATCGGTATGTTCCGATAAAGCTAGTGATTTAACAATGCTCTAACTCAGTGGTTCTCAACCTTTCTAATGCTGTGACCCCGCAATACAGTTCTTCATGCTGTGGTGACCCCAAACCATGCAACTCGCAGTAAAAACACAGTAAAATTTCGGCTCCAATGGCTTTAGGCGACCCCCGGTTTTGGTCGTTCGACCCCCGCTGGGGTCCCGACCCACAGGTTGAGAACCACTGCTCTAACTGGTGTAGGGCTAGGGAGCTGATTACTTTAGTAAGTGCTCCTAGGGCAGTGATGGCAAACCTTTTAGAGACCAAGTGCCCAAACTACAACAAAGACCCACTTATTTATCGCAAGTGCCAACATAGAAATTTAATTTGTTATTTATACTCCCTTCTCTGTCACAGCTTTCATTGATACCAGCCCCTGAGGACACCAATATAGCAGAAAATAGTCCCAGGTAGCACTGTCACTTTAAAATAGCTCTGTGCACAGCAAGTCCTGGGCTGTCTGGGACTGCAGGAAGATACCTGGAGTCATCTCTGGTGATGGCCTGAGTGCCCACAGAAAGGGCTCCGAGTGCCACCTCTGGCACCAGTGCCATAGGTTAGCCATCACTGTCCTAGGGGGTTTGTTTTGTCTGACATGTCCTGTTTAAGTATAAAACATGCAATTTTGTTGGGCAGATAAGGAGGTCACAACCGTCATAGGGGAGATCTCCACCTACCTGATCATCCTGTGGTAGAAGAGAGGGGAGATCTCCACCTACCTGATCATCCTGTGGTAGAAGAGGACGGGGACATCTCTCCGGGGATCTTCTCTGTCACATGACCCCCAGTTACTTGATTATTACCATAGATAATGAGGTCATGTGACATCACCGGGATCTCTCACCTCTCCTGTAAGTTGGTAGAGGATCTCTAGAGTGAGCTTTAATAAATTCTCTGCCACCGTCTTTCTGTCCTTCATCATTCTTGATGGGTCAGTCAGGAGACATCAACAGAGACAATTCTATTGAGTATTAACCTGGATAGAAAGAAGATGATCCAGTCTAAAAAAACAAACATATGATCTTGGTGCCGTTAATCTTATAGTGATCGGAGTCCGATCACTATAAAATTAAAATTAACGGCACCAAGATCATATGTTTATGAACCAGAGGAAGCGCTTAGCCCAAGTGCGAAACGCGTTGTTCTATTTTAATTATTTTACGTTCAATGAAATAAATCATTTTTACGGGACCAGCCAGAGCCAGTCTTTCAGTGTTCGAGAAAAAAACCCACTCCAATCCTGGAGAAAAAAAGATATCTGTTTGGAACTGCCTATCCACGTCAAGGGGGAGTAAGCAGGACCATGAATGCGGCAGATAAAGGTCCATCTAAGGAAGCATCATTTGGGAGTTGTGCCCTGGATGCACAACCCCACAAGGTTAGTAGCCTGAAGTATCAAATTTTGACCATTTATCACAAGGGTAATACACCACAAGGGCGCCCCTCTGTCTCTTCTATCCCCCATTTCTTCTAGCATACACATGAGATGGAGTCAGCAGAACGTTAGGCTTTCAGTCATCTTTACTGACTCCCCCATACACATGCATGCACTTCTTGGAGGAGAGTTCATGTCTAATGAATGGAAAAAGGCGATGTTGGATGCATCTGGTAGCAGTTTATAATAATAATTCTGCAACACCCCTGCCAATGTGCAGGCAGAGGAGTGTTGCAATAAGCCCCTTTTCTGTGTCTCTTCCAGCAGGTGAGACTGCACAACTTTCCTCAGGGATTAAACAGCCTGTTAGAGGTAATTAGCAGTGGTAGACCCTGCCTGGTTAACTGGGTATGTGTTTTGATTTACCGTCATCCAATTGTAGTCCAATCTGTAACTTGATATGTGATTGGAGAGTGAGCCACCACCTGACCAGGGTCTAATAAAACCCCTGGACAGGAAGGGGCAAGGGCTCTTGGAACCTAGGTCTCTTACCAGAGAGACTTTAGAGCACATGCCCTGACCACAGGCCTCAGCTCTCACTATAGAGCACAGACACACAACTAACACCCAGGACAAAGTTGCAGCTTCCAGTATTGGACACAGCTTCCTCCCTGCCTGCACCTACTAGCAGGCTGGTGAATCTACTCCTGAGGATCGCTCTCCATGATCACTCCCAGTAATCCGGACTATCCAATAATCCGATATCTGTACAAGATCATTTGGCACCTTGCCTGCAGTTGTTCGAATAAAGAACCGTGAGTTATTGCCTCCGTCTGTTCCCTTGATACGGCTGTAACACTAAGGGCTCCCCCATCCATTACCCAGGGACTCTCAAAATTTTCTTGCACACACCAACCACTGGAGACCTGCCAGGCTGTAGGACAGCCCTCCAGTCCCCCCTAGGCCGCAACCGCCAGCCACTCCGGTATTCTGGGCCCCGGCTGCCTCCAGGCTCCAAGAAAAGGGGTGGGGGATGTTGCAATTCCATTTATTTATATATATAGAGCACACAGATTACCCAGCTCGGCACAGAGCTTGTCACATCATTCCCTGTCCCCAATGGGGCTCACAATATAATCAACCTACCGGAACAGTGCGTAAGCACCACAAATCGGGGACACCAGGCGGATCACATGACATTGGGACCTGGAATCAGAGTCATTACAAAGTGGTGTTTGACGCTATAAATGAGGATCAAAGGTAACCCCTCTGTAACACCCGTAACCTCCTGCACCATAATGTACAGATCCGGTACAAGGATGGCAGGGGAGATGTGGCTTTGCAACGATCCACCGGCACTGCCGATACCCCAAAATATTCCCATGAAGGCGATGATATTGTGGAAATGTGGAATACAACGCATATTTCTTATCGCCATTATTATACCATCTCCCTGAATAACCGGCTAAACATAAACAATCTTAATCAAGAAAGCATGAACATTGTATACAACCTCCCCATAACAAAAGTTAATAGAAGTTGATTCGTAAGTTTTCTTTTCTGAATCTCAGAACGCGAAAGAGGAAAAAACATAAAATAAAATGTATTTGTCCTTCAGACACAAAATCAGTCAGTCCTGAAGGGGTTAATAATAAATCTCCCTGTGACCACATACTACACACATACCTCCATCTGCAGAGCACAGGACCTGTGATGATGTCACTGTCATGTGATCACTCATGTGTGTGGGAGGAGTCAGGGTGTCACATGACCACATGTAGCATTATGTACACGACATAGCAGAGCCGTGTGTAAGGAGAGTGGGAGCCTGTGTGCTGGGAAGCCAAAAATACTTTACTGTGGATAACCTGGGGAGGCTGGAAGATCAGGATAGTCTCCCCAGCGTACAAGTATAAGCTGCCGGGTATACACATGAATAGATGAGTCAGTGGTTTAGTTGGCAAAGCCTCTTTATTGAAATTGGCACGTATGGCGTAATGCAGTCTTCATCTGGCAATAATGTGGCCGGTAAGACTGCGACACCTCATACTCTGAAAGCACAAAAAGCCAGAAATCACAACACAATCAGACAACATCCAGAAATCCCTTCTGCTGACTTTGCCTCATAGGGCTCATTCAGACGGGACCGGGACGGGATCCCAGGAGAGCACAGGACGGGATCCCAGGAGAGCACAGGACGGGATCCCAGGAGAGCACAGGACGGGATCCCAGGAGAGCACAGGACGGGATCCCAGGAGAGCACAGGACGGGATCCCAGGAGAGCACAGGACCGGATCCCAGGAGAGCACAGGACCGGATCCCAGGAGAGCTCAGGACCGGGAGGAGGAGGGGTGAGGCAGACGAGTGGCGCAAATGTATCTAAATATAGGACAAGTCCTATATTTTGCGGTGCGCCCACCCAACTTGGTGCTACTTCGGTGAGACCGTAGTGTCACCAGGAGCCATTGGGGCTATGGTCTGGTCACAAATAATGCCACCGGGTCACGGCTCCCATAGCAGCCGTGTGAATGAGCCCTTAGGCCCATGCACAGGACAGCTGGCTGACAGAATGCACCTCCCACTGGTTCTGGTCTTCCTGGATACTGAAGGAAAATACGGCAGCATGCGGTGCACAAATGTATGGAGCACATATGCAACCTGTAATTTATATGGCCGTTTTCATACGTTCTTGTGCATGAGGCCTAAAGCAAAGATCAAAAGAAATTGAACTTGTTATTCTACAGCGATCGACCCCTGGCCTGGCATACGGCTATATCAAGCGCTATGAGAATATCACAAAGGCCGGTAGATCATAGTATAAGGCTACGTTCACACAGCAGTATACGTCCCCCATAGACCGCAATGGGTGAATGGTGCCCAACATTAGCGGTGTGCGGCACTATATAATAGCCAGGGAAAAGAGAGGACATGTGCGCAATGTATACGTCCCCTAGACGGCTATGGCGCCGTGCACAGGGATAACAAGAGAGTGCTGGTGCTGTGCATCTCTACGTAGGGGGGTGGGGTGAGCAGACTTATGGAGCCTTAGACTCAGAAAATGAGGAAAACATCCGACTCACCATCAATGTGTACAATATCGCCATCATCATAATACAGGGCAAAAGGGAGAACTACAAACTGGCCAGGAAACATCACATAACATCACCTATACAGAGACAGTCACCCCTGCTGCTTCCCACCCATGACCTGTGGGAGATTTATAAATACGTCTTCAATTTTTAGGCATTTTTTCCGACTTGTCTGCAAAAAGGGGTGTGGTCTATGGAAAGGGGCGTAGCTCAATCAGTGCACCAGGAAATTCAGTCGGAAACTAGACCAACTAATAGCTGGTCTAAAGTAGACTCCACAAATGTAAACTACATAAATCATTCATCACGACTGTGTAGTCTAACTCTGCACTGGTCTACTCACTACTACTACATCTCCACCTTGGTGTCTCTTCTTGAAAAAGATTTTATATAATTCAAGGAGGATCTTCAAAGAAACGGCTAAAAAAAACACAAAAGACCAAAAATATGACACAACGAGGCAAAACCTGAAAACGTCTGAAAGTCCAACGAAAGTGCGCACACGGAGCCTTAGTGTCCGGGGCACATTTACTAAGAACAGTGCACTCTGTACTATGTGCAGTTTGCCTGTTTAGTGTAGTGGGGGCACCAGATTCAGGATTTTGGTGCATGTCCTGCACTTCCCTGACAGAGTTCACCAACCTTTTTTTGCTGCACCTTTAACATAGGGTGTGCAACACATTTTTGTCAGACTCGCATGTAAAATCTGGCACATGTTCTGACTGAGCACTGGAATGCCCCCTAATTTGTGTTGCATGAAGAATAGCGCATTGTCTCAGACACTTCTTAAATATCTGTGAAAGCAGTTTGCACCTAAAAGAACGTGCAAACTCCAACAGAGAACTGGCGCATGGCCCATAGTAAATGTGCACCTCTGAGTACAGTCTCTGAGAGCAGAGGAATCAGGAAAAAGGGTTAAAAGGACAAAATTGAGCCTCCTTGATTTTTTAATAAGAGCCCACCATAAATTATAAAGCCTGATACAGTTTACATTAATCACCCTCATCCACAAAGCTTTGCATTATGCTGCACCTCCCTACCTCTGGTCTGCTCTCATGTCTCAATCTATCACCCAACCTGTGATCTTCCATCTGCCAGTGATCTTAGATTAATATCTTTCTTAATGCAATCCTCCCACTAATGTCTCCAGGACTTCTCCCAAGCTGCACCAAATCAGACTAATACTCAACCTCTAAAACTGCCCCAAATACTCACCAGTGAGGGACACTCACTTCAGGAGACTCGTGGATTTCCTCCCAAACTTCAGCTACATGAAGGACGAGGAAGAGGAGATCTCCATCCTGCTGGGAAAGAAACGACCACAATAGCACAATATGTCACTGCTATAGACATGTGAAACCATGAACTGCTAGAACCACCCTACTCCCCATCCTTCAACACACTACCCCACAATTGCTTATTTTCCAAAAGATTTGGCAATTCTTATATATGATTGGAATCTGGCAAAATACACACTGGACTGTGAAAGTTTTACTGTCCTCTTATCTGCTCCATGGCTGTGACACCCCCACTGGGTCTGAGATTCCTTTAGAGTTTTAGAGCCATAAATCCATTCATCCCTGGGCTGTAGGTCACATGTTGCCATAACTATTCACTGTGACACTTAGTCAGAGGATAATAGAACTTATCTATGACCTTATCTATGACCTGCTGCAATATTTACTGCCCCTTTATTTCCTCTTCTCCTCACACTGAGGGTCTGTTCTACATCCCTTGTCTCATTGACCACATCTGAATAGGATACATATTCATCTGAGGTATAGAGTGGTGAGGCTGATCTAGATCATGTTGTAAATATGATGTATTAAATATTTTGCATCATTATATTATGAAGGCTTATTGAGGTTTCGTACATTACATCCGAATACCAGTCACTACAGAGTACCCCCAATGTATAACTTCCTGTACCAGCCACTACAGAGTACCCCAATGTATAACCCCCTGTACCGTCACTACAGAGTACCCCCAATGTATAACCCCCTGTACCAGTCACTACAGAGTACCCCAATGTATAACCACCTGTAACAGTCACTACAGAGTACCCCCAATGTATAACCCTCTGTACCAGTCACTACAGAGTACAGGCAGTCCCCGGGTTACATACAAGATAGGGTCTGTAGGTTTGTTCTTAAGTTGAATTTGTATGTAAGTCGGAACTGTATATTTTATCATTGTAATCCCAGCCAGAACTTTTTTGGTCTCTGTGACAATTTTTAAAATGTTGGGTTGTCATAAGAATCAGGATTAACACTAAAGCTTCATTACAGACACATTTGATAACTGTTACAGCTGATTATTGTAGCCTGGGACTAAAGTACAATAAATTACCAATATCCAGTGGTCCGTTTGTAACTAGGGCTCGTATGTAAGTCGAGTGTTCTTAAGTAGGGGACCGCCTGTACCCCCAATGTATAACAGCTTTGTGTAAAGCATCAGTGTAAGTTGAAGCCCAGGACTATATATTATTGGAAGCCTGAATAGATAAAAGGACAGTACAGATAGAGGACACTAACCTTGTTTATCCTTCTACATGATCATGATTAAGACACAACGCGGCTTATTTACTAAGGTCCTGTGGCCAAATTTCCGTCGGGTTTTCCAACGTTTTCGGGGATTGTGTCGCAATCGTGCCGGCTTTCACGTGACACAAATCGGGGGGGGGGGGGGGGGGGGGAGGTCGGACAGACGATCCAACGGATTCGGACAACAAGCAGGATTTAACAAATCAATTTGTGTCGCAAGCCATGCACTTACATACACCGGGAGGAAGATGGTGAACTCCGGCAGACCTGATCGGGGAAGCGACACATGCAGGAAACCGGGCGCACGATCTTCATGAATCACGGCAGATGGGCATTCCGGCGGACAACGCTCCTCGGGGATCACACAGGGACCAGGTAAGTAAATGTGCTCCAACGTGTCCAAACACGTTGATCTATTGTACCAACCGATATTGTCTGTATGGATTTTAATCAATGAAGAAGAGACTTATTACTACATATCCGCTTCTCAGTGTGGTTTGGTGTGCCGCATTCTACACTACATTTCCTTGTTTATACTTCATGCCACCATGGGAGGGCAGTGTTCCTCGCTGAAGTCTAAAGATTACAAGTGATCACTAGATGTCAGTAGAGGATTCACTTTACATTAATAATTATGATTATAGTAATAATTATTATATTTGTGTATATATATATATATATATATATATATATATATATATATATACACACACACTCACCGGCCACTTTATTAGGTACACCATGCTAGTAACGGGTTGAACCCCCTTTTGCCTTCAAAACTGCCTCAATTCTTCGTGGCATAGATACAACAAGGTGCTGGAAGCTCCTCAGAGATTTTGGTCCATATTGACATGATGGCATCACACAGTTGCCGCAGATTTGTCGGCTGCACATCCATGATGCGAATCTCCCGTTCCACCACATCCCAAAGATGCTCTATAGCAGTGATGGCTAACCTATGGCACTGGTGCCAGAGATGGCACTCGGAGCCCTTTCTGTGGGCACTCAGGCCATCACCAGAGATGACTCCAGGTAACTTCCTGCAGTCCCAGACAGCCCAGGACTTGCTGTGCACAGAGCTATTTTAAAGTGACAGCTGTACCTGGGACTATTTTCTGCTTTATTGGTGTCCTCAGGGGCTGGTATCAATGAAAACTGTGACAGAGAAGGGAGTATAAATCACAAATTAAATTTCTGTGTTGGCACTTTGCGATAAATAAGTGGGTCTTTGTTGTAGTTTGGGCACTCGGTCTCTAAAAGGTTTGCCATCACTGCTCTATTGGATTGGGATCTGGTGACTGTGGAGGCCATTTGAGTCCAGTGACGTCATTGTCATGTTCAAGAAACCAGTCTGAGATGATTCCAGCTTTATGACATGGCGCATTATCCTGCTGAAAGTAGCCATCAGATGTTACAGGGTACATTGTGCTCATAAAGGGATGGACATGGTCAGCAACAATACTCAGGTAGGCTGTGGCGTTGTACCAAGGGGCCCAAAGAGTGCCAAGAAAATATTCCCCACACCATGACACCACCACCACCAGCCTGAACCGTTGATACAAGGCAGGATGGATCCATGCTTTCATGTTGTTGACGCCAAATTCTGACCCTACCATCCGAATGTCGCAGCAGAAATCGTGACTCATCAGACCAGGCAACGTTTTTCCAATCTTCTACTGTCCAATTTCGATGAGCTTGTGCAAATTGTAGCCTCAGTTTCCTGTTCTTAGCTGAAAGGAGTGGCACCCGGTGTGGTCTTCTGCTGCTGTAGCCCATCTGCCTCAAAGTTCGACGTACTGTGCGTTCAGAGATGCTCTTCTGCCTACCTTGGTTGTAACGGGTGGCGATTTGAGTCACTGTTGCCTTTCTATCAGCTCGAACCAGTCTGCCCA
The DNA here is from genome assembly GCA_019512145.1 of Engystomops pustulosus. Classification (NCBI taxonomy): domain Eukaryota; kingdom Metazoa; phylum Chordata; class Amphibia; order Anura; family Leptodactylidae; genus Engystomops; species Engystomops pustulosus. The sequence goes on from CM033641.1 coordinate 305,192,819, forward strand.
TTCTCCTCTGACCTCTGGCATCAACAAGGCATTTCCGCCCACAGAACTGCCGCTCACTGGATGTTTTTTCTTTTTCGGACCATTCTCTGTAAACCCTAGAGATGGTTGTGCGTGAAAATCCCAGTAGATCAGCAGTTTCTGAAATACTCAGACCAGCCCTTCTGGCACCAACAACCATGCCACGTTCAAAGGCACTCAAATCACCTTTCTTCCCCATACTGATACTCGGTTTGAACTGCAGGAGATTGTCTTGACCATGTCTACATGCCTAAATGCACTGAGTTGCCGCCATGTGATTGGCTGATTAGAAATTAAGTGTTAACGAGCAGTTGGACAGGTGTACCTAATAAAGTGGCCGGTGAGTGTGATATATATATATATATATATGTGTGTGTGTGATAAACTACTACTATTCCCTCCCCTCCTTATATTTATGGCTCTGCTTTAAATCAATTGTCTTTTTAATGTAATATTCCAGAGCATTTGTCTGTCTCACTTTGTGACTCATACTTTGTGTTAACAAGAGGTTGTAGCAAGTATCCAAAGGACATTGCATAACACTGTAATGGTGATGGGTTAGATGCTACAACCCCCACAATTAAGACAGTCAGGAACCTCTGAATTGATGGACAGGCAGGTCAAGTATGTGTCATGTCTCTCCATTCAAAGTCTTCCTATGTGCTCTGCTACCTCTGCCGCTCCCATAGAATATGAATGGAGTGTCACAACACATCCTGAACCTTGTGGTCTCCAAAGCTTCATATTTCACTTTTTTTCAGTTAGATGCTAACCCACTTCACACTGCAGCCAGCGTTATATATTGTCCCTGGAGAGATGTGTAATTATACATCGGTGTATGTTGTTTGTAGCAGCAGGACTGTTATATATGGATTTATATTCCAAGATTGTAGCTTCTGTGCAATGGGGGGGAATATCCTCACACTGCTGCGTTCTCTGCAGCCAATGTTAGGCATTATCCTTGGACGTATGTATAATTATACCTTTGTGTACAGGGCCGGATTAAGGTTGGTCGGGACCCTAGGCGCAAAATCTGGTGGAGGTCCCCACAGAATATAGCATACATACACGTTCTCCTGCTCACTATCCACTATCACCCTAGTAATACATCTATATAGAGCAGCCCCCCCCCCCACAGTAATACATCTATATAGAGTACAGCTGCATCACCCTCAGTAATACACCTATATAGAGCGGCCAACCCCCCAATTAATACATCTATATAGAGTACAGATGCCTCACCCTCAGTAATACACATATATACAGCCACCAACCCCCCATTAATACATCTATATTCAGCTGTCCCCCCAGTAATATATACACCCACCGCCTGCCCAGTAAAACATATACAGCCCCATATTAAATAATATAAAATAAAATTGTACTCACCGTCCCACGTTCCCCTGATGCGTGCCAAACTCCTCTTCTCTCGCGATGTAAAGAGTACTAGCGCAGGCAGTGCAGGGTGTGACATCACTGCACCCTCTGCATCATGACGCCAATGCCCAGTGCACTCCACAAACTACAGCAGAGCAGGGAACTTATTGTTCCCTGCTCTGCCATAGACAGAAGTCTACTGCAAGTCTCTGAACCGGGCAGAGAGCCCAGCGGTACCCAAATATATAGTGGGCGATTTAGGTGGCCATGCACCCACACCTTCATGGGCAAATTGGTGGGGGCCCTGGGGTGTGTGCCGTGGGAGGCCAACCTATGATCTGGCCGTGTTTGTTAGTAGCAGCAGGACTGTGACATCTGGATTTATATTGCAGAATTGTAGATTCTCCAAGTGCAATAAGGGTATGTCCTTACACTGCTGTGCTCTGAATAAGTCCACAGCTGCTTAATGCTGCTTTGCGTGGGTTCTGTTATATTCAACCATATGCCTAGTTCAGCTTTTACATGGAGCACAGGGGAAGTGGAGTGGAGCAGTTTAATGCCGTACTACAGCTTGCAAGGACTGGATAAGGACTGCACAAATAGATGTACAGTTATGTCTGGGAAGTGGTTTCTAAGGTACCATCTACCAAGGATTCTCCATTTATGTTTTTTTCTATTTAGTGATGAATATAGTAAAACAATATAAGGAGCAGAACATGTGCTTCTTCTTTTATACTGAGATTTCAAGCTGAGGTTGTTGCTGTTACCACAAAATAAAAATGTAAAATGCTGTAAAAGTTAGGTGGCAAAACCTCTGTCTAAAGACTCAGGGTCATAAGGATAAAGAAACAAATCTAAATGACTAAAGATAAAAATCAGTGATAGATGAGAAACCCTCCTGGTCATAAAACCAGCAAATTGGGGTAGTGGCACTAAGACCAGAGCTCAAACATCTATCTTATAAGGAGTCTGGAAATTCACAGCTGACAAGAACTTCCCAAGAGTCAGAGTGACAGGTATATGAGACAAACTTACACCTCCTCCTCTCTACAGCCCTTATCCTGGAACATAAAGAGGAAGTCTGAGTGGACACTCACTTCTATTGTGTCCCTCTTATCTCAACATAGATTGAGAGCTCTCTTTTCTGTGTCCACCCCTCTGTATCTCCCCATAGACTGTAAGTTCTTGTAATAAGGAAACCACTCCTATTGTTATCTCCCTATTTTCCCATAGATTGTGGGCTCTTGTAATCAGGGCCCTCACTCCTCTTGTGTCCTCCCTATCTCCTAACAGAGTGTAAGCTCTTGTAATCAGGGCCCTCACCCCCCATAGATTGTAAGCTCTTGGGCCCTCACTCCTCTTGTGTACCCCTTATCTCCTTCTAGCTTGTGATCTCATGTGATCAGGGCCCACAAACCTCATGTGCTTCCCATCTCCTAATAGTGTCAGCTTGTGTGATCAGTAGGTCCATTTCCATTTTACTTTAAGTTCTCCTGATCAAGGCCCTCACTTCTTTTGTTTAATTTGTTAATATCTAAAACAATTGATTTTGTTTTTATATAAAACTTGTTATTTGTACTGGTGCAGAATATGTTGGCGCTTTATACATTTTGCAACAGCGCAAAAATATACAAGAATTTCTTAGAATGTGTCAGAATGCTTCTGAAGCTGGATTTTACACCTTCTATTAGTTGGCTTAACTTATACCAGAATAATAGACCTACATTTTATTGGACCTACCAGTTCCATAAGACTTTCTTCAAGTAGTTGTGGGCCCTTGTCTGACGAAATGTTTGTTCCAAACCTGTTGTGGGGATTTATGCCTTTAATATGATTTCCTCTCAGAACTTCCTCCAAATGTGTCCAGTGCGGATGGTCACACATGCTAAGTAGTAGGTAGTACGGTAGGTCAGACCATCTGTATAAATATAAAACACAATAAAAAATGGCAAGTCATGCTACTGTACAGGCATTTAATAGGAATCAAAGCAGTATTTCTGGTCTACAGATCCCCAAGTCTGCAAGTAATTTTTATGAATAGGAGTTTAATATAAACAATGGTCTTGTTAAAGGGTCCTATGACCCCCAATTGGGAACTGAACCACAGGTTGAGAACTTCTGCCATAGAGAGTTAATTGGAAGAGGAACGGAGAGATAAGAAGATGCAACATAGAGAAATTGGTAACATAGAGATCACTAGAAGAAACCTAGAGAGATGGGGGTCTTACATAGGAAAAACCTAATTAAATGGAAAATGGTGTCTTTTTTGGGGGGGAGGGGGGCATTACAGGTATTGGATAATTTTGTGATTTTTCCTAAAACTAACAACTAAAGCAAGATTTCCAATTTCACTTTTCTTCCAAAACATACAAATTATGATTCGTGGTACCCTGTATGAACAGCCCAATATCCTAATTAATTTGTGGTCATTTACAGAAGTCACAGGATTCCAAGTACCGCCCTCACTCCCCTCGGTGTCAAGACTCTCTCCATCCAGCTGGTCCCACCAGTCACATCCGGGAGTCCCAAATTGTCAAATGGAGAATGCGTAGCTCAGTGTGTGCATGTACCAGTTTCACAACAGTGGCGACTTAGGGAGCTGGATCTCTGTAGGACAGCGGAAATAACAAGCCTAATCCATACAGATTGCACAAAAATTACTACAAGTGGCGCCAATTATTACTTTATGCAATTTTATTGTGCAGTTTTTATCCTTTACCAAGTTATTTTTACAGTTTCAAGTACCTTTAGGTCAGGGAGACAGGAGGAGAGAGGATGGCCACATGACAACAGCAACTTTGGTACCGAAAGTCAGCCAGACTCAAACATAGTATCATAGTATATAAGGCTGGAAAAAGACGCAAGTCCATCAAGTCCAACCTTTAAGAATTAAATAAATGTTTTATCCCCATAACCCGTGATATTTTTTCTCTCCAGAAAGTCATCCATGTATGTACATAGAGTCCGCCATAACAGCCTCCTGCGGCAGAGAGTTCCACAGTCTCACTGCTCTTACAGTAACGAACCTTTGTCTATGGTGATGGTAAAATCGCCTCTCCTCTAGGCGTAGAGGATGCCCCCTGTCTATGGTGATGGTAAAATCGCCTCTCCTCTAGGCGTAGAGGATGCCCCCTTGTTCTGGTCACAGGCCGAGGTATAAAAAGATCTTTGGAGAGATCCTTGTACTGTCCGTTCAGGTATTTGTACATTGTAATGAGGTCTCCCCTCAGCCGTCTTTTTTCTAAACTGAATAATCCCAAATTTTTTAATCTGTCAGTGTATTCTAGTTCCCCCATTCCCCTAATAATCCTGGTTGCTCTCCTCTGCACCCGTTCCAGCTCTACTATATCCTTTTTATACACTGGTGCCCAAAACTGTCCACAATATTCCATGTGTGGTCTGACCAGGGATTTGTATAAGGGCAAAACTATGTCTTTATCATGAGAATCTATTCCTCTCTTGATACATCCCATAATTTTATTTGCTTTGGCAGCAGCCGCCTGGCTCTGGTCACTAAAATTAAGTTTACCATCCACCAATACCCCCAAGTCCTTTTCAGCTCCAGTTTTACCAAGTAATTGACCGTTTAGAACATAATTATACTTAACATGGACTAATAATGGCTGACAAAGCCAAAAATCATAACAACGATAAACAAGGCCCAGGAGGAATATATTACTGGAGACCACCCCAGAATCACAGCCGACCATCTACCAAAGTCTACAGAGAGACTACAGACTGAGGCTATATTCACACTGCCGTTGCCCGCCCGTACAGTAGCGGGCAACGGCAGTGTACTGCCATAGGAATTAATGGCGCACGGCGCCGTACAACGGAGAAAGATAGGGCAGGTCCTATCTTTTTCCGGGTACGGAGCGGTACCGCACACATGCGGCACCGTACCGCTCCCGTAGAGCGCCGTGCACCCATTGACGTCTATGGAGGACGTATATCGGCCGTATATACGTCCTCCATACGTCAGTGTGAATGTAGCCTGAGTGCCCGCAACTTGGTCATGAAGTCCCAGCGGCACAGATAGACATAGAAGCCCAATGAAAGCAGGACCAGAAGGACCAGAAGGCCACCAACAATGAGGTCCATTTCCTGATACACTGCTTCAAATAACTCAGCAGACTCTCAGATCTCCTCCCAGGCTTCTGCTCCATGGAGGAGGAAGAGAAGATCCAACCTGCTGGGGAAAGAGGAAACCACAATGGCCATAGCGCCACAATATGTTACTTCCTGCCATAGACTGAGAGACATGTGGCACCATGGACTCCCAGAACCTCCATACCTCCCTTCAACCTGTTCCCCATCACCCTACCCCTTGTCCCCTACAATGCCATATTCTTTAGAGGCTTTGGCAATGCCAATTTGTACTTGATCCTGCCAATACTGCTTCTTTGAATGAAACTGCGAGATAGATAGATAAATAAATAGATAAATAGGTAGACAGACAGGGGAGATGACAACATTGCTAAATGTTTATATTCCTTTGATAACCACTTTGACCCTATTCTTTTGATTTGTGACCTCTTCATATAATTCTGCAGCAGGACATAAGAAAGCAGAGCAAATGCACTAATTATTGTTATTCAAAGAGCGTCTCCTCTCCCCTCCTCAAAATCTGACCCAAGTACAAACACAGTGGCAAGTCGGAACCAACCTAATGTAGTTTTCCCCGTCAATCACCAGTACACAACAATGGAAAGTAACATTTTGATCTTACATCACTTTTGTATATACTGAACTTTACCTTCTCTGAGGATTCAGGACACCTGGGGATGGAGCCATATAATCTCAGTCTATCATCTTCATGTGCTCCAGCCCATCTTGTATATAGAGATAACCAGCAGCTCATTTACACACAGATGGTTAACCCCTGAATGACCACTCTGTATAGGGCAATGAGTGACTGTGAATGAGATTTATTCAATTTGTTGTGTAAATCACTGTGATCCAAGCTCATGTGTCCCTGACCTAAATGTACATGGAGCGGTAAAAATCACTTTGCAAGTTATAAAAACTCCAAAATGAAATTACATGCAGTAAAAATCTGTAACACTTCTGTAAATTTTGGTGCATTATATATGGATGAAGTTTGTTAAAAGGATGGCACCTCTATGGCCATGACCTCCAGGATTCTAGGAGCCATAACTGGTACCCAGAATTTTTTTTTGGGTGGTGTAAAATCTTGTGATGTTATATATAAATCTGCTCACTTTGACTTATTATTTTTACATCCCTATTTGTATGTAAACCTCCGCTTTGATGTGAGTTGTAAATGCAAAAGTGTATGTTTTCATGCTTTTTTTTTTTTTCCAAATAATTTGTAACGTTGCATGATGGTGGTACAGGCTGTGAACTGTTAGTCAAGACAAACGCAATCTGCAAAAAAATACATACGTTTTGGGGGTGCTTAGTTGAAAAGCAGATTTCCGATTATTTCAGTTTGGGTGATTTTATTATGATTTATTAATGTGAACATATGACTATGAGGTATCTGTGAACTCTAAACATGTTCATATGTTACATTTAGGAGGCGTGAAGAAAATTATTTTCTGTTTGGAGCACATTTTTTGCCATCAAAGTCCATTTTTTAAAATAAAATTTTACATTTTGAATCAAAATTGCCTAAAGGTACCTATGTCTATAATCTCCTTAATGCAATGGAAAATGGGGCAGGTGTCTGCTTACAGAAAATATATATTGTTGTGGTTTAGTATAATTCTTTATGCTCTACGTTTTGTTATATATGTTAAAAATTATAAAAATTTCTCTGGCCAATGACGCAACCGAATTTCCAGAAACGCCTGGCGCCCTGTTGTAATTGTAATATGCCCTGTATTACAATCAATCATTTCAAGATATCCCTTAACACTGACTGTCCCATGGAAACTGAATTGAGAAGAAGCTGCTCCATTCATTCTGCAGGATGTGGGACCCTTATTATGGCGTGTTTGGGGTTCCCAGAGGTCAGACTCACATACTCTGGATGGGATATTACTTGAAATGACCTATTTCTACTATAATACACTGAAGATTTTCACAGCATATGCAACAATTATGTGACAATACCCGAAAACTACACATAAAAAGGGACAATATAAATCTTATTGTGTTTTAGATCTTGTGCTAGGAATTATGAATAAAAACAATTCTTTGCAAACAATGTAAAATTAAAAAAATCCTTTTGATTTCAGATCTATCTACATGTGGGTAGGAGGAGGTGGGGGTCGCTATACTCTGATAATCTACATCAGCAGTCTCCAGCACCAGACTGCTGTCACCTCTCACCAAGGTGTCAATTACATCACCTACCACCCAGACAAATGGACAACATTGAGGAGGAGGGATCTTCTTCTACATTTTATATGTCAGACATTTGATTTCTTATCAATGATGTAGACATCAAACACTGTGGTTGCCCATTCTAGCAAACATGGGGTGTCTGACTGTGGGAGGGAACCCCAAGTCTCCCTTGACTTGGGAATGGCCAGAAACTCTATAAGATACATTTCACACGAGCATTGCAGAGTCTCATCAATCTTTCATCAGAGTTTGGCAAGTGAAAAACTGACATTTTCCAAGAGGGCGTGTTCACACATTGATGCACACTTACTTACCCGGCCACGGAGTTCACAGAAAATGCATTGTTCCCACGATAATGTGCTGTGCCGCAATTCACTAAGATCGTGTGCCCGATATCCTGCATGTGTCACTTCCCCGCTCAGGTCCGACAGAGTTGACCATCTTTTAAGTGGTGCATGTGCAACATCCCCCACCGGGGCCTAGCCTTAAAGGGGAGGCCTGGAGACAGCCGGGGCCCGCGGTACCGGAGTGGCTGGCGGTTGCGGCCTAAGCACGCTATTGTCACGGTGCTTGGTACGGGGGAACCGGAGGGCTGTCCTACAGCCTGGCAGGTCTCCAGCAGGGTGGTGTTGGCAAGAAATGATGAGGGAGAGGCTGCTATAGCGGATCTCCCTGGGGCAACCCCTTAGTGTCCCGAGTGTGAGTCTCTGGGTGATGGACAGGGTGCCGGTGATGATGGTAGTTGTAGTAGCAGGGACCAGACGGAGACAGAAGTTGGAGAAAACAACTTACAGTTCGTTTATTGCAACCGGCAGGAACTGCAGAAAACGTGTCTTTAACAGGTGGAGTACTGGAGAGGTATTTGGAGGGAGCCACAGGATGTAGTTCACCAGCCTGGATGTATAGGGCAGGCTGGGAGGCAGCTGTGTCCTTAGAGGAGGCTTCAGCTCGGTCCTGGATCTCTTCAGGTATCACCCTTGAAGGTAGGATGATACCCCTTTCCTCACTACACTAACTCTAGTCTTATTGCTCCACTTCAGGCAGGGGCTAGGCTCTTCCTGCACTGGTCTGGTGTGCTAGAGACTCTGAGCTGCTGCTCAGCTAACTACTCTCTGCATGCGTCCTGCAGACCCAGAGGGCCTGACTAGGACCGGTCTCTCTCCTGAGAGAGATTTCTCTCTAAGAACTCATACTGGAATCCTCCAGAACATTCTTGGCTAGGGGGTTTTATTACCTCCCTTTGGTCAGGTGGTGGCTGCTCCTCCAATTACCTCTCAGTGCACAAAGACAGGATGTAACACAGACATTGGTGGACACAATTACATCACAGATTAACATCTGCCTTGCCAGGCAGGATTAACCACTGCAATTTCCCCTTGATCCTATAAGGACCATGTAGTGTAATGTGGTGTTACCTACAGATGGGACGTATTCGCAAGCACTACCTCGCCATTGCATCGGCGAGGGTGTTGCACATGTAAGTGCATTGTCTTGCGACACAATTTTAAAGTTATATCACGCGATTTCTGACGCATGAAACCCATTGCAATTGCGCCAAAATCCGTTCGCGCGCGACACAATCCTCTTCTAAATACCTGTCCCAGCCGTGCAATCCCCGAAAACATCGGAATATCCAACGGAAATGCGTTCCGCGGACCCTTAGTATATAAGTGCCATTGTTTGGAGTGTCTGTTTTACATGCACATTTTTGATCAGTTTTCATACATGTGCAACATTGGGATTTGCCTCGTACCTTCTTACTAACTTTTGAGGAACATTCTATCTTGGCACCAGTCTACTTGTACAGTACAGGCGGTCCCCTACTTAAGGACACCCGACTTACAGACAACCCATAGTTACAGACGGACCCCTCTGCCCCATGTGACCTCTGGTGAAGCTCTCTGGATGCTTTACTATAGTCCCAGACTGCAATGATCAGCTGTAAAGTGTCTGTAATGAAGCTTTATTGATAATTCTTGGTCCAATTACACCAAAAATTTTGAAACTCCAATTGTCACTGGGGCAAAAGAAAAAAAATTGCCTAGAACTTCCATTATAAAATATACAGTTTCGACTTACATACAAATTCAACTTAAGAACTGCCTGTACCTTTATGTCAGCTGGTTATATACACATGCACTTTCAATTTGTTTACATTTTTACTGGGTTGGTCTTGGTTTACGTTACCCATTCAGGAGGGGTTTTGTTATTGTACCTATCAGAGTATTAATAACACGATATTGAACTGTATGTACTTTGGTACTACTATTTTTAATTGTTTTTATGGTTATTGTCTGTGTTTAGGTGTGTGTTCTAATAAAATTCATGCTTTTTGTGCTAATTTAACAGTGGCACACCACTTTGCTTTTGTTTGTTGGATCCATTTTAGTGTGTCGTTCATTGGAATTGGTGTATACTACTGCTGTGCAGGGTTCCACATTTTTGGCATGAAAAAAGACTGTTGACTGTGGTCTATGTTTTTTATGGCAATAGATCAGTGGAAAATGCACTGTACTTGTATGAATCTCAGTGTGTGATGTGTTTATGATGTGTACACAATACAGTACAAAAAATACTCATATTGCAAGAGTACTCCAGTCATGGCTGCTGGTAGCAACTGGAAAATAAAAAAAATCTGCATTTTAGGACTTATTCACATGACCGTCTTTACTCCGCTAAAAAACACAGACTGTGTGATGCAAATATTTAAAAGAGCAGACACTGTTCTGAGGGCGAGAAGGCACTCACTATTCTCATGATGTTCAGAGTCTTGTCTTTGGCGATGTGTTTGGTCTGTGAGATCTGAATTGAGCACAGTCTGTGGTTGTGTCTCTGGCCTTTTCTCAAATCCACCGGATTGGGTATAATTGTCTGATTGCTGGGGTCCCTCTCCCTTAATAACATAGGGAAGTTCTCCTGAGACTGCGATCACACACAGTGTTAGTGTTGCGTTTTGAAAAGGCAAAAGAGGGGCTTGCCTAATTGCAGATGTGTTTTCTTTAAAACGCTTGCGATCGGGAATCAGGCTTGTTCCCATCAAAAGCGTTTCAGTAAAAAACGTATCTGGAAATGAGCTAGCCCCCTGCTCTGCAATGCAAAACAAACGCTGCATGTACGTGTGGCCGCAGAGTATAGTACCCGTGCACCACAAAGCTGGCTGCCCTATTTCCTTCTATATGAGTGTACACCACCACAGTCCTGGCTGCCCCATAGATGTGTACAGAGCACATGGATGAACTAGCGCAGTATTCACTGATTACTTTTGGTCCTGCTGATCACAAATTGTGGCCAGCTCACAGTCGCTGTTGACTACCATTATGCATGGTCACGGTGCAGTGAGCACACAGCGGCCCACATTTATCAAAAACAGTGCAAACTGCACTGTGTGCCTGTGTATAGTACAGGGGGCGCCAGATTCAGGATTTCTGGCGCAAGTTCTTCATGAATCTGGCGCCCCTTAGGCCGGCGCCACACGTAGCGATTTGTCTGTGCTTGCAAGCGCAGACAAAGCGTTATGTGTGGCGCCTGCCTTACACTGCTCCTACAGAGTGGACCACTTTTTTTTGGTGCACCATTAACCCCTTCCCGACATTTGACGTAATAGTACTGCATCGCGGGAGGTGCGTTCCCGCAAAATGCAGTACTATTACGTCATGCTTCTGGCACCGGCTCCTGAACGGAGCCGGCGCCAGAAGCTGCAGGTGTCAGCTATATATTATAGCCGACACCTGCCTCTAACACCCGCGATCGGAGATTTCTCCGATCGCGGGTGTTAAGCCCTGACACGCCGCGGTCGCGCTGACCGCGGCGTGTAAGGGGCATTTCAGAAGAATCGGACCCCCCCGCGGCGCTTACCGGGGGGGTCCGCTGCTCCGATCGCAGCCCCGGGACTGCCGGTGCCCGGGGCTGCGCGATCCTCCTGCCGGGAGCCGGGTCCTGCCTTCTGACAGGACCCGGCTGTAACACACTGAGCATGCGCAGCATGCTCAGTGTGTTACATTACACAGTGTAATACATCTGTATTACACTGTGTAATGTGAAGAAGAGCTTGAACAAGTGATCAGTGGATCACTTGTTCAAGCTAACCTGTAAAAGTTAATAAAAATGTTAAAAACACTACATAAAATAATTTTTTAATAAAAATAATTAATTAAATAAAGTTAAAGTCCCCTAAACACAAACATTCCCTATACACATGCAATAAAGTGAAAAAAACACAAAATCGCCAAAAAACCCCATATATTTGGTATCGCCGCGTCCGTAACAATCCGTACAATAACTCAGAAACATTATTGGACCCGCTCGGTGAACGCCGTAAAAACAAAACCCGAAAAACACGCCAAAAATGTACATTTTTCATAAAATCTCTACACAAAAATGTTCTAAAAAGTGATCAAAAAAAGTTATGTGCGCAAAAATGGTACCACTGAAAAGAACAACTCAATACGTAAAAAATAAGCCCTAAACTAGCTCTGTCAACCAAAAACTATTAAAGTTACGTCTCCGAAAAGATGGCGATGCAAAAACAAATGAGATTTCCTCTATATTAGTTTTTATCCAGTAAAATTGTAAAAATAAATGAAAAACTATATAAATGAGGTATCACCGTAATCGTAGTGACCTATAGAATGAAGATAATATAATATTTTTAGTGTACGGTGTTCGACCCCCAAAAAATACGAAAAGAAAGTAAACCAAAATTGACAATTTTCTTTTCACCCATACATTCAAGAGTTAATAAAATCTCATCAATAAGCTAATGACCCACTAAAATGAAGTATTTGTAAAGTGCATCTCATGTCGCAGAAAATAAGCCCTTATATGTCCAAATTGCCAAAAAAATAAAGATTGTATAGCCAATAAAAATTGACAATGCATAATCTGCTCCGAATGGCGCAGCTCCCTTCGATGCCCTGACGTTTGCCCATACAGCAGGTTACCACCACATATGGGGGATTGTTATACGCGGGAGGGATAGGGTATTACATTTTGTGGAGCGTTTTGGTATTTTATCCACTGAGAATTTGTACATTTTTTGAAAAACATATTAATTTAGCCAAAAAAATTTTACTTTCAAAATTGCATCCGATTTAGTTTTAACCCCTGTAAAACAGTTAAAGGGTTAACAAACTTCATAAAAGTTGTTTCACGTACGTTGAGGGGCGTAGTTTCTATAATGGGGTAATTTATGGGGTTTACTTTTATTTAGGTCTCTCAAAGTGATTTGAAACCTGAGCAGCTCCCTCAATAGCAGGATTTTGCGTTTTTTATGAAAATGTGAAAAATCGCACCTAATGTTCAAAGCCCCATAACATCCTACAAAATAAGAGTTTGCATAAAAAAACCATGCCCATAAATTAGACATTTAGTGAATGTTAGTTATTACGTTTTTTTGCGGTTATGACTATGTATGGAAAAAGTAGAACATTTTGAAGTTCAAAAATCAAACATTTCCAAATTTTCACCAAATATCTGATTTTCTCATAAATAAATGCCAAAACATACCACCCCAAAATTTTTCAAATAACCTGAAGTACGATGTGTCACGAGAAAACAATTTTAAAATCACTTGGATATGTTAAAGCGTTCCGAAGTTATAACCACTTATAGTGACACAAGGCAGATTTGAAAAAATGGGCCGTGTCAGGAAGGTGAAAAGTGGCTTCAGCGTTATTAACATTACATTTCTGTCAGACACTGCATGAAAATGTGGCGCACGGTCCGATTGAGCACCCCCAACCCCCCGATGGCTGCCTTGGCATCTGGCACAGTGCAGCACGAATGTGTCACGGACACTTTATAAATACATGTGCAAGCAGTTTGCACTGAAAAGAACGTGCAAAGTCAGACAGAAAACTGGAGCAGGGGCTTTGATAAATGTGGCCAGTGTCTCACCGCAGCCACACCACGCCACAAAAGATAGAGCACACCTATTTCTAGGCAGATTTGTGGTAGGGGTAAGTAGCTCTCTCCCTTCCAATCTCCAACGCACCTCAAACTTTATCCTGTTTGCGGCCTATTTGAGGGAGCGATAACTTGTGGCATTCTAACGCATGGGTTACTTACTATACGCTAGTAACAAGAAAACGCATGTATCAGAACGCGAGGTGTGAATGCACCCTCAATCTCATGCCCATGTGGCAATGCATCGTGTGAATGTGGCCTCAAAGAAACAACATTTGTTTCCATGATCCCTATGACTGTATTAACAAGTTACCCGGCTGTAATACCGCTCCCTTCCAACTAGAAACGCATGTGGCGCATAGTTGCAGCTATAAAAGAAACGCATGTGGTGCAGGTGTCTGCTGGTTCTATATGAGCAAATTTCTTAGTTTTTTTTTTTTTTTTAATAAATAAAACAAATGTCTGATAAAATCCAACCCTGCACTCCCCCCCTGACATGGCGCCGGCCTCCCCCTCCCTCACCTGTCTGCCAGGCTCCTCCACCGCGTGACGGCTCCTCCACCACTCAGCGGGGCGCGCGTCGTCTGATTGGCTGAGGCTGTTGGCGCCTTGGCCGGGAGTCTACATAAGGGAGTGTCGCGCGCTGCTCCCCGCTCTAGAGGCGTCCTGTCAGGAGGCAGTGACATCGCTGAGGTAAGGACTGGCGGGAGATCCGGCCCCGGCGCTTCCTGCAGCTACCGCACTGTGTGTACACGTCCACCTGCCGCTGAGGTACCGCCGGGGCTTACACCCTCAGGTTTAGTGCTGCTGTACATGACTAAAACCGCACGTATGATGTGTTAGTGGCTCTTAACTCGGTTATATATAGTCGTCCGATAGTTGTCTAGATAGTGTGGTTATAACAGAAGGCAAGGTGTAAACTTGGTCCTCTCCGGAGCCCGGGAAAGTTGGGTTGGATGCTGTAATGAAAGCTATGTTGGTGACTGGCCGGTGCCCAGTCTTATTACAAGGCTTGAGGTTGCAGTTTGCAGCGTGTCTTGCAGGTTTAGGGTACGTTCACACCGTGCGGTTAGGTTTCAATAAAAACCACGTGCTAATTGTTTGCAGATTTGATTCTTTAGGCGAATCTATAGATTTTATTGGTCAAACAGCTGAAGCAAATGCATAACCAGTTGCATTGCAAAACTGTGCAAATGTCTGCAGTTTTGTGTCCTTGAGATCTATACTTTACATTTAGGTAGCTGTTCACACTGTTCTGTTGCTAACATTTTCATATGACACCCATCGACACAGTCTGAATGTACCTGTATTACTGGGTATCTGTTTCTTTTAAGGCTGTGTTCACATAGCGCTGTTCAGCTTTGATCCTGCAGCAATGAGGCGCAGTTGTCACTGGATGGAACGTGTGAACACAGCCTTGGCAGTTGCACAGACCTGTCATTAGGGATCTGTTATGACTGCTGGTAAAATCACAGAACATTGGGACCCACTGAATATAGTTCTGGTGCAGGTTTTTGCTTCAGTGCATGTTTTTATGCTATGCAGTTTTTTTAACACCCTATGTGAATGTGTTCTTATTGCTGGGGCTTTAGTTTCTTTGGCTGTGTGCACACAGTGCGTTTCTAGCTGTAAATGTGGCATGTACTGCAATTTCCAGAAGGATGGAGAATAGCTCCATTGTTACATGTCCTGTTTCTTAAGCACTGAGTGTACCTGTCCCTGTGTTTGAGCTATAACTTGTGATCTTGCTTTATATATGCACCATGTGGACACATCCTTAGAGGATGCCCACTACAAGTATTGATGGCTTGTACAGACTTAAACTGCATTTGATAAAACTGTAGTTTCTTGTGCATTTTCTTATTATAGTAGTAAAGGGAATTGGTCACCATTTAGTTATTTAATGAAAAGACATTATTTTTGGGATATCATAACTCTCCAAGCAATGAATTCCATTGTGATTCTATTGCCTTTAGAACCATGAGCCCCAATTTCTAATGCCCAGCAATGGCCCTTTCCTTATATAAGCCCCTCTTGTCTATGTATCAGCTTGTAGCCATTGCATCTATCAACTCCGAGTGCATCATGTGAGGGCGCAGTCACACCTTTAGTTTCAGATGCAGCTTGTAAGGTCTAAAGAAGTGGTGTGAATGAAAGAGGAGTAACTTCTCAATTATACCAATATCATCCAAACCTGCTTTTGGCTTCTAAAACTGCATCTAAAAAATTGAACGTGTGATTGCATACCCTGAATTCAGGCTTCCAGCCCAAACACACAGTAACATGTGCTTATTTAGCTATTCTGTTCTTCAATTCACTAAAGCAAAAATACAGCACAGTGTTAGCACAACTAGATAAATCTTTTGTGTAAAATATTATACAAACATGGATGACTCCATGCAGTGAAGTAATTTTAATGGCGCAAGCTTATCACTCCCTTGTTGTCTTGTTAGGATGCACTCACACAGCTCTGTTAATTAGATCTGCATACAATTTGCAGTTCTGTGATAGGTAGCACATTTACAATATATTTGAGCTGTTGATGGCTACTGAAAACCGGACTTTTGGCTGATAAGTGAAATGCCCAGTAACATGCATTCACATGTTCAAATTTATGCATTAAAGTTTTTACATAAAACCCTGGGTACAACGTTGGGTTAGGTTTACTATTGATGACCTAGAATACTAGTAGGGTTTGAGTCAAAAAGTGTACATGTTGTATCACACACGAAGTGGTTTTTCATCTTTAACCGGTTGAGGACCGGGCCCTTTCCTGTTTTTTCATGTCCATTTTTCACTCCCCACCATCAAAAATCTATAACTTTTTTATTTTTACACGTAAAGAAGAGTTGTGTGACGGCTTGTTTTCTGCGTAACAAATTGCACTTCATAGCGATGGTATTGAATATTCCATGCCATGTACTGGGAAGCGGGAAAAAATTCCAAATGCAGTGAAAATGGTGAAAAAACACATTTGCGCCATTTTCTTGTGGGATTGGATATTACGTCTTTCACCGAGCGCCCCAAATGACATGTCTACTTTATTCTTTGGGTCGGTACGATTAAGGGGATACCAAATTTGTATAGGTTTTATAATGTTTTCATATATTTACAGAAATTAAAACTTCCTGTACAAAAATTATTTTTTTGATTTTGCCAACTTCTGGCGCTAATAACTTTTTTGTACTTTGGTGTACGGAGCTGTGGGTGGTGTAATTTTTGGCGAAATTTGATAATATTTTCAATGATATCATTTTTAGGACTGTACGACCTTTTGAGCACTTTTTATACGCGCCCATGAATACACGGCGGGCGGTCGCGAACTGGTTAAGATATTAGTGATCTATCAATAGGTCTTTTACAGACACACTGAAATGCAGTGTTCCCTGTGTAATAGCTGGAACTGGCCACAGGTCCTCTATGTTTATTAGGCTGGCAACTGAGCAGCAGTTAAGTACTTCTGACCCCAATTCTATCTGGGAATGAATCAGCTGTTTGTCTGTCACACACCCACATAATTCACCTTATCAATTTTATCTTTGTAGGAAGTCTCTGGAGAGGACTACATTCAACATTTTGCCAAAACATGGCTGATGAAGATTGGGAGAGTGAGCTCGATAATGGGCCTGCTTGTGTTCCAAGTTTCAGCAACCCGGTATGGCATCTTCTGAAGCCTGTCACTATTCATTCTTAGGGTGATGCCACACATGGTGTTTTTGGTCCATATTAAAGCATCCGTTTTCAGTCCGTTTTAAAAAGCGGACTGAAAAACCATGCTTTAAAACCGACCAAAAACTCCACGTGTGGTATCACCCTAAGGGTGCTGTCACACGGGACAGCACCCCGGCGGCAAAACCAGTGGCTTGTTCCCGAACGCAGGTGTGCCTATAGAAACGCCAATGCGATCAGGCCGTGGCCCGCCCCGGTGGCTGTGGTTCAGTCTGCGTTTGCAAACGCAGCCAAAACGCAATGTGGGACAGCGACTTGAAACATTTACTTTGAGGTTTTTAAGGAAAATTATAAATTTCAAGGAAACCTATCATCAGTTATACACTCAGTTCTTCCTGTCTAATAAGCTGTATTTAATGTATTTTCTTTAACCAACATATTAAAACCTATCATTTATGCAAATTAATTTCAGAACCCATCGGGGTGTAGAGTAGCCTGGCCCACCCCCGGGAGCTATGGCAACTCCATTTACCTGTAGCCACTGAAGTCTTACCTCCCAGTGTATCCCTGCAGCCCTCTTTGGCTATACAAATGTGCTCACACATGTGCAGTAACTTCTGGCTCTTCTTGGTAAAGGGGGCAGCCTAGCTGTGTGGCCAAAAAAAGCCTTAGCCCTCAGTGCTTAGCCTGGCTACTCCACACCCCAGTGGCCTCTGAAGTTAATTTGCATATTTGCATAAACAACGTTTTTTGGTTAGGGGTAAAATATTAAGTATGGGCAGTGTAGGGCTTAGTAGACAGAAAGGTATCTGCCATCAATATTACCTCAGTTTGCGTATTCTCAACTCTGTTTCCAGTGCAGTTTGTGTTTCTTTTGGTTGTCTTTTTCCTAGTATATCTACACACAGGACATAGGAGATACTAGTTACTGGCTCAAGGGTACTAATGCATATTGCCAATGTTTATGTACATCAGGATGTAAAGATTTGGTGGAACCTGTGTATTCATTTTAGTGTTCCTACTCCTGCCAGTCTGAACTAGTTATGCTATCTGCAGCTGTATTGACACAACTCAGTTAAATAACTGGGAATAACGTTAGATTCTAGGAGCATCACTAGGGCAATGAGTAATGGTACAACTTGGTCAATATCATACAGTAACATTTCAACCTTTTCGTTATCATCAATTGTGATATGTGTTTTTTGTTTTTTTTTTCTAAAGGAACCAGATTATAAAGAGAATTTTAGAAACTCCTTTTCAGGTAAGTTGCATATATAAACAATATGCAACTTAACTTTATCAAAACTAGTGTGGAAAAAATGAATGCAAATAGGGGTGGGAACTAGATTACACCTTTCATTACCTCTCATTTGGTTTGCATGCATTTCAAAAAACAAAACATGACTTGTCTTTGGTGCTCACTCCTAAGCTTTCAGTCCACACTTTGTGCTCCAGTATAGTTCCTTACTTTCCCACTGATGTCAGCTGACCATACTGCGACCTCTGTTACTGTGAAGGAACACAATGCTGAGAGCTCAGGAGTCAGCAGCACAGACAAGTCATGTGTTGTTTCTTTTTTAAATGCATGCAAACCAAAACCTGGGACTAAACAGGATTTGTCCAGAAGCCAGGTAAGTTAAAACACACTATTATATTGTAATGCAAATGCTTACAGAAAACAAAGTCATATTTGCAATGCAGGTGTAATGGGTATCTGCAACTTGTCTTTTGTTAAAATTAGGTCCCTGGTGACAGATTTTCTTTAAACCTGTGACTGTAAATCGCAGCGGATTGGTAGATTGCCTTCTAATTCCGCTACGCCATTTGTATTTCTGTTCCACACTACTAGCTAATGAAGTATAGTTATGGTTGTGAGGCAAATGGAAAGGATCATTTTTAATTTGTGCAAAAGATGCACCGTATATACTCGAGTATAAGCAGAGACCCCTAATTTTACCAACAAAAACTGGGAAAAACTACTGACTCGGGTATAAGCCGAGGGTGGGAAATGGATTGGTCAAACCCCCCCCAATAGTATACAGCCTGCCAGCCCCCGGTAGTATACAGCCTGCCAGCCCCCGGTAGTATACAGCCTGCCAGCCCCCAGTAGTATACAGCCTGCCAGCCGCCATGTAGTATACAGCAAGCCCCTAGTGGTATACAGCAAGCCCCTAGTGGTATACAGCAGCCTGCCCCCATGGACCTAAAAAAAAATAAACTTAAATACTCACCTGATGTTGGCGCGGCTTACCAATGTCCTCGATGTCAGCGCGTCCCGTCTTTTTTCTTCTCCGCGGCTCCTCTTCATTCTTCCGGCATGGACGCGGCCATCTTTTCTTCTAGCAGGCGCATACTATGACGCGGCCGCTGCAGACGTCATAGTATGCGCGGCCATGTTTTCTTCAGCCGGAAGAGAGAAGAGGAGCCGCGGAGAAGAAAGAAGACAGGACGCGCTGACGTCGGAGGGTGAGTATTTAAGTTTATTTTTTTTAACTGGGTAATTTTTTTTTTATAATAGACTCGTGTATAAGCCGAGTATGTGTATGTGCTGAAAAACTCGGCTTATACACGAGTACTGTATATGCGGTATTCTAGTTTTTTTTTTAATGGGTGTAATAATTGGTTCTTAAGTTCCATTTATTCACCTGACCTATTTTATTTCTTGTAGAATAATCAGTATTTACTTTAAAATTTTAGCAAACCGTGACGTCAATGAAAACTTTGGATCAAGTGATCAAGGCTTTGGAAGCCAAAAAGGTATTTCACTATTGAAAATAATTGATTAATTACTCAGCCTTTTGATAAAGCCCAACATAATATCCAAGGAACTAACCATCTATTGCCAGTCTAAAATCCCTTAACCCCAAAACTCCGCCTTCATGCTCAGACAGTTTACACTGCTCTGCAATGAATTAGTATTGTGGAGCAGTGTATTGAACTTGATCGATCAGAGCATCGCTGGTTCAAGTTTGGAAAAGTAAAAAAAAAAATGTAAAAACACTATAGTTTACACATTAGAATAAATAATAAATAAATACATAAAAATATAGGCCCCTAAAATGTCACTTTCCCATAAAAACACTTAATAAAGTTAAAAAAAAACAAAAACACAAAAAAACCCCACATATTTGGTGCTGCCGCATCCGTAACAATCTGTATAATAAAACAGAATCGTTACTGGACCCACACGGTAAACGCCGGAGGAAAAAAATATCATTTTTTAAAGGTATTAACTAAAAATGCTCTAAAGTGATAAAAAAAATGTTCCGCACTCTAAAATAAGCCCACTAAAAAGAACAATTCTTCTCGCAAAAATAAGAACCTTACCAGATTTGTCAGCCGAAAAATAAAAAAGTTCTGCATATGAAAAATGGTGATGCTAAAATGAACAAGATTTTCTCCAAATTAGTTTTTATTCAGTACAATTGAATAAAATACACAAAACTCCCACATATTTGGTATCGCTGAGTCCGTAACAATCTGTATAATAAAATAGAATCGTTATTAGATCCGCAAAGTGAATCCCGTAACCCCCCCCCCAAAAAAAAAGCTCCAAAAAAAGATAATTTTTAATTAATACCCTATAAAAAATGCTCTAAAAAGTGAGTAAAAAATGTTATGCTCCCTAAAATAAGAACACATAAAGAACAATCCTTCTCGCAAAAATTAAGCCCCTAACCAGATTTGTGAGGCGAAAAATAAAAAAGTTATCCATATGAAAGGCTGTGGGGGAAAAAAATAAAAAATCTATATAAATGAGGTATTTTCGTAATCATGGCGACCCATAGAATAAAAAATAATATACTGTTTTTATGGTATGGTTAACCGCCAAAAAAAAAACACAAAAAAATCTTCATAAAAATTGATGATTTTCATTTCCTCCACCATCAGAGTTAATAAAATCTCACCAATTAGCTATAGATGCCCCAAAATTATGTACCAGAAAAGTGCATCTCATGTGGCAAAAGAAATAAGCCCCTATAGGTCCACATTTAAAAAATAATTTTTTTTTTAGCCTGTACAATGTGACATAGCAAATCTGCTCTGGATGGCGCCTCCTTCCATTCTATGCCTGGCTGTGCGCCCATACAGCAGGATACCACCACATATAGTGTATCAGTGTACTTTAGAGAAATTGGTTATCAAACTTTGTGGAACCTTTTTTCATTTAATCCTTTGCAAATGTTTAATTTTCCACCCAAAATGAGTGTATTGTGAAAAAATATTACAATTTGTAGACTGCACCTCCATTTTGTTTTAACCCCTATAAAACACCTAAAGGGTAAACGGCTGTAATCTTCAATGTCGTTTGTCTAATGATTAAAGCTGCACTAAAATTGTATAGTATTCCTACTGTATTGTTTTGAAATAATAAGTTTAAAAAAAAAAACTTGTCACAGGACTATGGTCACAGCATCATTCAGGACACTTTCACCAAAAGGATGAGCATAGAGATAGACATCTACAGGCAGTCCCCGGTTTACATACAAGATAGGGTCTGTAGGTTTGTTCTTAAGTTGAATTTGTATGTAAGTCGAAACTGTATATTATATCATTGTAATCCCAGCCAGAACTTTTTTGGTCTCTGTGACAATTGGATTTTATAAATGTTGGGTCGTCATAAGAACCAGGATTAACAATAAAGCTTCATTACAGATGCCTGTGATAACTCTTATAGCTGATCATTGTAGCCTAGGACTAAAGCACAATAAATTACCAATATCCAGTGGTCCATTTGTAACTAGGGGTCATATGTAAGTCGAGTGTTCTTAAGTAGGGGACCGCCTGTACTTGTAACTCATGAAATAGATCCCAGATGGTCACTAAAATGTGAAGAGAAATACAAATTCAGAAAGTCACCTGACTTATTGTTATAATATAGTTATATACTGTATTTACTCAAGTAGAATCAGGAGTTTAATTCATATGATTGTATATATACAATGTGACATTTTTGTTTTTGTAGTCTCTTTTCACTTGAAAAAGGGGTACTCGTGACTCCAAAATGCACTGTGCTTTTTGAGACATTATCAAATAAATATTTTACGTTAAAAAAAAAACTATACATTGAAAATCGTATGTAGAGGTCTTGCATTGAAACGGTTATGTCACATCTTGGTGATGTCTTTATTTACTTGCATTAGTTATTTTAACTGCTTTGCAGTTCAGCTGCACAAAAAAACCCAGAAGTGGCTTTGCAGGATACGTTGACCAAGGTTGATATGTGCATCCACTACAGTTCCCCAAAACACTTGTGTCGTCACCAGCTCTCGAGAATAGGAGGGGCGGAGCATGTTAGCTAGAGACACGCTGGAGACATGCATTATTAAAGTAAAAAGTGCCCTCTGTGACATGCACAGGAGCACTCGAGCCTCATTAGGATGATTGTAAAAGCAGATTTTGTCTAAATAGCTCGGTTTTATGCCTCAAAAAAAGATAGGATTCAATATCAGCAGCTTTACATCAGTCTGCAAGTAAGTCTGGTATAAAATGATGTCTACAAAGAAATAGATTTCCCGTTGAATGGGTTTGTTTTCCCCAATACAGAGGATGCAGCATGTATCACCGACGTACTTGTGGAGATGGCAGAATACAGCGCTGTATTATTTTAGATTATAGAAGGAATAAATTACAAGGCAATGTGCCTATGTTACTTGAAAAATCAGTATGGGGAAATGGAACTTGAATCTAAGGGTCTGTAGGCACTTAGTGTATGCAGTTACACACATGCACGTCACTGGACAAATATTTCTGGACTTCATTGTAAAAGGGTGGTTGACGTGAAGTGGAGTTCTTCGAGCTTTGGCTTTATTAAAATTTTTATTGAAATTTTATTCGATCGATTCTGTATTTAAGATGATGACCTCAATCAAAACTTTGAATCTTCTTCTAGAGGCTTCGGTAGGCAAAGAGGTAAATTGTGCAGTTTTAATTTTGCTATAGGTTTAATTTACACAGCAACAATTAATGAGAGCTCCTTCATGTCTATAAGATTGGCTTTGTAGAATTGCTTGTAATTACTTATATAATGGTAAATGTATTCAGCAAAGACAAAAGTATAAAAAAAAATTAAAATGGAACATAACTAGGAAAATGTGGATGAGTCTTCTGCCATTCATTTTTAAAAAAGTAATATAATTTTGGTTGATCAGTAAAGACCCAAGAGAATAACTTGTGAACCTAAAGTGTTTTCGACACTTTGTCACTTCTATGACTAGTAATGTTGCTGTAGGGCACATTCCCATATGGTGTTTTTGTTGTGTTTTTAAACATATCGAAAACGCAAGTGTGATTGCATATGTGTTTTGGCCAATCCCCCTCCCACTTGTGTTTTTAAATGCATCAAAAATGAAACAAAAATTCCACATCGGAATGATGGACAAACTTTGGCATATTTTTCTGGAATTAAATTACGGACGGTTAACTATTGGCATTAGACATGGACAAATCTGCTCCATAATTTATATTATCTTTGCAAGTTGTAAGTGATAAAATCATGATTCTGTATCTGCAGCAGAAGGCAAGTTAACTTATCTATAAGACTTAAGTTGTGCAATGTGGCCAGCCCCCAGCAAAAATAGATCAATATAGTACCTGTTCTCACTTCCCAGCATTATCTTTTCATATTTCATAATTTTATCAATTTATTTTTGATTTAGGTGATAGACATTAAATTTTGAATTAATGCTGGCCTCCGCCCCCCAATATTAATACTAGGACTGCCCTCATCAATTATTCCTATGCGCCCACCCCACCCTTATTTCAAACGTTTTGCCCCTCCATCATAATATTTTGATGCCCCCTCCACACATTATTTGTATGATGCCCCTCCATCATTAACTTATTTTGTTAATGCCCCTCCATCATTATTTTCTGAAGCCCCCTCCATCATTAAATTTTTATAATGCCCACCTCCACATTTTCTTGATGCCGCCTCCAGATCATTATTTGGATAATGCCCCTCCATATTAATGTATTGATTTCTGATTGCCCCCCCCAACCAATTATTTTGACAGCCCCCACTCCACACATTATTGGTGTATAATGGCCCCTCCATGTCAGTACACTTTCTCGATGCCAGCCTCCATCAGTATTTTGATCAATGCCCCTCCATCAGTGTAATTATTTTCTGATTGCCCCCCCCCCACCATTTTTTGTATATCCCCCCACCATTATTTTTATAATGCCCCTCCATCATTAATTATTTGCGATAATGCCCCGCTCATTAATTAATTTATGATGCCCCCCTCCAACCATTATCGGTATGACTGCCCCCTCCTATACGATATATTATTGTTCTATGGTAGCCCCCTCCACGTTATTATATTTTAGTGATGCCCCTTCCATGCATATAAATTCTTTCTGATTGCCCCCTCCATAATTAATTATTGTCTGATGCCCCTCAACCATATTTTGATGATGCCCCATGTATTTATGATTGCTACTGCTGGTAAAAAAAACAAAAAACGCCTGTATACTCACCTCTGGGCAGCGGCTCCGCGTCTTCATTCTTCTGGCTGTGCCGGACAGGAAGGGAGCAGCTGTCTGGGAGCGTGATGATGTAATCACGTGGCACGCATCCAGGTTCAAAGGAGGCGATGTGCGCCGGGGTTGTCTCTGGGCACATCGCTCCATCTTGCAATAATAGTGCTCGAGCGGGCACCTATCTGAACCGCATCGGCCACTATGTATCCAGCTGAGGGCAGGAGTGTTCATTTGCCGACGGACGGAGGTCCTGCCAAATGCCGCCACTCGCCTGAGGGGCGCTCGAAGAGAGCTGGGACTGTGCGGGGGCCGGATGAAACCGGTCCGTAGTTTGGGCGACCACTGGCCTAAGTATAAACTACCTGATCGTCCAACATCTACTTTGGATATTACAATTCATCATGTGACCAGGTCCTCTATAAAAGTTAATAGATTATTAAAAAATATTTATGTCATACGGCGACACAGAAAGCCTCAAGTTAATGGAAAATGTTGTATCAAAAGTGAATTAAGAACTATGTCAAATTCATGATACAATTATATGTGCTCATTGGTACCATAGCAAAGATTTACAGACAGAATCAGAAAACATTACTAACAAAAAAAGATGTCTCTAAAATCTTCCAGCCAAGGCACTTATGATCAACATGAACTCCTTTGCTCCAGGCACAACAGCAGGACTATAGATAGTAATTGTTATGGCCCCAACAAACACTGTGATCACGAGAAGACACTGGAAATCAATAGAAGCCCAGACCACATAATTAATTTGAGGGGTTAAGCGCAAATTAAACACCACCTGTGCCTACGAGAAAATCCTGGCACTACACAGCTCTCAACCTACATCAAATTTACCAAAAAACTGGGACACCTGGAGCCTAGTACTTCATATACCACACCAATCGCTTCTCGATCTCGCCATAACATAACCACATGAGCCCGATTATACACCCCATACTATATAATTCAGATCCAGCCGAGATAACTTGTTGCACGGAAACAACCCCCCCCCCGCTCTTTTGGTTGCAGGCTGACCCTCACCCCAAAGTTGTTAGTTTTCTCTCTTCTATATACGTGTATCATACGTTCTGTTTTAATTAAAGAAGGAACTGCGACTTAAAAAGGAAAAAAAAAAAAGTGGATGCCATGTTCTAACTACGACAAATTAGGGAGATGTGAACCAATAGTAGGATAAACGGATGGACCCCTTCCTAGAAAACACCAAATTTAGCTGAACAGGTTAGATAACAGCTCTACCGAAATGTCACAGCATCGAAGATGATTCAAAATGCAGTTGTTCAATGATTCACAAATTAATATGATGTACCATTGGTTCAGCTAAGCAATCAAAAGTTGTGCTAAGGTGTTGCAACGACAAAGTACGGTATGTAACCTTATGTTTTGTTTAAAATAAATTAAAAAAATATCAGAACAGCAGTGAATTAAAGCTCATTGGATTAAAATTGCCTTATAGTTGTGAGGCAAGTGGACGTGGTCCTGAATGAACAAAAGAGTTGTGCAGTCTGATAAACAGCCGGTGGCCTTAGGTTACATACCAAGGCAGGCTGACCACAAACATATTAATAAAAAAGACTAAAATACGTATGAGTTTTTTTAAAAAAGTCATACACACAGAATGAAATCACTCCATATCTAAACGCCTCTCCCCAGTCTCCTATTGACCTAAAACGTTCATTGGTACAACCCTGAGCAATAAAAGAAAAAGTGAGTATATTCAATAAAATATTAGTAATATATTGGCGAACAAAGAAAAATGAACAATAAGTACTTTTACTAGAACATACACATAAATAATGTATTTGCACTTATTCACCTAAATCTAAAAGATTTTAACATGCCAATTCTGATTCTGTTTGTCGGTGTGTTATAAAGGGCATTGAATCAGTATGCCTTAATTTCCTGGAGTGTAGTGTTTAACTGTCCATGTGATGAAAAAGTAGGGATGATCTGATTTGGGAAGAATTAGGATAGAAAAAAAATGAACAACCCGAGCCAGCATCAAGGAAATTCGAAACTTCTCATCACTCACACTTCTAGCCAGAACACTGATACAAGGCATGGATAAAGCCCTAACAATGTATCTTATTAAATTTAAAACCTCACTCAAGAAACCAGTGAATATGTTATCAAGTTCTGCATACAAAATGCAGTCCCTACTAGAAGAAAGACTGCCCGAACTTGATTTGCAAATATGGAGCACCAACTTGCAAAAAAACAGATATCCACTCCACTTCCCCTGTGCTCCATGTAAAAGCTGAACTAGGCATACGGTTGAATATAACAGAACCCACGCAAAGCAGCAATAAGCAGCTGTGGACTTATTCAGAGCACATCAGTGTAAGGACATACCCTTATTGCACTTGGAGAATCTACAATTCTGGAATATAAATCCAGATGTCACAGTCCTGCTGCGACTAACAAACACGGCCAGATCATAGGTTGGCCTCCCATGGCACACGTCCCAGGACCCCCATCACTTTGCCCATGAAGGTGTGGGGTGCATGGCCACCTAAATCGCCCACTATATGTTTGGGTACCGCTGGGCTCTCTGCCCGGTTCAAAGACTTGCAGTAGACTTCTCTCTATGGCTGAGTAGGGAACAATATGTTCCCTGCCCTGCTGTAGTTTGTGGAGTGCACTGGGCATTGGCATCATGATGCAGAGGGTGCAGTGATGTCACACCCTGCACTGCCTGCGCTGGTACTCTTGACATCGCGAGAGAAGAGGAGTTTGGCACGCATCAGGGGAACGGGGGAAGGTGAGTACAATTTTATTTTATATTATTTAATATGGGGCTGTATATGTTTTACTGGGCAGGGGGTTGGTGTATATATTACTGGGGGGGCAGCTGTACTGTATATAGATGTATTAACGGGGGGTTGGCCGATGTATTTAGTAGTATTACTGAGGGTGAGGCATCTGTACTCTATATAGATGTATTAACGGGGGGTTGGCCGCTGTATTTAGTAGTATTACTGAGGGTGAGGCATCTGTACTCTATATAGATGGATTAATGGGGGGTTGGCGGCTGTATATAGGTGTATTACTGAGGTTGAGGCAGCTGTATTCTATATAGATGCATTAATTGGGGGGTTGGCCGCTGTATATAGGTGTATTACTGAGGGTGAGGCAGCTGTACTCTATATAGATGTATTACTGTGGGGGGGGGGGGCTGCTGTATATAGATGTATTACTAGGGTGATAGTGGATAGTGAGCAGGAGAACGTGTATGTATGCTATATTCTGTGGGGACCTCCACCAGATTTTGCGCCTAGGGGCCCCCACCAACCTTAATCCGGCCCTGTACACAAAGGTATGATTATACATACGTCCAGGGATAATGCCTAACATTGGCTGCAGAGAACGCAGCAGTGTGAGGATATTCCCTCCATTGCACAGAAGCTACAATCTTGGAATATAAATCCATATATAACAGTCCTGCTGCTACAAACAACATACACCGATGTATAATTACACATCTCTCCAGGGACAATTTATAACACTGGCTGCAGTGTGAAGTGGGTTAGCATCGAACTGAAAAAAAGAGAAATATGAAGCTTCGGAGACCACAAGGTTCAGGATGTGTTGTGACACTCCATTCATATTCTATGGGAGCGGCAGAGGTAGCAGAGCACAGAGGAAGACATTGAATAAAGAGAGAAATGACACATTCTTGACCATCAACTGAGAGGTTCCTGACTGTCTTCTTAATTGTGGGGGTTGTAGCATCTAACCCATCACCATTACAGTGTTATTCAATGTCCTTTGGATACTTGCTACAACCTCTCGTTAACACAAAGTATGAGTCACATAGTGAGACAGAGACAAATGCTCTGGAATATTACATTAAAAAGACAATTGATTTAAAGCAGAGCCATAAATATAAGGAGAGGAGGGAATAGTAGTTGTTTATCATATACACACATATAATAATATATACACACAAATATAATAATTATTACTATAATCATAATTATTAATGTAAAGTGAATCCTCTACTGACATCTAGTGATCACTTGTAATCTTTACACTTCAGCGAGGAACACTGCCCTCCCATGGTGGCATGAAGTATAAACAAGGAAATGTAGTGTAGAATCCGGCACTCCAAACCACACTGAGAAGCGGATATGTAGTAATAAGTCTCTTCTTCATTGATTAAAATCCATGCAGACAATATCGGTTGGTACAATAGATCAACGCGTTTGGAAACGTTGGGGCACATTTACTTACCTGGTCCCTGCGCGATCCCCGAGGAGCGTTGTCCGCCGGAATGCCCATCTGCCGTGATTCATGAAGATCCTGCGCCTGATTTCCTGCATGTGTCGCTTCCCCCGATCAGGTCTGCCGGAGTTCACCATCTTCCTCCCAGGGCATGTAAGTACATTGGATGTAACACAAATTTATTTGTTAAATCCCGCGCGTTGACCGAATCCGTTGGATCGTCCGTCAGCCCGCCCCCTGATTTGTGTCGCATGAAAGCCGGCACGATTGCGACACAATCCTCTAAAACGACGGAAATTTGGCCACGGGACCTTAGTAAATAAGCCCTGTTGTGTCTTAATCATGATCATGTAGAAGTATAAACAAGGTGAAAGTCCTCTGTACAGTACTGTCCTGGTAGTTTCATCTAGTCAGGCTTCCAATAATATATAGTCCTGGGCTTCAACTTACACTGATGCTTTACACAAAGCTGTAAGCATCTACATGATACCAGTGACTGGTAGAGAGGGTTATACATTGGGGTACTCTGTAGTGAGTGGTACAGGGGGTTATACATTGGGGGTACTCTGTAGTGACCGGTACATGGGGTTATACATTGGGGGTACTCTGTAGTGACTGGTACAGGGGGTTATACATTGGGGGTACTCTGTAGTGACTGGTACATGGGGTTATACATTGGGGTACTCTGTAGTGACTGGTACAGAGGGTTATACATTGGGGGTACTCTGTAGTGACTGGTACAGGGGGTTATACATTGGGGTACTCTGTAGTGACTGGTACAGGGGGTTATACATTGGGGTACTCTGTAGTGACTGGTTCATGGGGTTATACATTGGGGGTACTCTATAGTGACTGGCACATGGGGTTATACATTAGGGTACTCTGTAGTGACTGGTACAGTTCGTTATACATTGGGGTACTCTGTAGTGACTGGTACATGGGGTTATACATTGGGGGTACTCTATAGTGACTGGTACAAGGTGGTAATAGATTAGGGTATACAAAAAACAGAAGTACTGCACTCTCATATACACTCACCGGCCACTTTATTAGGTACACCTGTCCAACTGCTCGTTAACACTTAATTTCTAATCAGCCAATCACATGGCGGCAACTCCTGCAGTTCAAACCGAGCATCAGTATGGGGAAGAAAGGTGATTTGAGGCCTTTGAACGTGGCATGGTTGTTGGTGCCAGAAGGGCTGGTCTGAGTATTTCAGAAACTGCTGATCTACTGGTATTTTCACGCACAACCATCTCTAGGGTTTACAGAGAATGGTCCGAAAAAGAAAAAACATCCAGTGAGCGGCAGTTCTGTGGGCGGAAATGCCTTGTTGATGCCAGAGGTCAGAGGAGAATGGGCAGACTGGTTCGAGCTGATAGAAAGGCAACAGTGACTCAAATCGCCACCCGTTACAACCAAGGTAGGCAGAAGAGCATCTCTGAACGCACAGTACGTCGAACTTTGAGGCAGATGGGCTACAGCAGCAGAAGACCACACCGGGTGCCACTCCTTTCAGCTAAGAACAGGAAACTGAGGCTACAATTTGCACAAGCTCATCGAAATTGGACAGTAGAAGATTGGAAAAACGTTGCCTGGTCTGATGAGTCTCGATTTCTGCTGCGACATTCGGTTGGTAGGGTCAGAATTTGGCGTCAACAACATGAAAGCATGGATCCATCCTGCCTTGTATCAACGGTTCAGGCTGGTGGTGGTGGTGTCATGGTGTGGGGAATATTTTCTTGGCACTCTTTGGGCCCCTTGGTACCAATTGAGCATCGTTGCAACGCCACAGCCTACCTGAGTATTGTTGCTGACCATGTCCATCCCTTTATGAGCACAATGTACCCTGTAACATCTGATGGCTACTTTCAGCAGGATAATGCGCCATGTCATAAAGCTGGAATCTTCTCAGACTGGTTTCTTGAACATGACAATGAGGTCACTGGACTCAAATGGCCTCCACAGTCACCAGATCTCAATCCAATAGAGCATCTTTGGGATGTGATGGAACAGGAGATTCGCATCATGGATGTGCAGCCGACAAATCTGCGGCAACTGTGTGATGCCATCAGGGGCGTAACTAGGAGAGGCTGGGCCCCATAGCAGATTTCTGCATGGGGCCCCCTTCCCCTTAAAATATATATATATGGCAGGCACACGTCGGGCGCGCTGGAGAGGAGAGGAGAGGTGAGCGCAGCTCACCCCTCCCCTCTCCATAGAGAATAGAGCCGCATGGCCGTTCTTACGGCCATAGATAGAGCACGCTCTATCTCTTTTGCTCGAAACAGTGAGTACTCATTGTGCTCACCGTACCAAGCCCCGGCGTATAGAAGCCTATGGGGGGAAGTATATCCGGCAGCAAATTTGCGGCCAGATATACGTCCCCCATATGTTGTTGGGAAGATACCCCTATACAGACATGTTTATACAATTACACACATTTATACACTGATATGTACACACCTTTATATACACACATAAAGTTCTACACTCGTATACTCGCACCCATATGCATACAAGCATAGACCTATACACACACATTTATGCACTCATATACATTTATACACTAATACAGAGTGTATACAAACTCATACAGTATACACATTATATACATATACAACACACACACATATATATATATATATATGTATACATATATATATATTGTGAGACACTGAAGGGGTTAACTGTGGATGGGCGGTATGTTTCCCCTAGGTTTTGCTATTACGCAAGGCCTTAGTGCTGAGGTTGGGTGTCCAGCACCTTGGACACAGGTGATGGGAGCAGCCCAATCAGTCTTTTTTTTAAACCGCTCAGCAGAGCTGGAAGGGTTGTCTCTCTCTGGAAGGAGGCTGAAGAGCACACAGCCCTGACCTCTGTGCCTGGAGCAGCCAAGTGATTTTGTATAGTGGTGAGTTAGTGGAATACGTGTATAGTTAGCACCCTGACGGGTAGGATTTTGTTTGTTTAATGCCTGAATGTAAAGGCTATTTTATTTTGCTGCTGCAATAAACGCAGGCGAGACCTGTTTTGGACTGTACTTTGGTGTCACTGTCTTGAACTGCATCCCAGCACCCCGCTACCACGGTCTCTACTGGGCCAAATCTCCCACATATGGTGCTTCGGATTGCGGGCAGTTCAAAAAGACACACACCTGAAAGGCTCGCTACATCCTGCAACATTGCATGGCCTGGGTGAAAGCAGCAAGCAAATTGCAGGATAAAGCCAAGATGGAGGACTTTATTAAAGCCATGCTCCAGCAACAGGAGGAGAGATCCCGCCAGCAGCAGGAGGAGGCCAGAGCTAATCGGCAGCAGCAGCAGGAAGAGTCCCAGGCTAATCGACAGCTGCAGCAAGCCATGCTCCAGCAGCAGGAGGAGAGGTCCCGACAGCAGCAAGCCATGCTCCAGCAGCAGGAGGAGAGGTCCCGACAGCAACAAGCCATGCTCCAGCAGCAGCAGGAGGAGTCCCGAGCCATGCTCCAGCAACAGCAGGCAGAGTCCCGAGCCATGTTCCAGCTGATGATGGAAAAGTTTTCTGGAGTTATGGCAGCACCGCAAGCGACGACTACTGAGGGGTCCCATACTGGTCTGCAAGGGTACCCGGTTGTCCAGCATTCCGCACGGGCTGCAGTGCAGAAGGCTTTACAAAAGATGACGGCGACCGACGACGTGGAGGCTTATCTCACTGTGTTCGAGCGAGTAGCTGAGCGAGAGGAGTTACCAGCTGAGCAGTGGGCAGATGTCCTGGCACCGTTCCTGACCGGCGAATCGCAGAAGGCCTACTACGACCTGAGTGAAACGGAGGCCCGTGAGTACCCCCAGCTAAAGGCGGAGATTCTGGCTCGTCTTGGGGTCACCGTTCAAGTTCGTTCCAGCCGGGTCCACCAGTGGGCATACTCTGAAAAACTACCCCCGCGCTCCCAAATGCATGATCTGATCCATCTTGTCCGGAAGTGGCTACAACCCGATGACTGCACCCCAGCACAGATGGTCGAGAGAGTGGTTCTTGACAAGTTCACCCGTTCTCTGCCCTCTCGGCTCCAGCGGTGGGTTGGACAGGCCGGTCCCACAAATGCTGAGGAACTCGTGTCCCTAGTAGAGAGATATCGGGCTACGGAGGATCTTCTACTTATCCCTCCCACACGAAGCAGTGCCAGTGACAAGGCCAATAAACCATCTGGTAGGACTGCTACTGCAGAAAAAGGGAAACAGGTTAGGTTGGGAGGGGGTACACTGGGGGGCTTGGATACACAGAAACCCAGTGAGGCTCGTGACCGAGGTCATAGCCGTATCCAGTGCTGGCGATGCCATGAAATGGGCCATATTGCTGCCAACTGTCCCCTGTCAGTGGAGCCAATGGACTGCAACCAGACCCGGCGAATGTCACTGTTTGCCCGGCCGGTTCTGGCTGCCGAGTCAGTCAGGAGCTGGGATATGTGGCAGGACAGTTCACATGATTATTTGGAGTGACTTACCTGACATCAGCCTCTGCAGTGGCGGCGTGTAGAGGGAGTCTGCCATTTTTATCTGGGATGTTCTGTTTAGCTCCATTCCTAAGCAAACTCACGCAGCCGTCCATCCACCCCTGCAAGAGGAAGACAGGGCGCTATACAATGACAGTGCTGGAGTATTCCAAAAGATGGAGGACCAAATTGACCTACGAATGGCTGATTATCTGCCAATCACCACAAGCTTAATTTATGGAGATAGAGTTTACACTTGTAATCCCTAATAATATATGCCTATCCCCCCTTACTTCAGAATCACTGGGTCATCTCGCAACCCTGGATTCTCAGTTCACTTCTTATCAGAACAGTCATAGGATTTCCATTCCATTCATCCATAAATGTAACAACAATGGGGGTCATTTACTAAGGGCCCGATTCGCGTCCCGTCCGGACCCGAATCCTGTGCAGAGAACGCACCACTGGATCGCGAATGGGCCGAGTAAGTAAATCTGCCCCAATCTCTCCACAATGCCCCCGCAGGAGAAATGGAGAACTGCAGAGTTCCATAATCTGAGAAGCCATTTACTCACATTCAGTATACTAACACTGAATACAGACAGTCCCGGGTTACATACAAGATAGGGTCTGTAGGTTTGTTCTTAAGTTGAATTTGTATGTAAGTCGGAACTGTATATTTTATCATTGTAATCCCAGCCAGAACTTTTTTGGTCTCTGTGACAATTGGATTTTAAAAATGTTGGGTTGTCATAAGAATCAGGATTAAGGCCCCTTCCACACTTGCGTTGCAGATCACGTCAGAGTTTGATCAGGGTTTGTTCAGTGAAAAACGCACATTTTGCATCAGAGTTCAATGAGTTTTCAGTCAGAGTTTGTTCAGTGTCTCAGTTTTTCACGTGCAGAAAATGTGAGTGAAATGGACTCAGGACTGAGCTCTATCTTTTCTATGGCAATTGATGCGTGAAAAACGCATTGCACTTGCAAGTGTCTCAGAGTGCGTTTTTGATGCATCTCCATAGACTTGTAGGGTACGTGTGTGCGTGAAAAAAAGTCTGAAAAGACCCATTGGTTACAATGGGTCAGAGTGCAATGCAAGTTCTGCGCATCAAAAGCACGCGCAGAAAACGCGTGTGAAAAACGCAAGTGTGGAAGGGGCCTAACAATTAGGCTTCATTACAGACACCGGTGATAAATGTTAGAGCTGATTATTGTAGCCTAGGGCTAACGTACAATAAATTACAAATATCCAGTGGTCCGTTTGTAACTAGGGGTCGTATGTAAGTCGAGTGTTCTTCAGTAGGGGACCGCCTGTATAGGGACCTATTATAATAGGTCTCCAGCTGTATTGAAACTACAACTCCTAGCGTGAATAGTGTTAGACTATCATTATACCAGGAGAAGCCCAATTGTGACGCTAAAAATTTAAATGATATCTGTACATTGGTCTCATAGAGTTTGACTATACTGAGACAGTGAGACAGTGTAACAGCCTGTGAAACTGCAGCACTACTGGTGCAGATTGCTTGATAAATGTGGGCCGGTGTTCTTGGTTTATCAGGATGTATTTTGATGGTGTTTGTGTGGGTTTCCTCTGGGTCCTCCAGTTTCCTCCCACACTCCAAAACATACTAGTAGGTTGATTAGATTGTGAGCCCCATTGGGGACAGGGACTGATTTGGAAAGCTCTGTGCAGCGCTGCGGAATCTGTGTGCGCTATATAAATAAAGAATTATTATTATTATTATGGTAGATGGTAGGTAGGACGGTGCATTTCTCAATTTCTCCTGTGGGGGCACTGTGGGGAGACTTCTTGTTGGGTAATCCAGGAATCCAACAATAGACGGCAAAAAAGTATTTCAGCCATAAGCCTCTGTGATCTGCAACATGAGCAGATGCTATAATGGACCATTCTGACCATGTGCTGACCTAAAGTCCAATGGGTGGGGAGGTCAAAGGTAACTCCATAGATCTAGCAGCAGTACCTGCAGCTGCACTACATGGCCATAGGTGCACAGGACACGGGTATTGTATATGCGCTATACATACTAGATACGTTGCTAGGGACAAGCTCGTCCTTCCGCAGGCGTCCTGTGTATTGATATTAGCTCCCATTTTCAGCAGAAGCTTCACGGTATCCACCTGGCGTCCGGACACAGCGTGCATCAAAGGAGTGCAACCTAGAAAAAAAGCAGCACATTGTATTTAAGGAAATGAGGAAATGAAGAAATCATTTACAAGGTTTATTGCAGTGTGAATATATACTAATTATATGTTATAGAAAAGTGTACATGTGTCTATTCACTGCCAGTAAGCAGAAACTGTGGGGGGACATTTATCACATGCCGGTGCACGAGCAGGGCAGAGCTTATGATGAAGAGCATTCATCTTCACTGGTTGCTAGTTGTAGTGAGTTTGCGCGGCACAGGAACGCCACCGACTGCACCTCCCCTAAACGCCCAGCCTTAAAGGGATATTCCCATCTGGGCATTCAAATTTAATTGAATTAATTTGCCACATGTAAACATTTCTTCAATTGGATGTTATTAAAAAAATGTTCCTGTGTGACGATAGTTTCTCAGAAATGTAGCCATGTTGTCATTTGAGACGAGATAGCTTCCTCGGATACGACCACCAGCGGTGGCCAGACATGCGCTTTTAAGCTCTGCCTGACCTCCTGGATTCAGTGTTCATTACCACAGGACGGCTGTGGGACTTACAGTAACTCCTGGACATTTCATATACAAAAACCTTTTGTGTCTTTGTGCAATCCCTCAGCAGAGGTGGTCGTATCCAAGGACACAGTCTTGTTTCTATGGGACCGTATGACTACATTTATGAAAAATTATCTTCACGCAGGTAAAAAAAATTAATAACATCTAATTGATGAAATGTATATATATGGCAGATTAATGAAATTGAAAGTGAATGCCCAGATGAGCAAACCCCTTTAAGGGCTCTTTAAAATTGGCGTTGATGTTCAGCTACAGTTCTTCATCCGTTGCATTTTGTCTCCGTTGTGTCTCCGGCACTATCAGAGCTATGAGCAAGCGCAGTAGCTCCTTTTCCCGTGCCAGAGATGCGCCTCTCTGCAGTTCAGGAACTGCAGCCAGCGGCGCACCAGAATCAGAACAAGCTATGTGCTTCCTTCAGCAACTTGCCAGCGTCATGGAGTTCTGGATGAGCGCAGAGCTCCGGGTACAGAGATCACTATTTATGGTGTTTTTGTTTGTTGAATGTGCAAAAATGTTGCAGTTTTTTTAAATTTATTCTTCACCAAACGATTCAGTAATTATTTAATTTTATTGTATGGGTTGTTATGGACATTGCAATACCCAATGGGACGCATTTACTAAGGGCTTTGCGCCAATTTTCTGTTCGACTCTGCACGTTCTTTCTAGTGCAAACTGCTTGCACAGGTATTTAAGAAGTATCTGCACCACAAAGGCATACGGCCGTTTTTTGGCGCATTTGCACTAGGCACCATCCGGCACAAATTAGGGGGCGTTTTGGTGCTCAGTCGGACCACTATGCACTATGTTAAAAATAGACCAGAAAAAAGTGGAGCACTCTGTCGGGCTAGTTCAGGGAGTGCCAGATACATGAAGAACGCGCGCCAGACATCATGAATCTTGCGCTCCCTGCATTATACACAGGAATCAATCTTAGTAAATGTGCCCCAATATGTGTCGCTGGTGTGGTGATTTTCACTTTTTATTGGGTTTATTGAGTTTTAGGGTGCGGTCGAACATTGCGTTTTGAAACGCATTACAACAGCTGAGGAGAGGTGTTTGCCTAATTACATTACTGTTAACATTTGCTTTTACAAAACGTAAACATGATGTTAACGCAACGTGTGACCGCATCCACAGATGTACAGAACCTCTTAATACAGACCTGATATGCTGTAGGAACTCATAAGACACTCCTGAGCTGCTGCAGAACCTCATGAAACACACCTGAACCGATTTAAAACCTCACAAGAGACACCTGAGCTACTGAAGACACCCCTGAGCTGCTGAACAACCTCATAAGGCACAACTGAGCTGCTCCAGGACCTTACTGAGCTGCTGCAGCATAACAATACACAGAAATGCTGCTAAAGAACCTCATCAATACCCACACACCACCATGGGACCACTTTAAGATTTTTTCCGGGGCCACTTTAAATTCCCAGTCTGCCCATGGTGGCAGTTGTATATATAGTAAGTAGTGATCTCCTGAGCTCCTCCTAGTGGTGGTGTATATACAGTATGTAGTGATCCCCTGAGCACCTCCTAGTGGTGGCTGTATATACAGTATGTAGTAATCTCCTGAGCTCCTCCTAGTGGTGGCTGTATATACAGTATATAGTAATCTCCTGAGCTCCCCCTAGTGGTGGTGTATATACAGTATGTCCTGTAATGTTCTCCTCTTCCTGTGATCCCTCTCTTCTCTGTCCGGTGATCTCTGCTCTTTCAGCTGTCCTGAATCTCTGCTCTTCTTCTGTCCATCTGAGTCTGCTCCGTCTCTGTCCTGTGATCTCTGCTCTTCTCTGTCCTGACTCTACTCTTCCTCTGTCCTTTGATCCCTGCTCTTCTCTACCTGTGATCTCTGCTCGTCTCTGTCTTGTGATCCTCTGCTCTTTCCCTGTCCTGTGATCTCGTGCCTGTCCTCTTGTCCTGGGACCTGCTCTTGCTCTGTCTCTGGGTGAAGATGTGCTCTTCCCTGTCCTGTCATATCTGCCTTCTCTCTGTCTGTGATCTCTGCTCTTCCTCTGTCCTTGGATCTCTTTTCTTCTCTGGTCCTGAGATTTTCTGCTCTTCTCTGTCCTTGATCTTCGCTGCTTCTTCCTGTGATCTCTGCTCTTCTCTGTTCCTGAGATCTCTGCTCTTCTCTGCTCTGTACTGTCCTGTACGTCTCGTGGTCTCCTTTCTCTGCTCATCTCTCTGTACTCCGGTCCTGTGTGATCTCGCTGCTCTTCCCTGCCCTGGCGATACAGCCTGGCATTTTGCTTTATTAACAACCTGTCCTACGGATGCCCTAGCTGTTCTCTGTCCCCTTCCTCTGTTCACGTGTCTTTGTGATGTCTGTCCTATCCTATTATGTCTGCTCTGTCTTGTGATTCTCCTATCTGCCTATGTCTCGCTTTTCTCGCTGGGATGTTCAGTCCTTGTCCTGTGATTGTCTGCTCTTTTCGGATCTGAGGTCTCCTCTGTCCCATGATCTCGCCCTTCTCTGTCCTTTGAAAATCTTCTCTTGTCTTATGACCTCTGCTATTCTCTATCGCCCACAATGTCTGCTCTGTGCTATTAATCACTGCTCTTTTTCGTGTTCCTCTATCTTGTAGTCTGTTAGTCCGCTGAATGGTCTGCGCTAGTCCATGTGAGTCTCTGATCTGCCTCAGATGTCTGTCTTCTCTGTCCTCTCATTCTCTCTCTTCGTCCTGGTGATCTCTGCTGCTGCCAAGATGTGCTGTTTCGTCTCGCTTCCTCTCATGTCTCCTTCTGTCCTGTGATCTCTGCTCTTCTCTGCCCGTGATCTTGGTTATTCTGGGTCCTGTAATTTCTGCCTCCGTCTCTATCCTGGTTAGGTCTAGTTCTCTCTGTCCTATGATCTCTTCTCTGCCCATGTCCTGTTTTATGTGTGTCCTGTCCTGTGTTTATACTATTGTCATGACAGTGATCACAATGGGGGGGAATAACCATGTGGCTTCATGTTCGGCCTCCGCTACTGGAAACCACTTGTCTTTTGCTATACACAAATTTATCTCTTGATGAATGTAATCCCGCTGTGCAGTATAAGACTGTCGGTGTCCTACTTAGACCTACTTTTAGTTGGTTCTAAACATGTTGCGCCATATTTTGGGCGTCACATACGACTTCTCCCACAAGCCACACCCCTTTAGAGACCACGCCCACTCCCACCAAGGGTCATGCCCCCTTACTATCTCGGACAAGTTGGGAAAGTGCCAAAAAAACGGTCTAAAAGCCTTGATACTGTGGGGAGAGCCATTACTAGACAGTGGGGTCAAACATTTTAACTTACCTGGTCCTTCGCGATCCAGCGAGCGTCATTCCTCTGCGGCTGGATTCGGGTCGCGCCGGATACATCATGCAGTTCCTCCTTCCTCGCCGTCCACCCGGTGGCCTGCTGAGCGGCTGAAGTCCGCTGGAATGCCTCCGAAATACAAACCGGCCTAACCCAGGAAAGGTGAGGAATTTTCGCGACACCACATTTTTTTTTTCAATGCGGGCGGTTTTGTCCGATACGTCGGTTTTCGTTCGGGACCACGCCCCCACTTTCCCGTCAGGCGCGCATGCCGTGCGCCGATGCGCCAAATTCCCGATCGCGTTCGCCAAAACCCTGTGCAATTCGATGTACCATCGCGCAAAACGGAAATAATTCGGGTAACACGTCGGGAAAACGCAATCGGTGCCCTTATGTAATGACCCGCCAGTGTTTTTGGGCGCAAAACCACCCAGATTGTGGCACAAGTGCGTTTATAAATCCCCCCCCCCCCCAATTCATCTGGATGCATGACAGTATTAACAGTGGGACCACTATTATTTCTCTCCGCCCTTCCTCCACTACGATTGACTCTTGACCTCACCTTCGTTGTCACAGTATCTAGGATGAAGGTTCTTCACGGATGATCGCCGTCATAGTGATAAAAAAAGTGACAGTCGCCATTAGCTGACGCCACTTGAAATAAACCACAGACAAATCATTTCTTCTATGAGTCCCTGGCAAAACACAAACACAAATCCTCATGCTTTTTCCCTTGTCAGCTGCAGCGTTCCAGAGATCGCACAGATCATCTGTTTTGCAGATTTTAACAAGTCTGTAAATACAAAGTGTGGATTTATCAATTTTTTGCTTATTTTTCAAAACCGTTCTGGGAGTGGAATAAATATTACACCTCCGATATTAATTCCCTCACAGAACTCAGGAATACAGAATAATGAAAAGGAATTGTTGTCCAGGTTCCTGAGCCTGACTTATTAATAATACAATGTCGGGTAGTGCCTGACCAAGTACTAAATAGCGCCACACCTCTCTCCATTTCTGCCGTCTGACAGGACCTAGAGGAAAAGAAGTTCCAGGAATCAGAAAGAGTCCTAATGACCCCGCCATTTACTGAATTGTAATGCACGACAATTGGATGCAGAGTAATGATGTATTGAATTTGCTAATAAGGACCTAAAGCTTCCCTCTGCCGAATCATCCACATCCCACACTATTCTATACATACATTCACACTCTGGCCGCTGTACAAACAATCCACTACTACTAGCAATGATTCATACATCCACTGCTGCCATATACTATACATTACATATACATGCATTCCAACACCTTACCATACAAACATACATTCACCGCTACATCTACCCATACAATCCACTACTACTACTTATACACTGCCCACTTACATCCACAACTACTTTCTAACATACATTCCACACTGGCCGCGTGTACAAACATCCACTACTACTAACAATATCTACAAATCCACTGCTGCCATATAGTTATAATCCATTACTCGATGATACGATGCATCCACCACTAATACCTAACATACTACTTCACTGCTCACTACTCATACATACATCACTACTACATACCATACAATAATACATCCACTTGCTACTACTACCATACAACATACATCCACTCTACTACTACCATGCATCATCTACTACTTATACTACTAATACCATACATATCATCCTCCTACTACTGCACTTACTCCACAACTACTTCTAAATACATGTCAAACACTGCGTGCCTGTTAAACAGCACACTCTCACCTCACTACAATACCTACATACACCTATCCACTACAATGATCTACATCCACTACTCTCTCTAACCATCCACTACAATGATCATCATCCTACTACTCCTACCACCACTACATGATCTACATCCATCTCCTAACCATCCCCTACAATATCAACACCAACACTCACTCCACTACATTATTCAGACCACTACTCCTGCAATATATATATAGCATCCAGCTACTAATGATACTAACATCCACTGCTACTACTAACCATACCTACATCCCCTACCAAACCGTACAACCACTACATACATCCACTCTACTTAGCCATATAGTAAATACAAATCACCTACTATGGACATCATCCACACACCTAACCATACAAATACATACTTCCACTGCTACTACTTACCATACCTACATCCACCTACTATGATACATGCATACACCACAACCATACAATAACATACCTACGTCTACGCTCTCTACTATTACATACATACTTCACTATTACTACTGCCGTACATACATCCACTACATGATCAGTGCATCACCACAACCATACAATACATTCAACCCGCTACTACTACTATATATCAATTCACTACTACTACCATACATACATCCACTCCTATGATAACATGCATACACCACAACATACAATACATCACCACTGTACTCTACGTACAATAGCATGAACCCGCTGGCTACTACTACCAACATACTCGCTATCCTGCTAACTACTACCATACCTACATACTTCTACTACTACATACAATACTACTTCTACTACTACTTTGACTACCGTCCATCCTACTACTACCGTTACATACGTACATCCGACCAGCTCCTAACTAACCGTACAATACATCTACTACTACTACTACCAACATACATCCGCTACTAGATACCTACAACAAGCTCACTTACTACCGGACATTCACCATTACCATATATAGCATCCACTTCCTTAGTCAGGCCGAGGTTTGGATTTTACATGTTGTATCAATGTCCAGTTTCGCTATTTAAATAAAGACGAGACTTTTAAGCAAGGAGACTGGATCTTAAAGAGGATATTTCTAAAATGTTGTGATCTGACGACGAGAGATGGTCCGTGCTCCCCATACATGAAATATTGGTGAGCTGGACGTGGAAATTTAAACTTCGGCTCCACTACTTCTACTACTAACATATCATAATTTCATAACTAACATATACCACCCATGTAACCACTACTATATCGTCCGTCACACTACATCATCACTACTACTCAACTGTCACATTGTACATCCTACTAGATTTCATAAGTCACCACCGTACACGTACATACTCACACTCCACTACTATCTTGCACATATGTACATCCACTACTATATATTCATAAATTCACCGTACACTACAACATCCACACTACTACTACTGCACTATTACATCCACACTAGATATTCTAATGTCACACCGTACAACGGTCTAACATCCACACTACTACTAACTGACATATGTACATCCACTACTAGATATTCATAATGTCAACCGTACACGTACATAACATCCACTACTACTACTGCACAGTATGTACATCCACTACAGTATATCATAATGTCACCGTACACGTACATACATCCACTACTACTACTATGCACATATGTACAATCCACTACTACATAGTCATAAGTGTCACCGTACACGTTACATACATCCACTAGCTACTGTACATTTATCACTACTAGATATCATAATGCACCGACACGTCATACCCACTACACTGACATTGTACATCCCTATAATTTCTATGTCACCGTACCGTACATCCCACTACTACTTAGTACATATGTACATCCACTACTAATTCAAATGTCACCGTACACTACATACATCCACTACTACTACTGTACATATGTACATCTCACCACTACTAAGATATGCTCATATATGTCAACCAGTACACGTACATACATCCACTACTACTATACTGAATATGTACATCCACCTACTAGATATTCATAATGTCACCTTACACGTACATACATCCACTACTACTACTGTAACTATGTACATCCACTAATCGATATTCTAATGTCACCGTACAAGTACATACATCCACTACTACTACCTGCATATGTACACCACTACTAGATATTCATAATGTCACACCGTACACGTACTACAATCCACTACTACTTTACTACTGTACATATGTACATCCACTACTACATATTCATAGAATGTCACCGTACACAGTACATACATCCCTACTACTACTGTACATATGTACATCCACTACTACATATCATAATTCACCGTACACGTACATACATCCACT
Organism: Engystomops pustulosus; assembly: GCA_019512145.1. Lineage (NCBI taxonomy): Eukaryota > Metazoa > Chordata > Amphibia > Anura > Leptodactylidae > Engystomops > Engystomops pustulosus. Next base: position 305,236,388 of record CM033641.1, read on the forward strand.
ACTACTACTGTACATATGTACATCCACTACTAGATATTCATAATGTCACCGTACACGTACATACATCCACTACTACTACTGTACATATGTACATCCACTACTAGATATTCATAATTTCACCGTACACGTACCTACATCCACTACTACTACTGTACATATGTACATCCCTACTAGATTTATAATGTCCCGTACACGTACATACATCCAACTACTACTACTGTACATATGTACACCAACTACTAATCTTTCATAATGTCACCGTACACGTACTACATCCATACTACTACTGTACATATGTAATCCACTACTACATATCATAATGTCACCGTACACGTACTACATCCACTACTACTACTGTACATATTACACCACTACTAGATATTCATATGTCACCGTACACGTACCTACCTCACTTACTACTTGTACATATGTACATCCACTACTAATATTCATAATGTCACGTACACGTACATACATCAACTACTACTACTGTACATATGTACATCCACTACTATATTCATAATGTCCACCGTACAACCCACAACCACTACTACTACTACTGTACATATGTACACCACTACACATATTCTAATGTACCGTAACACGTACATACATCCACTACTACTACTGTAACATATGTACATCCACTACTGATATTCATAATGTCACCTACACGTACATACATCCACTACTACTACTGACATATGTACATCACTACTAGATATTCAAATGTCACCGTACACGTACTATACATCCACTCTACTACTGTACATTGTACATCACTATTATATTCATTGTCCCGTACACGTACATACATCCACTAACTTCTAAACTGTCTAAAACTTCATAATTCTACCACTCAACCACTACTTCACCGTGCTTACATCTAACTACTACATATCATAAGTCACACGTACACATACATCATCCACTACTACTACTGACATAGTACATCACTACTACATATTCATAATTCACCGACACGTACATACATCCACTACTTCTAATCATCACCGACATCTACACACAAATATAACATCCACTACATGATAATACTCATTTATATTATACAATCTACAACTACATACATCTACACTACTGTACATGCATCCACTATTACTACCATATAGATATCTATATATATTCTATATATATATATATATATATATATATACAATATGACCCCTAGTTAAACGGACCTCTGGAATTGGTAATTTATGCACTTTAGTCCCAGGCTACAATAATCACCTGTAACAGTTATCAAATGTGTCTGTAATGAAGCTTTAGTGTTAATATTGATTCATATGACAACCCAACGTTTTTAAAATCCAGCAATGGTAGTAACTCTGCACTACCTTAGCTCCCAACATTGAATCAAAACTAGCAATGAATGTGCTCAGGTGATATACAGGTTGCTTAACTGTATGAAAATTGGAAGTATAAAAAGGGGAAATTGCACCAAGCACCAATCCACGCTAATGGTTTAGATACTATACATACATATTATTTATTAACTAGATGGTTAAAAACAAATTAACAAAAATCAAATAATAAATAATAATAAAATTAAAATAACAATATTGTACAATGTTAATGGTTATGCATACCAGTGTGTAACACTTTGTTATATCTCAGGCTGGGCTCAAAAAGGGGCACAAATGGCACCATGCCCAAGTGCACATCTGTGCCCTTAATAAAAAAATTGGAATATAAGGCCTCTTCCACACTAGCGTTGCGTTTCACGTCAGGGTGCATGCGTGAAAAACTGACGTTTTTGCCTGCGTTTTTGTTCCATTTCCTTGGAGTAATAAGCGTTTTTGCGTTTTTTCCACAAGCTTTGTTGTTATCGTTTTTTGCGTTCTCGCGATTTTTCACGCGTGATTCATGGAGCCTCGAGCATTTTCAAAGGGACCATGGTTTGGATTAAAATGTGTTATTTAATGAAAAATAATGTCTTCTGATAATTTGCAAACATCGCGATCTATTCTTCACTGTTTCCGCACGTATATTACTCCGCGACAAGTTTACAGATGTGAAGAACAGATGAAGAATGATAAAAACATTGAACACGTGAACACAGGGAACACAGGATCATTTAAGAGAAAAACACAGTGCAGAACACAGTGCAGAATGATTACGATGTTCGGCAATCTGCTTACTATTGTCGGGAGATACGCCGGAACGGCGCGAACAAAATAGCATGTGAAGAACAATATTATATGTGTGTGAAAAACACATTGCAGATGTTTAAATACATCTGCAATGTGTTCTCACACATATCATATTGTTCTTCACATGCTATTTTGGGCACCGTTCCGTGTGCATCTCCCGACAAGTAGCAGATGTGCCGAACATCTGTAATCTATTCGCACTGTGTTCTGCACTGTGTTTTTCCTCGTAATGATCCTGTGTTTCATGTGTTCACTGGTTACAATGATTTTATTCTAGTCTTCATGTTCTAATTGTGTTTTTTTAATTAAATGCTCGATGCGAGCAGGGGAAATAATGTTATTCTGGTCACCATAGCAACCCTTACGTTTAAAACGCATTGCACCGCATTGCACTTGCAATGATTGCGAGTGCAATCTTCTTGAGCATCTCCATAGACTGAATTGGGTTCTGAAAAACGCACGCAAGCACGCGCGTTAAACCAACGCTAATGAAGAAAGACGCATTGATACCATGGGACAGAGTGCAATGCAAGTTCTCGCGTCAAATGCACGCGCAGAAACTCCGCGCGTGAAAAACGCCAGTGTGGAAGGGCTTAAATGAGCATAATATTACCGTGGGGTTTATGCAAGTAAAAAGCTCATATAAGCCAATAAGTTAGAACAGCTCATATATGTTAATAGGTTATGAACAGTTTCTGCATATATGAGCTGTTCATAACTATTGGCTTATATGAGCTTTTACTTTCTAACCCCATGGTAAATATTATAGCTACCTTTATATTCCACTTTTTTTTTTATAAGGGCGACAGATGTGCACTTGGGCCCTATGGTGCCATTTGTGCCCCTGTTCGAGAGCCCAGCCTGAATATAACAAAGTGTTACACACTGGGTATGCAACCATTACATGTACATATTGTATTTTAATTTGATGTATTATTTGATGTAATTGGTATTTTAAACCATCATGTTAATAAAATACTGGTGTATGATGTATCTAACCATTAGCGTGGATTGGTGCTTGGTGCAATTTCCCCTTGTTACTTCCAGTTTTTAAAATCCCAATTGTCATAAAGACCAAAAAGTTCTGTCTGGGATTACAATGATAAAATATACCGTTCCGCTTACACAAAAATTCAACTTACGACCAAACCTACTAGACCCTATCTTGTATGTACCGGGTGACTGCTGTATATATATATATTATATATATATATATATATATATATATATATAGTATATGATTCAAAGGGCTGATCGTAGCATATGGAAAAATCCCAAGCTTTTTTGCTATTTCTGTGGTAGTGAAGCCTCTTGTATGTTGTGTGTATGGGGGAGCCCCTGTCACCAGCCGTTGGGTCAGCACATAACAACCTCCTCGGCTCTTCCTTCCTCATCTGCTCTTGTTCAGGAACGTAGAATCAGATCACTCTAAGAATTCCTCACATCTCACAGCTACCAATTGTCAGAAACACAGTCTTATAATTGGATCAAACTGTCAAAGCGAGACGCAAAAGCGATGGCATCGCAGATACGTATCAGAGAGATGGCGACGCAATGCAGAACACCCAGAAATAACCCCGAATAGAGGAACCTTCTCCTGGTTATGTATCACAAGTGTCGAATCTCAGAAGTATAAAATGTCACCAAATAGCACCAACGATAAATAAAGGTGACACCCCACAGCCCCACATACTCATACATCTGCCTAACATTAAACCATATACCACATCCAGTATAATATATATATATTTATAATATATATATATATATATGGCCATACACTACCCATACATGTTTGAGGGAACCCCAGTGTGACTGTTACCTATGTACCCCATGGTTAGGGTGTAAACCTCTGTAAAAATGCCCAACTTCTCTATATATTTATAGCATTGTATATATATTTTCCATACACATTTTCTAACTTATTATTTATTACTATTTTAATTATTCTATTAATTTTTTTGGCTCCATCCATTAGGATCTCTCGATAAAAGAACGGATGTTGACCATGGAGAGATCCGCAGGCTTGGCTCGGGAGCGGTGATAGTCGGCTCTCCAGGGGGCAGATGTCAGGATGTTCCAGGTTTTCCAGTAAAGCACAATTCATTATCTTGGCTTTTCCCTGGAAAATCTTTCAGTTTGTCATTGGTGACTTCCCCTGACCGCTGACGTTCTCCCATTCCCTGCTCTCTCTATAGTGTCACCTTCTATTATGGCTTCTTCCCCAGAAAATCCCCATATCCCTGTCTCTAGTAATAGCTATTAGTTATATTCTATCATTAAAGGGCTATTTATGACATGTCACGCCTTTAAGGCTGATTATGTTCGTCTTGTATCTGTGTATATCTGTGTATGTAAGGAAGCAGCTGCTTCTTCTTCTGGAGAGTTGGATACATCGATTGTGAAGGGTGTTGTCTGCTAGTGTGGGGGTTATAGTCTCCCTTTGTAGGTGTAATATGTTAGACTAGACAAAATAGTCCTGACTTTTATGTAAATGATTTACTACAGGCTTAATAACAACTTAATGCATTATTTTTTTAATAAAACTCAAACAAAATGCAAAGCAAAGATGCAATATTTCATAGTGTGAATGGAGCCGGATCTGATTATTCTTGGATGGGCCCCTTTAATACAAGTTTGAGCGATTCACAGGCCCCTACGGATGTCGATGGCTGCAAATTGGGAGGCATCTATTTACCCTCTATTTTACTATAGTGTGGTGGCTCAGTGGTTAGCACTACGCCCTGCAGCTTGGATCCCGGGTCAAGTCCCATTAGGTTCAACATCTGAAAGAGTTTGTAGTTTTCTCTGTGTTTGCCGGGTTTCCTCCAGGTCCCCAGTTCTCCTCCCACAACTCCAATCATACTGGTAGGTTTATTAGATTGTGGAGCCCCATTGGGGACAGGGATGATCTGGCAAGTTCTGTGCAGCTCTGTGGAATCGTGTGCGCTATACCTCCAAAAGAATTATGTCTATACTCCAATGGATCCCCATTCCTGGCAGACTTGTGCTTTTGTTGGGATCACAAAACTGAAGATGCACAGGGTGAGGACGCACCAGTCTGCATCAACATCCTGGGATCTCAATAAGGCCCCAATTTCCAGGCTGTATAACTGACCACTGATGGGTGTCCTAGCTCTAGAACCAGTCACCCCTTTTCACTCAATTGTATTCCCCATAGGATTCACCATCCGCCTTCTATCTGCCGTGACTTGATTGTGCATGGTGGCTCCCTGCAGTAGGTCTGTTAGAACTGTATTGATGCAGGGTATATGACCGATTATTAAGCCGTGTCTAGTGCGAGGTGAGGGCAAATGGTACACATGTCGCTATAAATCCTTGGCTTTGGAACTATTGATTGATACCGCGCACTGAGGCACGAGCCCAGGATTCATAGTTATAAAGGCCATTCTGTTACAGATCTATTATCATGACTCCCAAAACATAATCCACCATGCAGCGATAACAACACAGAGGATTCAATCACTCACAATTATCTGTAATTCCAGACTGAACATTGTAGCAACCACAGAGAGATCTGTGCAGCTCCTGCTGATGTGTTTAGCTCACAAGCATTGCCTAGACTGGACAATTGTCTCCACTTCTAGCTGGAGCGGACTAGCTACGTACAAGGGTCACTCTGCCGACATGGAAGCAAGGAGTTTGAAGATTCAACACAGCAACAGAGAGACATGGTCGACAAAACCAATACTATCATCAGCCGCAGTTGATACGCACAGGTGGCTGACTCTCTGCTTGCACGTGTGGGGAGCTGCCGTGTCGTGACAAAAGCATATTTCATAGACGGGGATTCATTGGAGTGTTCTGGAGGAATAACACATTCAGAAGTTCCATAGACCAAATGTATTTCACCAGTTTTCGATGACAAGATGCTCTATTGGAAGCAATATTTACAGCCTTATATGTAATCTCCTGGAGCTCCCCCTAGTGGTGGCTTGTATTACAGTATTTAGTAAATCTCCTGAGCCCTAGTGGTGGCTTGTATATACAAGTAATGGAGTAATCTCCTGAGCTCCTCCTAGTGGTGGTGTAATACAGTCGATAGCATCTCCTGAGTCTCCTCCTAGTGGGTTGTATATACCCTAATGTTAGTAACTCTCCTGAGCTGTCCCTAGTGGTGGCTGTATATAAAGTATGCAGTATCTCCTGAGCTCCTCCCTATTGGGACGGTATAACATTATGTAGAATCTCATGGCGTCCCCCTAGTGGTGGTTTATACAGTATGTAGTATCTCTTGAGCTACGCCATAGTGGTGGTGTAATACTACAGTATTAGCATCTCACTGAGCTCCTCTAGTGGTGTGTATATACACGTATGTAGTAAGCTCCTGAGCTCCCCTATAGTGTGGCGTATATACTGTATGTAGTAATCTCCCTGGAGCCACTAGTGGTGGTGGTCGTATATAGTATGTAGGATTCTCCTGAGCTCTCCCTATTGGTGACTGTATGTACAGTATGTACTAATTTCCTGGTACTCCTTCCTATTGGGACTGTATATACATTAGGTGTAATCTACCTGAGCTCCCCCTAGTGGGAGTGTATATACAGGTAGCAAAATAGTATCTCTCCTGAGCTCCCCCTAGGTGGCTGTATATCATCATGTGTAATCTCCTGAGCTCCCCTAGTGGTGGTTGTAATAATGTATGTAGTCACTCCTGAGCTCCTCCTAGTGGTGGCTGTACATACAGTATGTAGTATCTCCTGAGGCTCCCCTAGGGTGGCGTAGTAACTGTTATGTAGCATTCTCGAGCTCCTCCTGGGGTGGGTGTATATAACATATGCAGTAATCTCTGAGCTTCCTCCCTATTGTGACTGTAATAGACATTATGTATAATTCCGAGCTACCCCTAGTGGTGGTGATATACAGTATTTAGTAATTCCTCTGGAGCTCCCTATGGTGGTTGTTTAATATACAGTATTATGTTCATATCCTGAGCTCCTCCTAGTGGTGGCTGTATAACAGTATGTCGTAATCTCTGCTAGCTCCCCCAGTGGTGTTTGTCATATACTGATGTAGTTAATCTCCTTCCTGGCTCCTCCTAGTGGTGGGTATATCATAGTAGTAGTATATCTCCGGAGCTCCTCCCTATTGGTGACTGTATATACAGTCTGTAGTAATTTCCTGAGCTCCTATTCTTTGGTGACTGTATATACCATATGTAGTAATCCTCTGACTCCCCTTTTAGGGGGTGGCTGTATATAACAGGAGTAGTAAATCTTCTGACTCCCCCTAGTGGTGGCTGTATATCCGTATGTAGTTAATCTCCTGAGCTCCCCCTCGGGTGGTTGTATACATTATAGTAGTCATCTCCTGAGCTCCTCCTAGTGGTGGATGTGTACATACGTATGTTATATCTCCTGAGCCTCCCCCTAGTGGGGCTGTATATACTGATAGGTAGCAATCTCTGCACTCCTCCTAGGTGGGTGGTCGTAAAGTATGTAAAATCTCCTGAGCTTCCCCCTAGTGGTGGTGTATATTACGTATGTAGTAACCTCCGGAGCTCCCCTGGTGGAATCTACAGATTAGTTAAATCTCCTGGGCTCCTCCAGTTTGGTGGCTACTATAGCAGTATGTAGTAACCTTGGTGAGCTTCCCCTATTGGATGAATGTATTTATACGTATGTAAATCTACCGGCGCTCTCTAGTGTGGTGGCTGATATGCAGATGTGTAACTCATGAGTCTCACCCTAGTGGTGGCTGATATACATGTATGTAAATCTCCTGAGCTCCCCTAGTGGTGGGTGTATATACAAGTTGTAGTAACTCTGGCTACGCCTAGTGGTGGTGTGTATAGAAGTATGTAGTAATCCTCCTGAGCTCCCACTGAGTGTGGTTGTGTGATATACAGTATGTTAGTAATTCTCCTGAGCTCCCTAGTGGGGCTGTAATTAAGTATGTATTAGATACTCCTGAGACTCTATAGTGGGGCTGTATATACAGTATGTAGTATGTCCCTCAGCTCCCCTTTGGTGTTCTCTCGAGTCCGTCATGGGTCGTCTGAGCTCCTCCTCTGTGTGGTACAGTTTATATGATAATCTCAAAACATTCAAACCCCCCAAGTGTGGCTGATATAACAAATGTTCCCTATATATGGAACTATGTATATTAGATTTGGTGCTTGATGAGGTGAATGAAACAATTTGTATAAAATATTTTAGAATAATGTATAGGAATTTAGAACTATTACAATTAAAAAACACAACTGGACTTCAAGAAGACTCTACAGGCTCCAAACCATACAGGTCCTTATATCCCCAAATGGACCTGTAGAACCTGTAGAAAAAGAACTTTATACTCCTAGATGTGAGTCTGATAAGTCACATCTTCAGACTGAGCGCATGGGACAGTGACGCGGAGCAGTAACCCATCTTCACTGCTCGTACCGCATACATTGCATTGCCGAAGGAAGCAGGGGTGTTACTGCGCCTGGTCAACCTGTTACCGCAAAATGCGCGAGCGCTGGGGAAAAGGGAGTATAAAAGTTTAAGTTTTTTCAGGAAGGATCCCGTAAAACCATACAACGGGGGCATTGGGACCCTGTAACAGCCATGGTTTATGTGGTGCGTCTCTAGCTACCATATCCGTTGAAGCTGTTGAATTGAAGCTTGTGCACAGTGACATACGTCCTAGAACAAGCAGTAGATCACCATGACAATGGGGCAGTTTACTTACCCCCGGCGATCGCTCGATCCGCGGCGTGTTCCTGTGGAGAGACTCGGTCTTCTGCTGATTCACTAAGGGAGTTCCTTCCGGCGACGTTAACACAGGTGTCGCTGCTTGCGCGTGAATTCGCGAGGACACCGCGAGTTACGATCTATACTTGGTGAAGGTATCGCTTTGTCCCCGACACTGTTGTGTTTTTTTTAAATGAGGCTGTTGCTCCGAATCCGTCGGGTTTTTGTTCGCCAAGACCCTCATTTCCGGTCGCGTGCAATGCCAGTGCGATGCTCACATCCGAGTCGGCGTGCGCACCAAAAACTCATGGGAAAAAAATTAGGGGAAACTATCGGAAATATTTCGGGTAACCGTCGGGAAAACGCGAATGGGGGGCCCTTAGTACATGACCCCCAATTGTCTCCTCTTATTGTTCGGTGTCATCTGAGACATTGTACATCAGCTATAAAGAAGGCACAGACAATAGCACCCACCCCCCTGTGTCTTGTCTTCTATGTATTACTTCCCTCTGTGCATTGGGGTCATATTTCTGATCAGCTTCCTCGGACTTGTCTAATCCCCTGTAAATGACATTTCCTTGAGCTGTGGCAGGGGGGGGGGACCCCTACTGGGTGTGGCATGTCTGGAAATCCTTGTCTCACCCATTTTTTTCTGATTAGATGTGGACTCCTGCTGACCTCACTGTTCTTACTATAGTTCCTGAGGCCTGAAGTACAATGTTCAAGTACAGCGCACCTCCCCTCCTGGCCCCCGTTGTGGTGATTAGAACATGGTCCGTCCACACACAGAACCATTTACTGCTGTGAAACCCCAAACGATAAGTCTGGAATATCAGAGGCTTCTATGGTGTCGATCTCTAGATGAAGTCACATCTGGAATGTCACAGACTCACATAGACCCGCTCATCTACAGTATCTCATAGCTACAAGTAATCACATCTCATAGACGCAGCCCAAATGCGCTTGTCAGTTCTCATAGATTACCTGTAGAATATGTCACATCTCATAGTCACATGTAGAATATGTCACATCTCATAGACACATCTAAATATGTCACATCTCATAGATCCAATGTAGAAGGTCACATCGCTAGATCACATGTACAATGTGTCACATCCATAGATCACATGTACAATTATCACATCTCATAGATCACATGTTAAATGTTGTCATCTCAAATCGATCACATGTAGAATGTGTCACTCATCGATCACATCTATATGTTACATCTCATAGATCACCTGTAGAATGTGTTCATCTCATAGATCCATGTGATGTTGTCCCACAATCTCAAGATCACAATGTGAATTTGGGTCCCCTCTCATAGATCCAATGTAGAATGTTTCATCTCTCATAGATCACATGTAAGGATGTATCACATTCATAGATCACATCTAGAATATGTTACCTCTCATAATCACATGTACAATATGTCACTTCTCATAGATTCCAATAAAATATGTCACATCTTCATAGATCACAATTAGAATATGGCCCAATCTCATAGATCACAATTAGAATATGTCACATCTCATAGATCACATCTATAATATGTCACAGCTCATAGATCACAAGTAAATATTGTCACATCTCATAGTCACAATTCGAATGTGTCACATCTCATAGATCACATTAGAAATGATGTCACATCTCATAGAATCCATGTAGAATGTGCATCTCAGCGATCACATCTAGAATATGTTTTACACATCCATAGATCACATGTAGAATGTGGTCACATCTCATCTCATAGATCACTGTAAATGTGTGCATCTCATAGATCATTGTGAATGTGTCTCATCCATAGATCACAATTAGAATAGGTCCATCTCATAGATCACGAAGAATATGTCACATATCATAGAATCACTGTAGAAATGTCACAGTCTCATAGATCACGGTAGAATGTGTCCTCCTCACTCATCGAATCACAATTGAATATGTCACATCTATAAGATCCATTAGAATATGTCACATCTCATAAGATCACATGTAGAATGTACCATCTCATAGAATCACATGTAGATGTTGTCATGTCATCGATCCATCTAGAATCTGTCACAATCTCATAGATCACATCTGAAATGTTCCACAATCTCAAAGATCAAATTGATAGGTCACAATCTCATAGATCACAATTAAATAGGTCACCATCTCATAGATCACAATTAGAATAGGGCACATCTCTCATATACACAATTAGAATAGTCACATTCTCATAATCCTTAGAACTGTTCCCTCTCATAGATCACATGTAGAATATGTCCACATCCTTATAGATCACATGAAGAATATGTCATCATCTCATAGATCACATGAAGAATATTTCAAAAAAAAAACATCTCATAGATCACATGACGACTGTATCACTCTCTAGATCACAGTAGAATGTAATCACACTCATAGATCACTGTAGAATGTATCACATCTCATCTCCTCGATCACATCTAGCAATGTCACATCTTCATAGATCCCATCTATAATATGTCACATCTCCTAGATCCATCTAGAATATGTCATCTCAAAGATCACAATGAGAATTGTCACATCTCTAGATCAATGTAGAATGTCCCATCTCAAGATCACATGTACAATGTGTCACGATGTCTCATAGATCACACGTGAATGTATCACATCGCATAGATCACATGTAGAATGTGTCATGCTCACTATCCCTTCACTCATCGTCACATGTAGAATGTGTCCATCTCATCGATCACAATCTAGAATATGTCCCATCTCAGAGATCACATGTAGAAGAAATGTGCAGCTCATAGAATCACATGTAGAATGTGTCACAATCTTCATAGATCACATGTAAGAAGGTGTCACATCTCAAGATCCATGTAAATGTGTCATCTCATAGATCACATGTATAATGTATCACATCTCATAGATCACATTAGAATATGTTCCATCTCATAGATCACATGTAGAATGTCAATCTCATAGATCAACATTTAGATGTTCACATCTCATAGATCACATGAATAATATAGGATGTACACTCATAGACTCACAATTAAATATGTCACATCTCATAGGCCATGTAGAATTGTGGTCACATCTCATCGATCACTGTAAAATAATGTCACCAGCATCTCTATATCACAATTAGAATATGTCACAATCTCATAATTTTTTTCAAACAAGTAGAATATGTCCACATCTCATAGACCAATTAGCAATATGTCACATCTCATAGATCACATCAGAATATGTCCACATCTCATAGATCACAAGTAGAATATGTCACATCTCATAGATCACATTAGAAGTGTCCAACCATCTCATAGATCACATTAGAATATGTCACCATCTCATAGACCCATAGAGATGTGTCATCTCCTCGACCATCTCGAATATGTTACATCTCATAGATCACATGTAGAATGTGGTCACATCTCATAGATCACATGTAGAATTGTCACTCATAAGATCATATGTAGAATGTGTCACATCTCATAGATCCCATGTAGGAATGTTCACATCTCATGACACATTAGAATATCACATCTCATAGATCACTGATAATATGTCACACCTCATAGATCAGCATGTAACTATTGCACATCTCCTAGATCACATGTAGAATGTGTCATCACTCAACACATCGATCAACAATTAGATATGTCCACACATCTCCTAGATCACAATTAGAAATATGTGACATCTCATAGATCACATGTAGATGTATCCATCTCATAGACACATGTAAATGTGTCATCTCATCGATCACATCTAGAATATTGTCAATCTCATTAGATCACATCTAGAATATGGTCACAGCACATCTCCAAGATCCAATTAAATATGGTCACATCTCTGAGATCACACCATTAAGAATATTCACATCTCATATATCACAATTAGAATATGTCACATCTCATAATCGCATTAGAATATGTCACATCTCTAGATCCCATGTGAATGTATCACATCTTCATAGATCACATGTAAGAATATGTCACATCTCATAGATCACATGAATAATATTCACATCTCATAGATTCACAAGTAGAATGTATCACGTCTCATAGATCACATGTAGAATGTATCAATCTCATCGATCACATCTATCTAGATATGTCACTCTCATAGATCACATCTATAATATGTCACATCTCATAGACACACTCTAGAAATATGTCACATCTCAAAGATCACAATTAGAATATGTCACATCTCATAATCACAAGTAGAATATGTCACATCTCATAGATCACATCTAGAATATGTCACATCTCAAAGATCACAATTAGAATATATCAGCATCTCATATATCACATGAACATATTCCACTCCTCATATATCCAATTAGAATATGGTCACTCTTCATAGATCACATGTAAATGTATCACACAATCTCATAGATCACAAGTAGAATAAGGTCTCTCAATCATCACATCTAGAATGTATCACATCTCATAGATCACATGTAAATATGTCATCTCATAGAGCCCATTAGAATATTCACATCTCACTCATCATCACATCTAGAATATGTTTACATCTCATAGATCACATTTAGAATATGTCACAATCTCATCGATCACATCTAGAATATTGTCACAGTCTCCATAATCACAAGTAAAATTGTCACATCCCATAGAATCCACAAGTAGAATGTATCACATCTCATAGATCACATGTAGAAATGTATCAACATCTCAGCGATCCATCTAGAAAGAATATGTCACAATCTCATGATCACATCTAGAATATGTCACACTCTCATATCAATCTAGATAGTCACATCTTCTCAAAGATCCAATTAGAATATGTCACAAATTCTCATAGAGATCACAATTAGAATATGTCACTCTCCATAGATCACATGACTAATATTCACATCGTCTATAGAATCACATAGAATATGTCACAGCTCATAGATACAGTAGAAGTATCACATCGCATAGATCAAAGTGAATATGTCATCTCATCGATCACACTAGAATGTATCACTCTCATATATCACATGTAGATATCTCACATCTCATAGATCACATGTAGAATATGTGACATCTCACTCAGATCACACTAGAAATATGTCACAATCTCATAATCCATGTCGAATAATGTCACTCTCATCGATCACATCTAGAATATGTTCATCTCAATAGATCACCATGTAGAATATGTCATATCTCATAGTGACCACTGATATAATACAACAGAGTCAGGAGATGGAAACATATCTAGATCTGAACCACTGAATGTTGTAGTTGGGACAGAACGTATGCAGACCCCTTTAATGTTTCAATCCTTTTCATTCAATGCAGCCAACAGTAAGATCAAAAAGTTATTTAAATTAATTAAATTAGATGTCACACATCTTGACGAAAAAAAACTGAAATGTAGATATTTATTAAACAAAAAAAAATCTGAAATATCAATAGTCATAAGTATTAAGAAGCCGCTTTGCTGTGACACTTCATATGTAACGACTCACATGCTGTCCCATTTGCCTTCAGATCCTAATTGAGATGGTTCTAACTCTCGTTGGAGTCCAGCTGTGTTTAATTAAACTGATTGGACTTCATTAGGAAGGCACATGCCTGTCTAATCAGACGCAACAGCTCACTGTGATGTCAGAGAACATGAGAATCATGAGGTCCTAAAGATGCCCAAGAAGCCAGAGACAAGAATGTGGCAATACCAGATATGACCAAAGTTTTTACAAAAGAGTAAAAAGCAGACTCCAAGAATGGTAGTAGGAACCATCACAAGGAGGATCGAAGGAAAGGACAGCATGTGAGTGTGACCGCAAAGGGTCTGGAATTACTTAATGACCATGTGACTATTTCAGTTTCTTGCTTAATAAATTAGCAAATCTACTATCTTTCATTTCTGTTTTTTTTTTCAAGATGGGGGAAGTGTACAAACCTTTCTTTTCTTATTGATTGGCTTTTTTTGTCAACTTTCTGTTTTTGGATTTTTCATGCAAGACAAGTAATACAACGTTCCCGTGTCCCCGAATTGCGAGAAATTCATTATACTATCCCGCACATCAAAACCCTGTACTAATATCATATTAAAGAGCCGGTGGAAAGCTGGGAATTATCCCCAGAGCCCCGTAATAGGTACGGGTTCAAAATGAAGCCACCCCAAGTCCCATGTTTTCTAACCTCAATCAACCAACCAGTTAACACACTGATACATGTTTCCCCTCTTGGTACATTATCACCCACTTTTTCCAGACAATAGTTCCCTTCTTGCACTGTAGAATACACCGTGACCTGTAATTGGTCAGCCCCCTCTGGTCAGGGGCTGCATCTGTTAATGCTCAGTGGTATCCAGCCCTGTGCGCTGTTATAGACACCAGGTCTCTGCTGTTATGGAGGCAGGTGACCAGCTCACGGCTTTCAGTTGCCGCAGTGCTTTCCTCCCTGTCTCGTGAATCCTTGCTCTGTAAAGGCAGCTCGGCTCCATCTGGACTCCATATCACGGCTTCCATGTCCAGCGCTCATCGTCCGAGCTTTGATTCTGCCGGAGCGATTGTCCAGGCTGGACCGCATTGGATACCATGTATCCTATCTTTACTGCAGTGCTTATGGTACATTATCAGTAGCGTCACTGCTCAGACTGATTCCTAGCTGCAACCAGACACAGTTTATGCACCAGGGGCGTGTTTTTCCTGATCCTGACAGACCTATTTATGGATAGCTTAGGTTACACTTGAGGTGTGCTTCATCATCGCTTTGTTATAAGATCATCATGTTGTTTCATCCATTGCTAGTTTAACCCTGGTAGCTGTGTCTTGCGCTAAACCCAAGAACTCGACTCCAGGGATAGAAAAGAGATTTATATAACAGACCTGTCATTATAGTGACCATAGACAGACTGCACCCATTGTTAACTATTGTCCTGGAGAGATGTATCATAAACCTTGTGTATGTTGTTAGTAGCTGCAGGACTGTGAAATAAATTGATTTATACTTGCCAGAATTGTAGCTTTTTCTCCAAGTTCACTTGGGCTTGTGTCCTCACACTGCGGAGCTCTCTGCAGCTAGTGTAGGGATAGTCCCTGGAGAGATGTATAATCATACTTTGGGGGGGGTGTATGTTGTTATAGCAGTCAAGAATGTTTAAATATGAATCTGTGCCACTAAGCTGCTTTATTACAGTCCCTCCATCTTTTCTGAGATACTGCGGTATTATCCAACTAGAAGGTGGCTATCGCTTGCACTCAGAAGAGAAGTAGTTAAACTGTATTAACAGCTTACTTAAGAAGCTAAGAGCACAGCACTGGAGAAGCTACAATCCTGGAATATAAATTATTATTTTCACAGTCCTGCGCTTGTCTGCTGCTAAAACATACACAAGCTCTGATTACACAGCCTGGCAGGGATAAGACCTGACACTGGCTCAGAGAGTCCCAAGAGCACAGCAGTGGTGAGGGAAAAACCGCCTGTGCATCTTGGAGAAGCTCAATCCTGCATTATTATCCATATTTCATCACAGACATATGCTGCTAAATATTATGTCACCCCAAAAAAAACTGCCCCCTATTTGTGTATGAGAGGCAGCCGTTACTTTTGTACTCGCGTGGACATGGACTGAATATTGATTGTAATCTGTACAGCGCTGCAGAATAATGTAGGTGCTATAAAAACTGAAATAAGATAAAGTCCCCCCTAGTACAACACAATGAATAACCTCGTCTCGTGTTCCAGAATAACCTTCTCCTCCCAGATACTGGTGCATGGGGGGGTCTCTGAATACAATAGTAATATGTGGGAATAGCTAGATTTATACCATATTCAGTTACCCCCCCAGGCATCTACGACAGGGTTTCGGGAGTCCTGGAGATTGAGGGAACCACACTGTTTGAAGCTATGGCTGGGGCAAGGGGTAGCATACCTCAGACCTAACTTGCTTGGGGGGCCCCAGAAATACAAAAGAACGTCCGTGGTCACGTGACCCTGTCACCTCACGATTCCCGGATTAATTGCTATAGATTAGCAGCATAAGAGTTAACAGCGTCACATCAGCATGGTGCAGTCTATGGATGAACCCACTTTGTGGTTGATCAATACTGAGGAATTGCTGAAATCCATGAATGTCGGCGACAGAATGATCCAGGGTAGGATGGTGTATGTCCTGCAAGGATACCTGTGCTGCAGGGACGCAATCTCACAGGAGACTCACGGCCAGGTACATGGCCGCCCCACCCACCCCGGCTCAGCCACCACCGCGACATCCATCATTGTGCTGCATGAATCATAGCCGAGCACAGGGAATCCAGATCTCTGGAATCAGGAACCAAACCCGACCTCAGATGAGAAGAAGCTGGAGCTGCACTGAAGCTGTGCACAGCACACACAGGACAGGAAAGCTTGGGGGTAGTTCACCCCAGACGCACACAGGAGAGGTCCCAAATATAAACACGGCAATAATACATTAATAATAAACAATAGTGACAACAATTTAATAATAAATGCAGACTATAATATGACATCAAATAATAAACTAATGATAAAAATATATTTAATACAATATAATATTAAATATTTTGAAACTTTCCCACCAAGGTGCATATGAATCATATCTATACAAAAATATGGTATACACTATAACTGTACCATACATAATCTATTCAATACATAGATATTCTATAAGGTATCCCATCCAATATACCGTATATCATACCATACAGCTTACATATACGAAACATACTCATATCATACTTGCACTATTGCATATAACTACAATATACCATATATTATACCATAGTACAATTACACCATACATCATATCATACAATACACCCATAACAAGTATACCATACAGAAGTCATATCATACAATATTACTATACAATACCCACACACAGAAAATTCAAATCAGCACTACATACATTCAATACAATCCAAACAAAGGTCAATACCCAACACCTCTCCACTCCCCCCGTGCACCACCGCCCGAACCCAGAATATTCTCACCAGCCAAACCACACACGTCCAAATGTTTGTACTGTATCTGTGTAACGACGAAAATGGAAAATTGTTAAAATGGTTAATAAAAAACTATCTGATAAAAAACACAACACAGCTCCAGCATTCTCCGATGTAGTAAAAAAAGCTTTGACTTTATATTCCTTCTTTAAAAGCATACAAAAAAAAAAACATCGATACAGACTAACAATTTCCATTGGCAAAACTTTTAAGATCAACGACCGGTTTCATCCTCACCATTGTGCCCTAATCATGATCATAACTACATCATATATACAATATACTAACTTACATTACATACAACCATATAGTCTCACATACAATAATACTATAATATTATACCATACAATAACACCATACTATCCACACATTCAATCACACATCCATACACATACTCATATCATACATATACATAGATCAATTCTCAATATACCCATCAATAACCCCACACACTATAAAATAACAACCCATCAATAAATACACCATATACTATACATATACACTATACAATATACAGAATGTAAACGCTGCGAATATGTTAGGCTATATAAATACGATCGCGAATACTACTATACAATACCCCATATTACACATAGACCATACACTATACAATAGACGAAACCCAATCAGTATACCTACTATACACTTAACTATCATATCAAACAATACTTATAATCTATAATAGTGCCATACACTATACAATACCTGTCACTATAAGGTATACCATACATAATCTCCTCATACAATGTACCATAACTACACTAATACTAAATATATAACACCATGACTGTACTTGCCCCATCTACCACCCCGAAGAGAGGGGGGGGGGGGGGGGGAACACATACTACTATTTATCGGTATATAATTCCTATGCATTGAGCTCCCCCTAATGGGGTCGCAGGTAGGAGGTTTTTGTCATGTTTTGTGGCAATTAAGCACAGATGTGGTAGTGCTGTATTTGCAGGGATTTACCCTCCATGATTGCTGTCAGTAATATGAGAATCCTCCTGTCCCAATGCAGAGGTATTAGGGTCAGGGGTAAGATCTTCTTCCTCTGGAGAAGTAAGGTCATAATAGGGCGAGATTCTAGTCCTTGATGCTCCACTAAGGGGATTATGGGAATATGCAATACTTGTCTGGATGGAAGCATAAGTGGGATTAAAGTTAAACCAAGATAGCAAAAGAGGCAATGGGGCTTATTAACTAAGGTTGTCGCTGTCACTTCCATCGGACTGTGCGCTGTTTCATGTATTACCGCTTGACACTGAGTTTTCTACGGTGTCTGTGCTGGGATTGTGCGCACGCTATCTGAATTGTGTTGCACTGCGCTGATTCCATATGACAGAAACGGGCCAATCGGGTGATCCGACTGATTCGGACTGAAGGCACAGGTTTAACTTTCAAATGTGTCACAAGCCCAACACTTACATGCAACCAGAAGAAGAGGTTAACTCTGCGCTGTCGACCTGCGTGGGGGAAGCGACACCTCAGGATATCGGGGGCATATCGTCGGACTATGCACTTTTGGTTAACTCCAGCCCAGCGTACGGTTAGTAAATGTGCCCCATTGTTTCTTTTGTCTCAATCCGGGAAAATGTATTTGCTATTTCCCTAATCCTTTTATCAATTACTATCAGTCTCCTTAATAATTGGAAAAGATCCTCCATACTTCCGACCATAGTCAAGAGCCTCTCAAGCACCCAACCATTCCCTACAATTCTGAAGTCCCTAGGCTTTCTGCTTTAACAACCCTTGGGGAGGGCCGCCCTATAACATCTGCCCATCACCATCCCGCCTTGTATCTCAGCAGATGTCAGGACCTGAGGAGCATATAACGAGTTCCTGTGTATTATGGAGGTCAGTGAAGAGTAATTATATAAGAAAGCGTCGCTGTAGATTCTAAGAACCATATTATGACCCTAATGATAATGAGACAAATCCGCCATATCGGAAGAGCGCTGCAGGGTAATGAGGGCCCAGCTACGCTGATAATATCTGTGCCGGACATAGGGTTACAGATTAACCATAATGGTCACAGGTGGTGGGGCTTCTAATAAATACTGCAAATAAATAATTGGCCTAAATAATACCCGCCATAATGGTGTAGTAATAATAGAAATTAGATATTCCATAGCAGTAATGGACTTCCTTACAGTCTACAGGTAGGGTATGCTAAGTCCACACAATTTGCTTAGGTGCCCGAAACGCGTCCCAGCATGGATGGCAATAACCTAGCCTGCAGTTTTTTTAACATAAACGTATATTGAATAAATCAGAGGTTTAATGGTGGCGCTGGGCTCCTTCTTGTTTTTTTCAGCAGAATTATTAACCATAAGTACCGATAATGGCTGCCATACAACTAGTAATAATAGGACTATAAATGACCCAATAATACTGCTATATGGTGTAGTAATAATATGAACTACACAGTACCAAATAATATCGTCTTACAAAAAAACTGCCCAATGAATTTTGATGGTCTTAGGTGTGGCCTAATCAGTATAAATAGCATATCATTATGCGTGTTGATACTGATCTTGATGTCAATCCAGTTTTAGGTCACTTTCATGAGGCCTTTTATTCTGGATCGTCTAAGGGCTGTGCGTATGTGTACACCTATTTAAACAACAAACACGGAAAATGTATGCGTTTTTGTATGTTTATCGAGCCAATATGGCTGGTGTGAATGATTTTTCATAATTTCTAAAGTGTATTCACAGCAGTATTCCCTTTTCACAGCTGCTTAACACTTTCGAAATAAAGCAAAGCATGACCCCTTACCTCATGCATCATTAAGGGCCATATTTATATATCACTTTTGTGCGCCTAAGGGTAGTATTTGCCGCCTAAATTTCGTCTGGCGCACTGCTGTTTTGCCAGAATTATCACCACTTGTGATCAGGTAATTTCCTGCCTCTTATTAATCACTTACTTACCAAACTTTAGGCGCAATTTTTGGTGCAGTTTAGGCGGCAATGTTAGAATTCAGGCATTTTACATGGATCCTGTACAGAGAAGAGCAGAGATCTCAGGACAGAGAAGAGCAGAGATCACAGAGGAGATATTACAGGACAGACATCACAGGGAGTCATTGCCATTTCTCAGATTATTCCGCTCTTGCAGTTTACTTGTGACATTGCCATGGGGCGCTATAATCCTACACATTGAACAGTGTAATACATCACAGCTGAGACGCCCCTCTGGCAGTTTATGTAAATCACCACCGCAGGTTTGTTTTTCACGTCACTGTCGCCTTCATCTTATTTCTGCTCCTTTGATCAATAACTGCAGCAGAACGTGACTGTCTACACATACAGGAAACATCATAAGGGGTTATATTCTATAGAAGGTCACAATTATATGCTGAATAATTCCGAAAAAATATTTTTGGATACAGAGCTCCAAAACCTCTGCAAATACATCCAAAATCACCTCCAGTCACCATTAGCGAAGCTCAGGAAATTACTATATACTCTATATTCTGTTTATACAGCTCTGGAGATTACTCCATACTGTATATACAGCCACCACTAGGAGGAGCTCAGGAGATTACTACATATTGTATATACAGACACCACTAGGGGGAGCTCAGGAGATTACTATATACTGTATATACACCACCACTAGGGGGAGCTCAGGAGATTACTAGATACTGAATATTCAGTTACCACTAGGGGGAGCTCAGGAGATTACTACATACTGTATATACACCACCACTAGGAGGAGCTCAGGAGATTACTACATACTGTATATTCAGTCACCAGTAGGGGGAGCTCAGGAGATTACTACATACTGTATATACAGCCACTACTAGGGGAGCTCAGGAGATTACTGCATACTCTATATACAGTCACCAATAGGGGAGCTCAGGAGATTACTGCATACTGTGTATACAGCCACCACTAGGAGATTACTACATACTGTATATACACCACCACTAGGAGGAGCTCAGCAGATTACTATATACTGTATATACAGCCATCACTAGGAGGAGTTCAGGAGATTACTACATACTGTATATTCTGTCAGCACTAGGGGGAGCT
Organism: Engystomops pustulosus; assembly: GCA_019512145.1. Lineage (NCBI taxonomy): Eukaryota > Metazoa > Chordata > Amphibia > Anura > Leptodactylidae > Engystomops > Engystomops pustulosus. The sequence continues at coordinate 305,258,253 of CM033641.1, forward strand.
CAGGAGATTACTCCATACTGTTTATACAGCCACCACTAGGGGGAGCTCAGGAGATTACTCCATACTGTATATACAGTCACCACTAGGAGGAGCTCAGGAGATTACTACATACTGTATATACAGCCACCACTAGGGGGAGCTCAGGAGATTACTATATACTGTATATACATTCACCACTAGGAGGAGCTCAGGAGATTACTACATACTGTATATACATCACCACTAGGAGGAGCTCAGGAGATTACTACTACGGGTCATACACCACCACTAGGGGGAGCTCAGGAGATTACTATATACTGTATATACAGCCACCACTAGGAGGAGCTCAGGAGATTACTACATACTGTATATACAGCCACCACTAGGAGGTGCTCAGGGGATCACTACATACTGTATATACACCACCACTAGGAGGAGCTCAGGAGATCACTACTTACTATATATACAACTGCCACCATGGGCAGACTGGGAATTTAAAGTGGCCCCGGAAAAAATCTTAAAGTGGTCCCATGGTGGTGTGTGGGTATTGATGAGGTTCTTTAGCAGCATTTCTGTGTATTGTTATGCTGCAGCAGCTCAGTAAGGTCCTGGAGCAGCTCAGTTGTGCCTTATGAGGTTGTTCAGCAGCTCAGGGGTGTCTTCAGTAGCTCAGGTGTCTCTTGTGAGGTTTTAAATCGGTTCAGGTGTGTTTCATGAGGTTCTGCAGCAGCTCAGGAGTGTCTTATGAGTTCCTACAGCATATCAGGTCTGTATTAAGAGGTTCTGTACATCTGTGGATGCGGTCACACGTTGCGTTAACATCATGTTTACGTTTTGTAAAAGCAAATGTTAACAGTAATGTAATTAGGCAAACACCTCTCCTCAGCTGTTGTAATGCGTTTCAAAACGCAATGTTCGACCGCACCCTAAAACTCAATAAACCCAATAAAAAGTGAAAATCACCACACCAGCGACACATATTGGGGCACATTTACTAAGATTGATTCCTGTGTATAATGCAGGGAGCGCAAGATTCATGATGTCTGGCGCGCGTTCTTCATGTATCTGGCACTCCCTGAACTAGCCCGACAGAGTGCTCCACTTTTTTCTGGTCTATTTTTAACATAGTGCATAGTGGTCCGACTGAGCACCAAAACGCCCCCTAATTTGTGCCGGATGGTGCCTAGTGCAAATGCGCCAAAAAACGGCCGTATGCCTTTGTGGTGCAGATACTTCTTAAATACCTGTGCAAGCAGTTTGCACTAGAAAGAACGTGCAGAGTCGAACAGAAAATTGGCGCAAAGCCCTTAGTAAATGCGTCCCATTGGGTATTGCAATGTCCATAACAACCCATACAATAAAATTAAATAATTACTGAATCGTTTGGTGAAGAATAAATTTAAAAAAACTGCAACATTTTTGCACATTCAACAAACAAAAACACCATAAATAGTGATCTCTGTACCCGGAGCTCTGCGCTCATCCAGAACTCCATGACGCTGGCAAGTTGCTGAAGGAAGCACATAGCTTGTTCTGATTCTGGTGCGCCGCTGGCTGCAGTTCCTGAACTGCAGAGAGGCGCATCTCTGGCACGGGAAAAGGAGCTACTGCGCTTGCTCATAGCTCTGATAGTGCCGGAGACACAACGGAGACAAAATGCAACGGATGAAGAACTGTAGCTGAACATCAACGCCAATTTTAAAGAGCCCTTAAAGGGGTTTGCTCATCTGGGCATTCACTTTCAATTTCATTAATCTGCCATATATATACATTTCATCAATTAGATGTTATTAATTTTTTTTACCTGCGTGAAGATAATTTTTCATAAATGTAGTCATACGGTCCCATAGAAACAAGACTGTGTCCTTGGATACGACCACCTCTGCTGAGGGATTGCACAAAGACACAAAAGGTTTTTGTATATGAAATGTCCAGGAGTTACTGTAAGTCCCACAGCCGTCCTGTGGTAATGAACACTGAATCCAGGAGGTCAGGCAGAGCTTAAAAGCGCATGTCTGGCCACCGCTGGTGGTCGTATCCGAGGAAGCTATCTCGTCTCAAATGACAACATGGCTACATTTCTGAGAAACTATCGTCACACAGGAACATTTTTTTAATAACATCCAATTGAAGAAATGTTTACATGTGGCAAATTAATTCAATTAAATTTGAATGCCCAGATGGGAATATCCCTTTAAGGCTGGGCGTTTAGGGGAGGTGCAGTCGGTGGCGTTCCTGTGCCGCGCAAACTCACTACAACTAGCAACCAGTGAAGATGAATGCTCTTCATCATAAGCTCTGCCCTGCTCGTGCACCGGCATGTGATAAATGTCCCCCCACAGTTTCTGCTTACTGGCAGTGAATAGACACATGTACACTTTTCTATAACATATAATTAGTATATATTCACACTGCAATAAACCTTGTAAATGATTTCTTCATTTCCTCATTTCCTTAAATACAATGTGCTGCTTTTTTTCTAGGTTGCACTCCTTTGATGCACGCTGTGTCCGGACGCCAGGTGGATACCGTGAAGCTTCTGCTGAAAATGGGAGCTAATATCAATACACAGGACGCCTGCGGAAGGACGAGCTTGTCCCTAGCAACGTATCTAGTATGTATAGCGCATATACAATACCCGTGTCCTGTGCACCTATGGCCATGTAGTGCAGCTGCAGGTACTGCTGCTAGATCTATGGAGTTACCTTTGACCTCCCCACCCATTGGACTTTAGGTCAGCACATGGTCAGAATGGTCCATTATAGCATCTGCTCATGTTGCAGATCACAGAGGCTTATGGCTGAAATACTTTTTTGCCGTCTATTGTTGGATTCCTGGATTACCCAACAAGAAGTCTCCCCACAGTGCCCCCACAGGAGAAATTGAGAAATGCACCGTCCTACCTACCATCTACCATAATAATAATAATAATTCTTTATTTATATAGCGCACACAGATTCCGCAGCGCTGCACAGAGCTTTCCAAATCAGTCCCTGTCCCCAATGGGGCTCACAATCTAATCAACCTACTAGTATGTTTTGGAGTGTGGGAGGAAACTGGAGGACCCAGAGGAAACCCACACAAACACCATCAAAATACATCCTGATAAACCAAGAACACCGGCCCACATTTATCAAGCAATCTGCACCAGTAGTGCTGCAGTTTCACAGGCTGTTACACTGTCTCACTGTCTCAGTATAGTCAAACTCTATGAGACCAATGTACAGATATCATTTAAATTTTTAGCGTCACAATTGGGCTTCTCCTGGTATAATGATAGTCTAACACTATTCACGCTAGGAGTTGTAGTTTCAATACAGCTGGAGACCTATTATAATAGGTCCCTATACAGGCGGTCCCCTACTGAAGAACACTCGACTTACATACGACCCCTAGTTACAAACGGACCACTGGATATTTGTAATTTATTGTACGTTAGCCCTAGGCTACAATAATCAGCTCTAACATTTATCACCGGTGTCTGTAATGAAGCCTAATTGTTAGGCCCCTTCCACACTTGCGTTTTTCACACGCGTTTTCTGCGCGTGCTTTTGATGCGCAGAACTTGCATTGCACTCTGACCCATTGTAACCAATGGGTCTTTTCAGACTTTTTTTCACGCACACACGTACCCTACAAGTCTATGGAGATGCATCAAAAACGCACTCTGAGACACTTGCAAGTGCAATGCGTTTTTCACGCATCAATTGCCATAGAAAAGATAGAGCTCAGTCCTGAGTCCATTTCACTCACATTTTCTGCACGTGAAAAACTGAGACACTGAACAAACTCTGACTGAAAACTCATTGAACTCTGATGCAAAATGTGCGTTTTTCACTGAACAAACCCTGATCAAACTCTGACGTGATCTGCAACGCAAGTGTGGAAGGGGCCTTAATCCTGATTCTTATGACAACCCAACATTTTTAAAATCCAATTGTCACAGAGACCAAAAAAGTTCTGGCTGGGATTACAATGATAAAATATACAGTTCCGACTTACATACAAATTCAACTTAAGAACAAACCTACAGACCCTATCTTGTATGTAACCCGGGACTGTCTGTATTCAGTGTTAGTATACTGAATGTGAGTAAATGGCTTCTCAGATTATGGAACTCTGCAGTTCTCCATTTCTCCTGCGGGGGCATTGTGGAGAGATTGGGGCAGATTTACTTACTCGGCCCATTCGCGATCCAGTGGTGCGTTCTCTGCACAGGATTCGGGTCCGGACGGGACGCGAATCGGGCCCTTAGTAAATGACCCCCATTGTTGTTACATTTATGGATGAATGGAATGGAAATCCTATGACTGTTCTGATAAGAAGTGAACTGAGAATCCAGGGTTGCGAGATGACCCAGTGATTCTGAAGTAAGGGGGGATAGGCATATATTATTAGGGATTACAAGTGTAAACTCTATCTCCATAAATTAAGCTTGTGGTGATTGGCAGATAATCAGCCATTCGTAGGTCAATTTGGTCCTCCATCTTTTGGAATACTCCAGCACTGTCATTGTATAGCGCCCTGTCTTCCTCTTGCAGGGGTGGATGGACGGCTGCGTGAGTTTGCTTAGGAATGGAGCTAAACAGAACATCCCAGATAAAAATGGCAGACTCCCTCTACACGCCGCCACTGCAGAGGCTGATGTCAGGTAAGTCACTCCAAATAATCATGTGAACTGTCCTGCCACATATCCCAGCTCCTCCCCCAAGTGTGTTGGTATATTACAGAATGTTCCATATATATGGAAACTATGTATATGTAGATTTGGTGCATTGGAGGTGAAAACAATTGTATAAAATATCTTTAGAATAATGTAATAGGATTTAGAACTTATTACAATAAATAAACACAAACATTGACTAAGAAGACCTATCGGACTCAAAACCAACTACAGTCTCTTATATCCAAATGGACCGTATGAACCTGTAGAGAAAAATAAACTTTTTACGTTGCCTAGATGTGAGTAGATTATCACATATTCAGAACCGGAGGGCCAGTGGGAAGTGAAGCGCGGAGCAGTAACCCATCTTCACTGCGTATGTACCGCACCTAATTGATGCCGCAGCGAAGCCGGGGGTGGTACTGAAGCCTGCTTCATTTCCGCAAAAATGCAGGAGCCGTGGGAACAAGGGGAGTATAAAGTTTATATTTTAAGGCGATCCCTGTAAAACCATACAAGGGGATTTGGGGACACTAAAGCAATGGTTTATGGTGCGTCTCTGTTACCATATCCGTATACTGTGACTTGAAGCTTGTGCACAGCTGCATTACTGTCCTATGAAAAGCAGTAACAGCAATGACAATGGGCAGATTTACTTACCCGGGTCAATCGCGATCCGCGGCGTGTTTTGTGGAGGATCGGTTTCTGGCGATTCACTAGGCAGTTCCTCCGACGTTCACCAGGTGTCGCTGCTGCGCTGAAGTCCGCTGAGGCCCGCCGGAGTTCACGATCCATACTGGTGAAGGTAAGCGCGTGTCCCGCAACACTTTTGTTTTTTTTAAATGAGGCGGTTTTCCGAATCGTCGGGTTTTGTTAGGCCACGACCCTCGATTCCGTCGCTGTGCATGCCAGTGCCGAGCGCCACAATCCGATCACGTGCGCCAAAAACTCAGGGGGAAAAAAATTAGGGAAAATCGGAAATATTCGTGGGTAACACGTCGGGAAAACGCGAATCGGGCCCTTAGTAAATGACCCCAAGTCTCCTCTTATGTGTGCGATGTCAGCTGAGACATTGTAACATCAGCTATAAAGAGCAGCAGACAATAGCGCCCCCCTGTGTCTTGTGCTATGTATTACTTCCCTTGTGCATTGGTCATATTTCTGATCAGCTCCTCGGATTGTCTATCCTGGAAATGACATTCCTGAGCTGTGGACCCCTACGGGTGTGGGAAATGTCTGGAAATTTGTCTCGCGCACACTTTTTTTCTGTTAGATGTGGGATCTCATGCTGAGCCGCACTGTATTACTATAGTATCTGAGGCCTGAGTACACGGTCAACGTACACGCCACTCCTGGCCCCCACTGTTGTGGTGATATGGAAACATAGGTCGTCCAACACACAGAACCATTACTGCTGTGAAACCCCAAAACTGATAAGTCTGTAATTATCAGAGGCTTCTATGGTGTCAGATCTCATAGATCACATCTGGAATCTGTCACATCACATAGACCTCATCTACAGTTTCATGACACCACAGCTACAATATATCACATCTCATAGACCAGCCAAATAGCGCTTGTCAGTTCTCATAGATTAACATGTAGAATAGTCACATCTCATAGATCACATGTAGAATATGTCACATCTCATAGATCACATCTAGAATATGTCACATCTCATAGATCAATGTAGAATGTATCACATCTCATAGAATCACATGTAGAATGGTCATCTCATCGATCACATGTAGAATGTGTCATCTCATCGATCACATCTAAGATATGTTACATCTCATAGATCACATGTAGAATGTGTTCATCTCATAGATCACATGTAGAATGTGTCATCTCATAGATCACGAGAAGTGTCATCTCATAGATCACATGTAGAATGGGTCATTCATAGATCACAGTAGAAGGTGTCATCTATAGATCACATTAGAAATGTATCACAACATAGATCACAGTAGAATGGTCTCACATCTCATAGATCACATGTAAACATAGTCACAGATCTCATAGATCACAATTAGAATATGTCACATCTCTAGATCACAAGATAGAATATGTCACATACTCATAGATCACATGTGAATAGTCACATCTCAAGATCACATGTAGAATGTGTCATCTCATCGATCCAATCAGACAATATGTACATCTCACGATCACATGTAAAAACTCACTCTCAAGAACCCATGTAGAATGTGTCATCTCATCGACACATGTAGAATGTGTCACATCTCATAGACACAATTAGAAATATGTCACATCTCATAGATCACAGGAGAAGTGTCAATCTCAGCGATCACAGTAGAAATGTGTCACATCTCATAGGATCAACATGTAGAATGTGTCACATCTCATAGATCAATGTGAATGTGTCACATCTCATAGATCACAATAGAATATGTCACATCTCATAGATCACATGGAGAATATGTCACACCATGATACATGAGAATATGTCACATCTCATTAGATCACATGTAGAATGGTCATCTCATCGATCACAATTAGAATATGTCACATCTCATAGATCACAATTAGAATATGGTCACATTCAATAGATCACATGTAGAATGTATCACATCTATAGATCACATGTAGATGTGTATTCACGATCACATCTAGAATATGTCACATCTCATAGATCACTCTAGAATATGTCACATCTCAAAGATCACAATTAGAATATGTCCACATCATAGACACAATGAGAATATGTCACATTCATTAGATCAAATAGAATATGTCACATCTCATAGATACAATTAGATATGTCACATCTCATAGATCACATGTAGAATGTATCACATCTCATAGATCACATGTAGAATATGTCACAATCTCATCGATCACAGAAGAATAGTCACATCTAAGATCACATGTAGAAGTATCACATTCATAGATCACATGTAGAATATGTCACATCTCATAGATCCAAAGTAGAATGTTATCACATCTCATAGATCACATGTAGAAATGTCACATCTCATAGATCACGATGAAGAAATGTCACATCTCATAGATGACATGAAGAATATGTCACATCTCATAGATCACATGAAGAATATGTCACATCTCATAGATCACATGTAGAAGTATCACATCTCATGATCCTGTAGAATAGGTCACATGTATAGCAACATGTAGATGATCACATCTCATAGATCACATGTAGAATGTATCAATCTCATAGATCACATGTAGAATATGGTCACATCTCATAGATCACAAGTAGAAGTATCACATCTCATAGATCACATTAGAATATGTCACATCTCAAAGATCACATGAAGAATATGTCACATCTATAGATCACATGTAGAATGTATCACATCTCATAGATCACATGTAGAATGTATCACATCTCATAGATCACATGTAGAATATGTCACATCTCATAGATCACAAGTAGAATGTATCACATCTCATAGATCACATGTAGAATATGTCACATCTCAAAGATCACAATTAGAATATGTCACATCTCATAGATCACATCTAAAATATGTCACATCTCATAGATGACATGTAGAATATGTCACATCTCATAGATCACATCTAGAATATGTCACATCTCATCGATCACATCTAGAATATGTCACATCTCATCGATCACATCTAGAATATGTCACATCTCATCGATCACATCTAGAATATGTTACATCTCATAGATCACAAGTAAAATATGTCATATCTCATAGATGACCACTGACTATAATACAACAGATGTCAGAGATGGAAACATATCTAGATGCTGAACCACTGAATCTGTAGTGGGGACAGAAAGTATTCAGACCCCTTTAATTGTTTCACTCTTTTCATTCAATGCAGCCAATCAGTAAGATCAAAAAGTTATTTAATTAATTAAATTAGATGTACACACATCTTGACAGAAAAATACTGAAATGTAGATATTTATTAAACAAAAAAAAACTGAAATATCACATAGTCATAAGTATTAAGCCGCTTTGCTGTGACACTCATATGTAACTCACATGCTGTCCATTTCCTTCTGATCCTAATTGAGATGGTTCTACTCCTTCGTTGGAGTCCAGCTGTGTTTAATTAAACTGATTGGACTTCATTAGGAAAGGCACATGCCTGTCTATATAAGACCTCACAGCTCACTGTGCATGTCAGAGAACATGAGAATCATGAGGTCTAAAGAACTGCCCAAGAAGCTCAGAGACAGAATTGTGGCAAGACACAGATATGACCAAAGTTACAAAAGAAGTAAAAAGCAGGACTCCAATAATGGAGTAGAACCATCACAAGGAGGATCAGAAGGGAAAGGACAGCATGTGAGTGTGACAGCAAAGGGTCTGAATACTTATGACCATGTGATATTTCAGTTTCTTGCTTAATAAATTAGCAAATCTATCTTCAGTTCTGTTTTTTTCAAGATGGGGGCAGAGTGTACAAAACCCTTCTTTTGATTTGGCTTTTTTTGCAACTTTCTGTTTTTGGATTGTCATGCAGACAAGTATTACAAACTTTCCCGAGCCCCTGAATGGCGAGAAATTCATTTATACATATCCCGCAACATCAAAACCCTGTAATAATATACATATTAAATAGCCGGTGGAAAGCTGGGGAATATCCCCAGAGCCCCGTATAGGTAAGTGGTTCCAAAATGAATTGCCACCCAACATTCCCAGGTTTCAGAACAGCAAATCAACCAGTTAACACACTGATACATGTTCTCCCTCTTGGTAATATTAGTCACCCAGCTTTCCCAGACAATAAGTTCCCTTCTGCACTGTAGATACACCGTGACCTTGTAGATTGTCAGCCCCTCTGGTCAGGGGCTGCATCTGTTAATGCGCAGTGTATCCCAGCCTGTGGCGCTGCTATAGACACGAGGTATCTGCTGTGTATGGAGGCAGGTGACGCAGCGCACGGCTTCAGGTTGCCGCAGTTGCTTTCTCGTGAATCCTTGCGCTGTAAAAGGCAGCTCGGCTCCATCTGGATCTCCATAGCAACGGCTCCATGTCAGCGCTCATCTCCGAGCGTTGATTCTGCCAGGAGCGATTGTCAGGCTGTGACCCATTGATACAATGTATCTTTACTGCGGGGCTTACGGTACAATGTATCAGTACAGTCACTGCTCAGACTGATTCCTAGCTGCAATACCAGACACAGTTTATGGCACCAGGGGCGCTGTTTGTCCTGATCCTGGACAACCTATTTATGGATAAGCTTAGGTTACACTTGAGGTGGCTTCATCGCTTTGTTATAGATCCTCATGTTGTTCAGCCATTGTCTAGTTTAACCCTGGTAGCTGTGGCTGTGCGCTAAACCCCAAGACTGACTCCAGGGATAGAAATAGGAATTTATATAAACAGAACCTGTCATTAGTAGTGACCATACAGACTGCACCCAGTGTTAAATATTGTCCCTGGAGAGATGTGTAATCATACCTTTGTGTATGTTGTTAGTAGCTGCAGGACTGTGAAATATGTATTTATATTCCAGAATTGTAGCTTCTCCAAGTTCACTTGGGCTGTGTCCTCACACTGCTGAGCTCTCTGCAGCTAGTGTAAGGGATAGTCCCTGGAGAGATGTATAATCATACCATTGTGTATGTTGTTAGTAGCAGCAGAAATGTGAAATATGAATCTGTGCACTAAGCTGCTTTACAGTCCCTGCCCTCTTTTCTGAGATACTGCTGTAGTATCCAACTAGAAGTCTGCTATAGCTTTCACTCAGAAGAGAAGTATTAAACTGTATTAACAGCTTACTTAAGAAAGCTAAGAGCACAGCACTGGAGAAGCTACAATCCTGGAATATAAATTATTATTTCACAGTCCTGCTGCTGCTGCTGCTAAAAACATACACAAAGCTCTGATTACACAGCTCTGCAGGGATAATACCTGACACTGGCTGCAGAGAGTACAGAGCACAGCAGTGTGAGGAAAAAACCCCTGTGCACTTGGAGAAGCTACAATCCTGCATTATTAATCCATATTTCACAGACATATTGCTGCTAATATTATTCACCCCCAAAAAACTGCCCCCTATTTGTGTATGAGAGGCAGCCGTTACTTTGTACTCGCTGTGGACATGGACTGATATTGATGTGTATCTGTACAGCGCTGCAGAATATGTAGGTGCTATAGAAAACTGAAATAAAGATAAAGTCCCCCCTAGTACACAGCAATGAATTAACCTCTCGTGTTCCAGAATACCTTCTCCTCCCAGATACTGTGCAGGGGGGGGGGTCTCTGATACAATGTAATATGGGGAATAGGCAATGATTTATACAATATTTCAGTTACCCCCCAGGCATCTACGACAGTGTTTCGGGAGTCCTGGAGATTGAGGGAACCACACTGTTTGAAGCTATGGCAGGGCAAGGGGTAGCATACCCCAGACCTAACTTTGCTTGGGGCCCCAGAAATACTAAAGCCGTGGTCACGTGACCTGTCACCTGCACGATTCCCGGATTATTGCTATAGATTAGCACATATAGAGTTAACAGCGTCACAGCAGCAATGGTGCAGTCTATGGAGGACTCACCTTTGTGTTGATCGAATACTGAGGAATTGCTGAAATCCATGATGTCGGCTACCAGGAAGGATCCAGGGAGGATGGGGGATGTCACTGCAGAGGATACATGTGCTGCCAGGGACACATCTCACAGGAGACTCACGGCCAGGACATGGCCGGCCCCACCACCGCCACCATCGCGTACATCCAGCATTGTGCTGCATGAATCATAGCCGGAGCACAGGGAATCCAGATCTCTGGAATCAGGAACCAAACACAGACCTCAGGATGAAGAAGAAGCTGGAGCTGCACTGAGCATGTGCACAGCACACACATGGAGCAGGAGCTGGGGAGGAGGTGCACCCCCAGACCAGCACAGGAGAGGATCCCAAAATATAATAACATTAATATAAACAATAGTGACAACAATGTAATAATAAAATGCAGAACTATAATAATGACATCAATAATAAGACTAATGATAAAAATATATTTAAAGACAATAATAATATTAATATTTTGAAGACTTTCCCCTCCAGAGGTGCATATGATCATATCTATACAAAAATATGGTATGCACTATATAATGTACCATACATAATACTATTCAATATCATATGATATTCTATAAGGTATACCATCCATGATGCCATATATCATACCATACAGCTTATCATATAATAAAACATACATCATATCATACATTGCACTATTCACTATAACATACAATATACCATATATTATACCATACAATACACCATACATCATATCATACAATACACCATACAGTATACCATACAGCATATCATATATTACACTATACCATACAATACACCATACATCATATCGTACAATACACCATACAGTATACCATACAGCATATCATATCATACAATATACTATACAATACCCCACACACAATAAAATGCAAATCATCACTACAATACAATTCAATATCAATCCAAACAAAGTCAATACACCAACTCTCCACTCCCCCCTCCTCTGTTAGAGCGTGCACAAACCGTCCCGAAACCCAGGAAATATTCCAGCACAAACCACACACGTCCAAATGTTTGTACTGGATCTGTGTAACGAAAATGGAAAATTGGTTAAATGGTTAATAAAAAACTATCTGATAAAAAAAACACACACACGTCCAGCATTCTCCGATGTAGTAAAAAAATCTTGACTTTATTCCTTCTTTAAAACATACATCGATACAGACTAACAATTTCCATTGGCAAAACGTTTAAGATCAACACGTTTCAGCCATTGTGCCCTTAATCATGATCATAACATACATCATATTATACAATATACTATACATTACACCATATACTCTAACATACAATATACTATATATTATACCAGTGATGGGCAACCTTTTGAGCTTGGTGTGTCAAAATTCGCCAAAAAAACCAGCATAACTCGGGTGGTGTGTCACCTTGACAAAAAAATACATAATTTTGTGATATTTATAGTTTAAATAATAAAAATGTATACTATTCAATTTCTAGGGTACTTTAACTGTAGGTTGTCTGATTGATTCTACCATATACTGGCATTCTACAGTATGGCAGTATATGGGGATTTTCCCAATCATCTATTACTATGTGCAAATCACACATTGTAATAGATCGGTTACAATCAGACAGGTGTGTAAATGCTTCACAGGTTATAGCGAGGGAGCAGGTGCCACTGTCTGCATCTCCCTTATGCCCTCTTGGCATGGAGAAGGTGTGAGGAGCAAAATAATCGCAATGTCTGGCGAATTGCAAGGCGTTGCAATTATTTCAGGGCTTGTACGTCACAAAACAGACACACAAGCCCTGATGACTGTCTTCTATCATACAGTGCACTGACCTTACTTACTATATGATGAGAGTTGTTGTCCTCCCTTGCCCCTGCTGTGGAGATGGTCAGTGTAGAGGAGGCAGCTGCTGGGACATCACACAAGGCAGCAGCGATGTGACCTCTGACTGTGTTGCCATCCGCCCCCCACCACAATTATCAGGAGCTGCAGAGGACTCTCCCGGGTGTAAGGGCGGGTCACCTCTCCTGCTGTGCCCCAAGCTGATACCTGTTCTGACTGGAGACACTAGGCACAGCTCACACATGGGGAGAGGTCGGCCCGGGGAGGAGGAGGAGGGGGGAGTGCTGGAAGCTCAGTGCAATCTCTCAGCCTCCCGGCTACTGCACCTGGTCATGTAGGATGAAACTTAACTCTCAGGCAGCCGCGTGTCAGTGAAAATGGCTATGCGTGTCAGCACTGACACGCGTGTCATAGGTTAGCCATCACTGTATTATACCATACAATACACCATACAGTATACCACACATCAAATCACACAATACACCATACATCATATCATACAATATAACATAGATCATTCAATATACCATACAATACCCCACACACTATAAAATACAAAACATCAATACAATACACCATATACTATACTATACTATACACTATACAATATTACAGAATGTAAAGCGCTGCAGAATATGATGAGGCTATATAAATAAAGATAAGCAATACTACTATACAATACCCCATATAATACAACATAGACCATACACTATGCAATAGAATAACCCATACAGTATACCATACTATACACTATAACATAAATCATATCAAACAATACTTAATAATCTATATAGTGCCATACACTATACAATACACTGCACTATAAGGTATACCATAAAATCTCCCATACAATGTACCATACAATACACTAATACATAAATATATAACACCATGACATGTCCTTGCAGCCACTACCCCAAGAGAAGGGGGGGGGGGGGACAATACTACTATATTAGCGGTATAAAGTCCTATGCATTGAGCTCCCCCTAATGGTGGTCGCAGGTAGGAGGTTTTGTCATGTTTTGTGGCAAGGAAGCAAAGGATGTGGTAGTGCTGTATTGCAGGGATTTACCCTCACAATGATTGCTGTCAGTATATGAGAATCCTCCTGTCCCAATTCAGAGGTATTAGGGTCAGGGAGTAAGAGTTCTTCCTATGGAGAAGTAAGGCAGGCGAGACTTCTAGTCCTTGATGCTCCACTAAGGGGATTATGGGAAATATGCAAATACGTTTTCTAGGATGGAAGCATAATGTGGGATTAAAGTTAAACCAAGATAGCAAAAGAGGCATTGGGGCTTATTAACGAAGGGTTGCGCTGCTCACTTTCATCGGACTGTGCGTTGTTTTCTGGGATTACACGGCTTGGATACATTTATAACAGGGGTTTGCGCTGGGATTGTGTCGCACGCAATCGGATTGTGGCACAGCGACGCCAGCTTTCATACTACAGAAATCAGGGGGCGGCCATCTGACGATCCGACTGATTCGGACTGAGCACAGGATTTAACTTTCAAATTGTGTCGCACGCCCACAACTTACATGCACCAGGAAGAAGAAGGTGAACTCTGTCGGACCTGCGTGGGGGAAGCGACACATGCAGGATATCGGGAGCATTATCGTCGGACTATGCACTTTTGGAGAACTCCAATGGACGGGTTACTTAATGTGCCCCATTGTTTCTGTTGTCTCATGCGGGAAAATGTATTTGCATACTTCCCATAATCCTTTTAGTCAATTACTATAAGTCTCCTTAATTGGAAAAATCTCCATACTTCCTGACCATAGTCAAGAGCCTCTCAATCAGCCAAACCAGTTCCCTACAGTCTGAAGTCTAGGCTTTCTGCTTTACCCTTGGGAGGGCGCTATACATCTGCCCATCACAGCCGCCTTGTATCTCAGCAGATGTCAGGATTCTGAGGGAGCAGTATACGCAGAGTCTGTGTATTATGGAGGTCAGTGAAGAGTATTATATAAGAGAGCGTCGCTGTAGGAATTCTAATAACCATATTATAGGACACACTAATGAGACAAAGCCGCCATATGGGAAGAGCGCTGCAGGGTAATGAGGCTACAGCTACGCTGGATATATCTGTGCCAGGACATAGGGTTACAGATTAACCATCATGTCACAGGTGTGGGGCTTCTAATACTGCAAAATAAATAATTGCCTAAATAATACCGCCATATGGTGTAGTAATAATAGAAATGTAGATATTCCATAGCAGTAAGTGGACTTCTACAGCTCTACAGGTAGGGTATGACTAAGGCCACACAATTTGCTTAAGGTGCCCGAAACGCGTCAGCCAGCATGGATGGCAATACCTACCTGCTAGTTGTTTAACATACGGTATATTGAATAAATCAAGAGTTTTTAATTGTGGCGCTGGGCTCCTTCTTGTTTTTTCAAGCATAATTATAGAACCATACAGTAGCCGAATAATGCTGCCATACAACGTAGTAATAATAGGACTATAATACCCAAATAATACTGCTATATGGTGTAGTAATAATAGGACTACACAGTACCCAAATAATATCGTCTTACAAAAAAAAAAAACTGCCACAATGAAATTTTGATGGTATTAGGTGTGGCCTAATCATTATTAATAGCAATATCATTATGCTGTGTTGATACTGATCTTGATGTCAATCCAGTTTTTAGGGTCACTTTCATGATCCTGTTATTACTGGATAGTCTAAGGGCTGTGCTTATGTGGACACACTATTTAACAACACTGAAAATGTATGCTTTTTTGTATGTTTATCGAGCGTTTGGCTGGTGTGAATCGATTTTTTCATAATTTCTAAAAGTGTAAGCAGCAGTATTCACATTTTCACAGCTGCTTACACTTTCAGAAATAAAGACAAGCAGACCCCCTTACCTAATGCACATTAAGGGCCATATTTATCACTTTTGTGCGCCTAAGTGTAGTAGTTGCGCCTAAATTCTGGCGCACTGTTTTGCCAGAATTATCACCAACTGTGATAAGGTAATTTCCTGCCTCTTATTAATCACTTTACTTTAACAAACTTTAGGCGCAATTTTGGTGCAGTTTAGGCGCAATGTTAGATTCAGGCAGTTACATGTGATCCTGCTACAAGCTCCTCTCTGCTTCTCCCACTGCTCAGAATGAAGATAACACTCACAGCAGCACCCAGGTGTGTGACACCCAGCACCCAGTGACCTCCTCAGCAGGGGCTTCTCCTGGAGGGGATCCCCCAGTGCTGAGCTCCTGCTGCACCCCTGTAATTCTGCATAGTATCCCCCTCAGACACACTGGTGATACTGTGCAGAATTACATGGGGGACACTTGTATGTAGTTTCTGCAACATTCTGCAAAGTTCTCTTCTCTCTTGCTTTGAGCTCAGGATTCTGCAGAATGCTTTGTAAATAGAAGGTGATGAACTGTAAATAGTGTCTGCAGAGTATCTCATGCCTGTATTATATGTTCTAGTGTCTGCAGTGTCTGGCTGAGCTCTGCTGCTAGAAATGAGCTGTTCTGCAAAGGGGCTCAGTGCTTTCTTCTCAGATAACGCCACCTTCGGGCTGGAGTGTTTTTGCGCCTAAATGAAAACGTTGCAAGTGATGAATATCATTAGGCGCAGCAACACATCTGGATTGGTAAGATAGATGAGGGAAAGCTGGTTATTTTTGCGTGGCTAGTTTGGCGTTTAGTCGCAAAAATGGCGCAAAAACGGTGCGCCTGAATGAAAAGGCGCAAAAACAACAGAAAAAACGAGTGATACATGTGGCCCTAATTTCACATTTTATACTACTACGCCACATTGCATACATAGGTATACGACTATCACAGGCTTGTGCTATAAAGAGATTTAGGTCTCCACAATGGTCTAGAGGTTTTAAAATGATCTAATGTTTAGAGCCTAAAAACAGTATTATAGCAAAATATGTACAGAAACTATAACATAACTAAACATATCACATGAAAACAGTACCAAAACCTAACTAACTGCAAAGATACAGCAGCAGAACCAAGATTACTATATAGATACAGGACAAGAACAATGCTTACTACATAGATATGGTACCAGAACCAAGAATACCTACATATTTTATTGCAACCAATATTACTACATAGATAGACCACAACCAAGCAATACTGCACCAGATTTATCACAGTGTCTGATGCTCAGACTATAACAGGAAGTCACAACACACAGATCATTGGTTATATCAGCACTTACTATATATCCAGTGACCAAATATGACACTTTTAATTTTAGGATTTCTCTTTCATTTTCTTCTCCTACCTGGCCGTCATCTTCTTCCAGCCATGACTTCTTTCTGTAGACTTAGCAACAAAAAAATGTAATGTTTTCACTACATCATCTCCAACATCTTGAAGGAAATCCACCATCAAACCAGGGTCATTACTCATAGATCCAGGCACCATAACTACGGTAATCTTCTTGTTGCTGGCAGGCTATATACTGGGTGAGTAGTGGCTGGCGGTCTACATACTGGGGGGGGGGGGGGGGGGAGGCAGGGTATATACTGGAGATAAGGGGCTGGCTGTATACTGGGGGTAGGAGCTGGATGAATACTGGGGGGCATGGGCTGCTGACTATATACGAGGGCAGAAGCTGGCTATATACTTGAAGAGCAGGGGCTGGCAGGCTATATACTGGGGGTAGGGGGCTGGCCATATAATGAGGTGCAGGGGCTGGCTGTATAGTGGGGGGCCTGGCCTGGCTATATACTAGGGAAGCAGGGGCTGGCAGGCTGCTTACTGGGGGGCAGGGCGCTGGCTATATACTAGGAGGCATATTACTGTATACTGGGGGGGTATTGGTTGGCTGGCTGAATACTGGGGGGCAGGGGAGCTGGCCAGCTATATACTGTGGGGGGGGGGGGGGGGGGGGGGGGATATATACTGGGGGGAAAGGGCTTTTCAGTTTTATACTGGGTGGAGGAGGTGACCAATGTATTTCCCACCCTCGGCTTATACTCCAGTCAATAAGTTTCCCAGTTTTTTTGTGTTAAAATTAGGTACCTTGGCTTATACTCATGGCGGCTTATACTAGAGTATATATGGTACTCCCCATTCCCCCACTGACAGCACACACTCTCCCCTCCTCCACCGACAACACACACTCACCCCTCAATGACAACACACACTCCCACCTCCCCCATTCACAGTACAAATGCTCCACTATTCCACAATCATAGCACTCACACTCCCCCACTGACAACACATATACTCCTCCACTGACAACACACACTCTCACTCCCCCACTGACAATGCACTCTCCGCCTCTGCCACTGATGACACACATTTTCCCTCCTCTACTGACAACACACACTTCCCCCACTGACAACACCCACTTCCCCTCCCCCATTGACAACACAGACTTCCACTTCCCCACTGGCAACAGACACTCTTCCCTCCCCCACTGACAGCACACCATTCTTCACCGAGACATCTCACCACTCACTACAGACAGGACTTCCCTTACCTCACCTTCTTCTCCAGCAGTCCACCATGCTGCCTGTCTGGGGCTATGCTGTGGGGTGTGCTGAGTCTGCTACCTCTGCACTGCCCTCCTCCTCTGTGCCTCCTTATAAGAAGATGTGTTTATTATATGGATGCAGAATTGTGAGATAGCAGTGCAGGGGGAAGTACTGGGGTCACTGGGGGTCACAATGGTAAATGAGCCAGAATAGTGTATCCAAGTCCAGTCTGTTCATCTCACAGAACATAACAACAATAACAAACCATCGCTGAAAGAAAGCCTACTTATATGTGCAACATCCCCCACCGGGACCTAGCCTTTTCCTGGGGCCTGGAGGCAGCCGGGGCCCAGAATACCAGAGTGGCTGGCTAGTGCGGCCTAGGCACGCTGATGTCAAGGTGCTTGGTATGATACCATATAAAGTGGGGCAAGAACAACCAAAGGGTATATACATGAGCTGGTGCACAATATAATCACCTGAACAACAAAGAAGGAAAAAGTGTGCACCAAAAAAAGCTCTGTCAATGTAGTATGCAACAAAATCATATAAACTTTATTCAATGCAAGAACGGGATACATGTATGACACACATCTAAAACATGAAATTTACACAAATATCCACTGGTGACCAAGGTCCAGGTCAGCACAGTAAAGACCCCTGCTAGTTCATCCTGTGGCAAAATTAAAATCCTCCCAACCAAAGGAATGTAGGGGATGACCAAATATCAAAGGTTCAGATAACAAACAAATGCGGATAATTGTGTAAATTTCATGTTTTAGATGCTTTTAGATGTGTGTCATATATGTATCCCGTTCTTGCATGAATAAAGTTTATATGATTTTGTTGCATACTACATTGACAGAGCTTTTTTTGGTGCAAACTCTTTCCTTCTTTGTTGTTAAGGTGCTTGGTATGGGGACCGGAGGGCTGTCCTACAGCCTGGCAGGTCTCCAGCAGGTGGTGTGTGCAAGAAATATGGAGGGAGAGGCTGATGTACTGGTTCTGCCTGGGGCGACCCCTGAGTGTCTGAAAGACAGGTCCCTGGGTAATGGATGGGGGAGCCCGTGGTGGTAACAGCCGTATACAGGGATGATACGGAGGCAACGTTGTGCAAATCAACTCACGGTTCTTTGTTGAACAACAGGTAGCAGGCAACGGGCCTA
The DNA here is from genome assembly GCA_019512145.1 of Engystomops pustulosus. Classification (NCBI taxonomy): domain Eukaryota; kingdom Metazoa; phylum Chordata; class Amphibia; order Anura; family Leptodactylidae; genus Engystomops; species Engystomops pustulosus. The sequence goes on from CM033641.1 coordinate 305,277,905, forward strand.
AACGGTCAACTGCAGATCTGGATTCTGGTACTGGAGTGGTCATGGAGAGGGGTCCTCAGGAATAATGCACCAGCCTGGTAGTAGATGCAGGCTGGAATAGTTGAGGTGGAGCTGTGTCCAAATTGTGGAAGCTGCAGCTCTGGTTAGAGTCTCCTGACTCAGGGTCCTGGGATTGGTTTCTCTGTCAGTACTGAGAGGGATTTTTATGCAGGGCCCCAACAGCCCTCTTGACTTTTGTAAGGTGAGTCCTAATTAACCCTTTCATGATTGAACATAAAAACTAAGACACACGTCAGTCTCTTAGTGTATGTAAAGATCTTCTCCAATAATTAATGGAGGGGGGTCCCCGTATATTTCAAAATTAATTGACCTAATTAATTGATTGGGCCAATATATAAAATAGTTCACGAGGGGTGCAGTATATTAAATAATTAATTGAGGTGGGCCCAGTGTATTACGGATGCGGTCACATGTACCGCTATTTATTTTTAAAATTTAGTCCGGCCCTCTGATGGGCTGAGAGGGACAGTGGACGGCCCCCTATGTAAAAAGTTTGGGGACCCCTGCTTTAGGCTTTAAAATGCTTGCCTCCTTAGTAACAACAGAACTGTAAAATGTTGATTTTTTTTTTTTTTTCTCCCCGTATTAGTTTCTCCAAGTGCATTTGGGGTTTGTTATCTCACTGCTGTGCTCTCTGCTTCCATTGTTGGGTATTGTCCCTCCTAGATGTGTAGTCTTCAATTACAGAAATGTAAAATATTTCAAAGTCCTAATTCTACAAACATACACATGGTGACAACAACACTAGCTTGATAGAGCACAGCAGTGTGAGCAGAATCCTCCAGTGCACTTGGATGAGGTACGATCCTGGAATATAAATCCATAATTCATAGTCGTACACAAATGTATGATTATATATCTCTCCAAGGAAATATCTAACACTGGATACAGAATTCTGCTTACTAGTGCATGTACTAATGAAAGTACTACTTGGTTGATGCCAGTATTCATGTCATATACCTGTGGTGGGGGAACCAATAGCACAGTCGCCAGAATTGACCAGACAGGACTTGTGGTCCCAGCCAGTAACCCATTCTTGTTTGCTTAACCCCTACGGGACACAGCCTCTTTTGGCCTAAAGGACGCAGCCCCATTTTTCAAATCTGGCCTGTGTCACTATAAGTGGTTACCAGCCTGGTCTGCTCATGGTACAGAAAAACTCAATGGCCCAGATATATCAAACCTGGTGCAAAGTGCCTTAGTGCCATTTGCCTAATGTGCACTTTCTGTGGCACACAATCTTAGTAAATCTGGTCTGTTGATGTCTGGGATGTGCACACAGTTGCATAGTTTTTTTGGTGCACTTTACTTCATGCTGTTATGGCGCAACTCAGTAATAAATGTGGTGCAAACTGTGACTTAGCAATACCACGTGTTGGACAAAGTGCAACCACGACATAAAAGTGGTGCAAACACTTCATAAATACACATGCAAGCTGCAGAGATATTCTTTTTAGGACAAATTTAGAAAAAAAACTGGACCAGACACAATGGGGCTCATTTACTTACCCGTTCCTGTGCGATCCCCTCGGTGCGTTGTCCGACGATCCTGCAGAGCTGCAGTGATTCACAAAGATTGTGCGCCCGAGATCCTGCATGTGTCTCCGGAGTTTACCATCTTCTTCCCGGTGCATGTAAGTGCTTGGTATTGCGACACAATTTAAATGTTAAATCCTGCACGGCCAACCCCCTCGATTTGTGTTGCGTTAAAGCCGCTGCGATTGTGACACAAAACGATCAAGTGCGACACAATCCCCAGCGCGATCCCCGAAAACGTCATAAAACCCGACGAAAATGCAGCCGCGGGATCTTAGATTTTAAAAATGTTGGATTGTCATAAGAACCAAGATTAACAATAAACCTTAATTTGTATCTAGGGGTCATTTGTAAGTCGGGTGTTCTTAAGTAGGGGACTACCTGTACATAAAAAAATATTTGTGTGTTCCCACCAATTGCAGTGTCCTATGTGTGGCTTATATAATGAAGCCCTTATAATATATCTACACTAAAAAACAGAAACATCACAGGGCTCCTACACGCTGCAGATGTACAGCTGAAGTTTTCGAAATGTAACCCGGCTTCTGACGTCACTTCCGGTGTTGCTTTCCATCTGCATCATACATCCATATTGCCTAAACCCATTGGACCAGGCCATATTTAACCTAATCAAGACCAAATTTTTTCAGGTTTTCGCATTCTTTCAAAAGCCGTAATATTTAGTTTTTTTTTACATTTACAAAACTGTCTGAGGGCTTATTGTCTGTAGGACAAATAATTTTTAGTGCCGTCAGTGCCATACACTAGAAATGTGGAAAAATTCCAAATGTGATGGGAAAAAAAATATTTGAGCAATTTTTTATGGGTTTTATTTTAAAGGCTTTTCACTGATCCAGATGACATATCCACTTTATTCTTTGGGTCAGTATAATTGAAAAGTTATTAAGCATTCACAGCGTGTGATAATAGTTTTTATATCGGATATTTGATATCTGGGGATATCTGAGATATTGATGATTTCACTAGTGTATTTATTTTTACATGCGTTCTAGGGAAAGGCTGGTGATTAGAATTTCTTATTTTGTTATTTTTTACATAGTTATTTCTTTTTTTACTTTTATTTCAAGCCCCCTAGGGTTCAAGTACCTGAACCCTAGGGGTACTTGAACCCTAGGGGATCTGATCACTAATACAATATACTCCAATACAACTGTACTGCAGTATATTGTGAATATAACGCCTCTCTATTACCACTGGCAAACTGAAATAGACAATGCCAAATTACAGGTTCACAGCTGTCACTGCAACTGATCAGCGCCCTCCAATGATGTCACGGGGCTGGCGATCATCTGCTAATATGGCAGTGTCCATGTATGACACCTAACTGGTTAACTAAAAATTAAGTTCATTGGTTGCCAAGGACTGACCCCTCTCCATATGTGGCAGGTGTCAGCTATATAATACAGCTATCCAACCAGTAAACGTAATTTTACCTTGACAAGTCATGAAAAGGTTGATCAGACTGTCCACAATTTAGCAAGGTCTATTTCCTGGAGCTACTGACTCATAGATGCAGGTCCTTACACATGTGGGCGGCTGCCAGAGAAGAAGGTGAAGGAAGTGATGTAAGGGGGGGGGGGTGTTTTTGGCAACTTCTCTATTTACATATTTACAAGTAGTTGTTTGGTTATTTCCTGCCAGACATGAACCGGTAGTCACTGACCCTTCAGACGTCTCCATGCAAATTCACGGCTCAATGTCTTTGGACGCATCTTCTAGTAAATTATGCAAACATAAAAAAATGAAAAATCACAGAGAGACGAGGCAGGAAGCTCCAGAAATGCCTCCATAGACAAAAATAGATGAATAGAGAAAAGTTTAGGACAAAGTTCAGAAACTCTTGGTGTGCCCCGGCTGGTCTGAGAACTGCTGACTAGACGTGACCTTGTTTAGCTTCTCTAATCTGGTGGGATCATAGGACGTGTCACTGCTGTGTGAGGCATCATTCCTGACTTGGAGGAATAGAATAGAGAGGCTATCCTCTCAGCGTCCACAGCATAGCACCAGCCTGGTCTGCTCATGGTACAGAAAAACTCAATGGCCCAGATAATGCCACGAACATGAGCTGACCATTCTATACTTACCAGACCCCCAAAAATACCAGGTCCCTATCAGTGTCACAATTATCAGTGCCACAATTTCCTGTCCAAACAAAAATCAGCCACTATGTTCCAAAATCAATGCAAATCGTAGGATGATGGTTTAGTTTCCATAACAATGCTAAAAAAGTCAGTAGTCATGTAATGATTGTCCTTGCTGTCCCCTTTGAAGTACCAATCATACTGCCACATAAATACAGGTATCCCCCATAGCAATGATAGCGCGAATGTCCCATAAAATATCAGCAAAAGTGCCAACAGTGCAAATCATGGACTTGGACTCTTCCTTTAGTCACTCAAGACTGTGAAGACCTTAAGGGGGCCATTCATTACTTTTGGCATAAGTTATTTTTTTTTTATGCACCAAATTTTAGCGCTGATTTTTACAGTGATAATATATTGTGGTGCACGGCCTTAATGTATTAGGGACACAGTATCTAATAATGATCTAATAATGATCTAATAATGCTTAAAAAAATGCACCAAAAAAGTACCCCCCAGTAGCCAAAGTGCTTATCCAGCAGCCACAGCGCCCTGATGCTGCCCCCAGTAGCCACATTGCCCCTTCAGCAGCCACAGTGCCCCTAGTAGTCACAGTGCCTCCCCAGAAGCCACAGTGCCCCTCCAGCATCCACAGTGCCGTCACACTGCCCCAGGCCAGGATCCAGAGCACTCCCAAAGTAGCTCTTTCCTCTCTCCCCTGAAGTAGAACCAGCAGCCGTCTTCAGCATGTACCCGCTGGCTCTGAAGCCGGCATACATGATGTGATGACATCATCACATGTGTTGGCTTCAGAGCCAGCGCATACAGTGGGAAGTGCTGCTTGGGGAGAGCAAGGAAAGGTGAGTTTTGTATTGAGCATCTATGCTGCGCTCTTGATGAACGGAGCATAAGGGTAGGGTAACAAGAGGAGCCAAATGGTGATCAGTTGTACCAGTACCCTAAACCACACTGATACAATTGATTCAGGGGATGTAATTTTTTTCGTCTCCTGAGTGGGCCCCTCTAGCAACTTTGGGCCCCAGCTCTTGCCCGTGTCTGCCGGGTGCTGACGCCAGCCCTGGGTCCTTTGTTTTCTGCAGTCTATGACGTGTTTCATTGTTCCCAGACTATGAAGTACTTTAGTATCTAAAGATTGTGAGTTCCTTTATCTTGAAATTGTAAGGTTCCTCAGTATCTCCAGACTGTGAGGTCCATTATTGTTTTGCCATTGTGACAGTGTGTCTCCAGACTTTGAGGTCCTTTAGTTTCTCCAGACTTTAGGGAGCTTTAGTGTCTCCATAATGTGAGGTCCTTTACTGTCTCCAGACTTTGAGGTCCTTTATTGTCTTGCCATTGTGAGGTCCCTTTGTGTATCCAGACTTTGAGGTCCTTTAGTTTCTCCAGACTGTGAGGTCCTTTAGTATCTCCAGGTCATTTAGGATCTCCAGACTGTGAGTTCCTTTGGCTATGAGTGACCTTCCTCTGACATTACCAATTTTCAACTCAGCTAACAGTATGGCTGCTGTGTGTCCCTAAATAGCCGCTTCCTTCTAGATTTCACTTTAAATAACTTTTTGTCTGAACACCTGCAGGACGTGTCCGGAGCAAGGAATTATGTTTTCCTTTTCCTCTTCATAAGTCTGGAAGAGGGAGAAGCTGCAGTATCAAATGTAGAACAGGGCGATTACCGGGACTTCCCTCATCTAAAAATGATCTCTTTATATAACTGGAAGTAAATATAGAACTGTCCCCTATGGACAACCCTTTGTGGAACTCTCCTGTTAAAGGAATGGGCAACAAATGTCCATATGTACCTATAGGGAATATTGACATAGGAGAAGTCTTCTCTGTCAGATTGGCTCCTGACTTTGCAGACCGGAGTTGTCCTTAAAGGGGTTTTCTCACAAAACAATTAAGGCCCTATCCACAGGTGGGTCAGATGGGGTCTTGTGTAACTCCGTCGGACCCCTCTTTGCTACCCGAGATGAGCGGAGCAGCCGATCGTGCGTGTCCGGGCTGGCCTAATTATCTCAGGAGCAAAATAAGGTCTGGCAGTGGTACCTTGAACCCCCCTTTCTCGTGATAGGGCCTAACTTGTTTTATGGGAAAACCCTTTAATGTTTAGGTAAGGTTGCTATGGTATATTACCACTATCTGGACAATGCATTGAATTTTATACAAGTCTCCTACACCACCTTCTATTGTTGCTGCTCCAATCCCCACCTTTTACAGAAAGCAGTTGATGACATCATCACTCCTCCTCATTCCATATTCCCCACCTATTACAGAGAGTCCTCTCCCCTCTGCTCTTATTTTCAGACTTCTCCCTTGCATCATCAGTCCTCCTCATTCCTCTGCTGCCGCTTATCCATTCCCCACCTCTTGTAGAGAGAAATCGATCATAGAGGCCCAGAATACCAGAGTGGCTGGCTATTGCAGCAACTTTGTCATGGTGCTTGGTATGGGGACTGGAGGACTGTCCTACAGCCTGGCAGGTCTCCAGCAGGTGGTGTGTGCAAGAAATATGGAGGGAAAGGCTGATATACTGGTTTCTTCCTGGGGCATCCCCTGAGTGTCTGTAGGATGAGTCCCTGGGTGATGGATGGGGGAGCCCGTGGTTGTAACAGCCGTATCCATGGATCAAATGGAGGCAATGTTGTGCAAAACAAATATATTGAACAGCAGGCAAACGGCCAGAACGGGTAACAGCAGGCTTCGGATTACTGGAGTGGTCACGGAGAGGGTCCTCAGGAATGGCGCACCAGCCTCATAGTAGATGCAGACTGGGACAGTTGAGGTGGAGCTGTGTTCAAATCGTGGAAGCTGCAGCTCTGGGTTAGAGTCCCCTGACTCAGTTCCTGGGATCAGTATCTGTGGCAGCACTGAAGGTGTCCTCCACACTATCTCTGTCTCCACTCCTTGGGATCAGACCTGATACCCTGTGGTCCCCATGCACAGAGCTTTTATACTCCCCCTGGTCAGGTGGTAGCGCCTCTCCAATCACACTCCAGCTAACAATACAGCCACATAATTGGATAATTGCTTACACCAATTTAACAGTTGCCTTTCCAGGCAGAATCAACAGCTGCAATTACACAATATTCTCCTAGCATTATCTTCTGGGTGAGTTGTGCAGGCTCCCCAGATATATCCTGACATAGAGAGGGCGCTATTCGCAACTACCACCTTGCCTATACGTTTTCAAGGGTGTTACACAAGTTTCTTCCTAGCTCTATATTAACTATATTTAACTGTACAGAACAATGAGCATTACCCTAATCTAATGTTCCTGCAAGATATGAAGTGGTGCATGAGCAACAGGTGACCCTGCGCTGACACTGCACTGCATTCTTGGTTTATTTCTCAGATACCCTTAAATTTTTGTACATTTTTGGTTTTCATATTTTGGTTTTGTCTGAATGTACTGCTCCAGTGTATTGCTCTGCACTTAAGATTTTAATAAGGTTAAAGTTTTCCACCATATAGGCCTTTGCGCAGTTCACTGCAGGGGGCAGCACCTCCCACACCGCTGCCTTTCAGATTAAAAATTCCTAGACACAAAAGGCTCAGCCCACGGGACTTGTGCAGACAAACAATCAGCCCGCAGTGCTCCTCTAGGCACAAGGGGATTGGCAAGGCGCCCTTTAATATCATTAAAGTGTTTATAAAAAAAAATGTTCATTTTTGGCCAACTTTTCTCCAAGGCCGGTCCCTGCCCCCACGTCTGCACTGGAATGTGTTAATAATTTGCTTTGTGGAGATGAAAGGCTCTTTGATAGAGGAAGCATAAACAGATTTCAATGCGTCCAGAGGTTGGGATCCCACCGAAGGAGCCTGGTTTGTGAGGGAAGCAGCGATCATACCTGGACAACCCATACGTGCACGGTCAGAGGAGGGGCGCTGCGTGCACTGGAGTTAGAAAAATGGGGGCCATTCACAAGAAGTGCAGCAACTAATATTATTTAATACATTTCATGAAAAAACTGGAGTTGTCAGATGAGACTCACTCCCTAGTTTTCTTCTCCAAAGGATGAGAAAGTTCTTAGTAATGAGTAATGGTCCTTAGTACAGAACTTTAGGTCCTTCAAGTGCAAAGGTCTGGGAATTCAACTTTTTACAGGCCCAGGGGGATCATCTGCACCTGTGCACTGAGGAACAATTCTCCCCATAGCCCCCACAGGAGCTGACGACTATTTTGGGATCGGAGGTTTCTAATTAAATTAGTCAAGAGGATCTGGTCTGGTATTTGTTTAGCTGGTGTGGTTTGGGGTTGGGTCTGTTGTATAAATTTAAGAGGCTGTGGTCTGTATTTGTTGAGGGTTCTGGGGGTCACAGTAATAGTTTTGGGGGTCTGGTATGAGGTCTGGATTATTTATTGGCTCTGGAGTCTGTTTTAGTCTGGGGGGCCTAGTCTAGGAGTTTTGGCTAAGGAATTTATTTACGAGGTCTATCGATCTATATATCTTTTTTACAGTTTCTTGTCTAGAATCTTAAGGGGGCTGTATTAATCTAGTGGTTTGTAGTTAATTAAGGTGTAATTTTTTGGTTTGTGTATGTTGAAGGAATCTGGAATTCATATAATTTTTGGGGCTGCACTTATTAATTCGGCTTAAGGGACAATGGGTCTGTAATGGGTCTGTAGTGTCGGGCTGCAGGATGCTGTATTCAGAACCAGTATTGGAGGGGGGAGCAATTTTCCAGGGCCCCAAGCTTCCAGAGAGGGTCTGGAATTTGTATTTAATTAAGGTGTCATTTTTTTGGTTTGTTGGCTGTGATAACTATATACAGGGCTGCCATCAGGGGGTTTAATGTGACTGTATTCAGGGGGCCCCAAGGAGGAGATGGGGCCCTAAGTCACATAAAACACTCCTAGAGGCATAAAATTTGCCAGTCAGGGGCCCTAAACTTCCTAGTGGCAGTCCTGTCTCTATATCAAGCTGCTGACCTTTAAAAGAATGACTCCTCTTACAATGCACAGAGGTCTTTTACATAATGTGAGTGTTTCTGTGTCTAACATGTGAATAATATATATACATTTGTACATAAGTATCTATTTTATAAGCATACATTTTTGATTGATATACATATGTACAGTGGCGTAACAAGACCGTCGCTGATGCTCCCCATGCCGCACATTATACTTCAGCATACTCATATTTCATACATACACTCTACAGACATTTTACACATACACTTTGTATGCATAACATACATATATAGCACATATACGCTACACACACACTATACCTATACACTACAAATACACACACAACATATAAGAAACACTCAAATATAGGTACACATACATGCATATATACCCACACAAATACCCACATACTTGTACAATACTAATAATATTGCAGTAATGAATACATCACATACATAAATATATACCAGCTGGGAATATACTGCCTCATATTACTACCTTGTTTTCCTAAAAATAAGGCAGCTCCTAAAGAGGCAAAAGGTCTTCTTATCAGGGGATGTCTTATTTTTCCATAAACAAGCATTTCCATTTTTGTTGAACAAAAAAAAGAATATTTACAGTGGCGTAACTAGGAATGAGTGAGCCCCATAACAAACTTTTGATTGGGCCACCCCCGCTCCCGACCACAGCACAGCCACTCATGCCCTGCCCATTCCACATAAACAAGGGTTTTTAAATTTTAATTATACTGCTTTAAAACTAATTACAATAAGGGGTAAGGAATGATGCACCAAACACCTAAAAGGATCTCCCCTCACTAATAACATGCCCAGCAGTGGCCTCCCTTTACTAATTAAATGCCCCTATCGGCCTCCCTTCACTAATAAAATGCCCCTAGTGGCCTCCCTTCACTAATAAAATGCCCCTAGTGGCCTCCCTTCACTAATAAAATGCCCCTAGTGGCCTCCCTTCACTAATAAAATGCCCCTAACGGCCTCCCTTTACTAATAATAAACTTATATACTTTCCCTCCGGTGATGTCTTCTTCCCTGTAGCTCTACTCCTAGTCCGTCCACGTCAGGTCGCTTCAGTCACGTGACAAGTGGCGCGCATTGCAGCCTGGTGGAGTTACAGACGGTTGGTGGGCCGCAGACGTGGCGCCGGACAGGTAAGCAGTGGTCGGAGCATTGTGCCGCCGCCCGGGCCCTGAAGCTCACGGGCCCCGTAGCAACCGCTATGGCTGCTACGGCGGTAGTTATTGAATATTTATTAGTATACTGTAATCATGTCATCACAAACATCAACATTAACGTCGGAATTCCCTTAAGAAAGTCTTGTGACTCTACTTCCATGTAAAACAATCCTGGAATTTATGAACAAAAAGCAACATTTTTATATAAAGACCATCGTGCCAACAACTTCTCTACCATCTCAACAAACTCACGCTCAGTTTCTTGTGACTCCCTTCCTATTAAAATGATTGGCCACAAACTCCCATGTTTAGCACTTTCCTTCTATAACACTTCTTCAGGTAAATGCTCGTAGCGCACTTGCAATGCGGCTGTTAGTGATTTTATCCCATAAATTCTTCACCCATGTCACAACCTCTTGCAGTATCTAAAATATCTATTGCGCTGTGGGGTTTATCTTATTTTCACGGAAACAGGGTAACAACTGGTATTGCAGTCCAGGTCTGCCATCAGGAAATCACCCTATAAATCAGTTGTAGCTCGACCTTCAACCTCTGAGCTGTCTTGGTCTTCATTTTGGTGGCTCCTCACAGATGACAATTCTTCTCTATCAGTTAAGGGGCATCTACCACCAGGATCAAGGATTGTAAACCAAGCGCACTTACATGCTCATATGTGCCCCCTCTGGCAGGATGTATTCTTCTTTGAGCTTCCCACGCCCTAGTTTGTAAGAAACAAGGCTCCAAAAATTATGCAAATGAGCCCTAGGGGCTCCATTAACACCTATAGAGGTCGGAGCCCCTCAGGCTCTTTTTTGTAAAAACCAGGGCGTATAAGGCTTAAAGAAGAGCGGAACCTTCCAGAGGGGGCACACACCTGCATGTAAGTGTGCTTGGTTTACAATACTGGTGGTAGTTCTTTAAAGAACTTTGATAACTTCTCCCATGCATGACTTATTGCTATAGAATTCACGAAAAGATGTCTTCAGCTCCGTGCAGTACATCTCGGCACTGCAACCCTAAAAATACCACAGTCACTTACACAGTATAATGTCACATAGATAAAAATGGTGTCATAATTTATATACAGAACCCACTGATTTTTTTACAGCAACCCCATCCCCTCATTAATTTAGCTTTAATCCCATTCATTAATATTTAGCAAAGCAGAACCCCCATTAATTTATATGTAGAACTGCACCCCATCATTAATTAAAGTAGTTGGGCAGAACCTCCTCACTAATCCATATGAAGTCAGCAGTGTCCCATTAAAGGAAACCTACCACTTGTAGTGGCAGGTTTCCGATGGAAATACCGGGCACCAGCTCAGAGTGAGCTGGTGCCGGAGCTTATTTTAGTTAGTGTTTTAAACCGCGGTATCGCGGTTTAAAACACTTTTTAAACGTTATAGCCGGCGCAGGCAGGTACGCGCTCGGCGCTTACCGTGCACACGGCTCTCATTCACTTCCTATGTAGCCGCGCGCACGGTAAGCGTACCTGCCTGCGCCGGCTATAAAGTTTAAAAAGTGTTTTAAACCGCGATACCGCGGTTTAAAACACTAACTAAAATAAGCTCCGGCACCAGCTCACCCTGAGCTGGTGCCCGGTATTTCCATCGGAAACCTGCCACTACAAGTGGTAGGTTTCCTTTAATTAATATCTCCCCCACCTCCACACCACCGGGGCCCCACTTTGTCTGAAACTGTTCCTGGCTATACTATGTGGTAATTGTGTGCCTGACACCCATGTACAGTGTTACAGTGCAGGATACCAAAGCATCACAGAGCAGAGTCTTTTCCTAACACAAGAAGCCACCAGCAGAAGATGTGACAAGACGAGACTGCTCCCTGTCACTCTCATTTCTGCCCGTGGGAAGAAATTCTGTAGATACAGAACGTCACGTTTGCTCTTTGTTATGCTGTATTTCTGTAATTTATTCAAATTCATGCGAAAATATCCAGCATTGAATACCAAACATCACAAAGTCATGGCACAATAAAAGGCGCACAGCCAGAAATCGGGCACACGGCCAGCCTGGCACGTCTGCAATATAGCAAGAACTGGAGGAGAGAACTGCGCCCCAACAGATGTATCTGTATCTCTAGTTACACTCGCCCCTCACATAGCGGAGCAGGGGGCGACAGATTACTGAATACTGGTGCACGGTCTTCAATTATCTGGCGCACCCTGCACTGCTCTGGAATGTGCGCCATCATTTTTTGGGTGCACCTTTCATACACAGCGTGTGACACAACGACTCGAGAGAATTGTATTAAATGTGTCACAAACTTTGACTAAGCAGTTACCTGCCCCTTTTTTCATGTGCACATTTTTTCTGTCTTGTCGGACACAGTGCAGCCGCAACACAAAACTGGCGCAGACACTTCATGTGCGAGGTCCAAAGAAGTTCTTTTAAGTGGTCCTGGGTTCAAGTGCCATCCAGGTCAACATTTGTTTTTATGTTCTCTCTGTGTTTGTGTGGGTTTCCTCTAGGTCCTCCGGTTTCCTCCCACACTCCAAAACATACTGATAGGTTGATTATATTGTGAGCCCCATTGGGGACAGGGACTGATGTGGCAAGCTCTGTGCAGCGCTGCATAATCTGTGTGCGCTATATAAATAAAAGAATTGGGGCACATCTATTTAGAGAGATGGAAACTTTACTAAAAGTGCTCTGCTCTTGTATAATGGTGGGTTTGACACATTTATTAAGAATGTGCGCCAGAAATCATATCGCTTTCCCGCACTGACCCGACAGAGTTCACCAACTTTTTTGTGGTGCACCTTTAACATAGGGCGTAAGACACAATTTGCATGTTAAAATTCGGTGCTTGGTCCGACTCAGTCGGGCCGAGCGCCGGTACGCCCCCTAATTTGTGTCGCATGGAGGCCAACATAGCGGCGCAGTCACTTCTTAAATACCCGTGTGAGCCACCTGAAAGAATGTACGAAGTCCGTCAGAAATGCGGTGCAAAGCCCTTGGTAAATGTTCCCCGTTATTATTATTTCAGTGCAAAGCACGACAAAAAACTGGCGCAGCCTGAATAATAGATCTGCGTGGTAACAGACAAAAATCCGACCCTGTCATGGTAGGATAGAGCACCCTTCAATCTCATTTACAGGACTTTCATGTAACTGCATTTACAACTTTCATGAAATCTGAATGTGAGATCAGCGGCTTCTCGCAGGTGTGGGGGCGCAGCTGACAGAAGCTTCTTTGTTACTTCCATTATCTGTAAGAATTCCTGCAGAGAGAGAGCGGCCAAAACATCAAATGTTATAGGAATAAAAGGGCAGCGTCTCATGGGATGTTACTAATTACAAAGGTCAGAACTGGATTTATGGCTGCACGGGGTTATGGGGTCTAGAAAATTGATTGTTGTTTGATATGGAGCAGATACCATTGCGCTGTATGTGATATCACTGCACTGTATGATATGGTGCAGGAATACAACACAGGAGACCCCCAGAGCTGACTTTAATACAGTAGTTCAGAGGCGTAATTAGGAGAGTCTGGGGCCCATAACAGATTTCTATACATATTTGTAAAATCACACACATTTACACACCCAAATATACACAAAGTTCTATATATATATATATATATATATATATATATATATATATATATATATAAAGAAGACAACGGGAGAGCAGCACTCCGTGGTGATCAGTATTTATTCATACACCAGTGGTAGTACAATGCAACGTTTCGGCTAGCTCCATGTATCCATGTAGCCATTTTCAAGCAATGTGCAAGGTGATACAAGGCGGGTTTATATCCCCCGCAGGATGTGACATCATCAGAAGTGAAAACAAACAATTCATAAAGTAATACATTGTGATAATATACAAAACATACATTGGTTATGCATCTGTGCCATATCGTGATGTGCGGCAACATATGTGACATCAAAAGGAGGAAATCTACCATAACACGCCGTTGAATACATAGTAGTGTGAGCACATGTCACAGGGTTGCTAAGCAACCACACGCCCGTAGGTACTGTCCACGGCAGAGATTAATCAGGTCCCCTTCATAATGAGACGGCTTTGGTGGTCCGCATAGGGGGCACTTACCCGGTCCAGTGCCATAGATAATAGCAGCCCGATTGCGCTCGAAGATCCGTGCAACAGGACTCTGGAATTCAGATTGTGGCGCTTGGCAGGTCATGTGCCCCGGCGGATCTCGCGAGATTCTCTCCCGTGACCGGGCGGCCATCTTTGTTTAGGGAAACCTGGTCTAAGCCAATGTGGAGTGAGGGTAACACTCAGGTGAGTATCAAAAGTGTGTCACGGCAGAATGTATATCAGTCGCATCGGGGTGAACTGTATCTCCTAAGCCACTAGATTCGTGGCTAGGGTGTCACCACTATTTAGCACTCGGGAGACCGAGTGCATTGTGATGGAGCCCATATGGAGTCTCGTCACCCTGCTCGGACTGCTAGTGCTGCCTTTGCACATGATACCACCAATTCAGTGTATCCCAACGAAGTTCTCGTACTCGTGTAGGGCAAAAATATAAAGGTCTGGACATGGCTAAATATTGAAAAATTTTTTTTAAAAAGAATCCAGATGCAGGGAAATAATGGCGTATTGATGGTGATTATCTCTCCATGAACAATGAGTATCGTGATCTAAAAACAAGGATAATATCAGTTAGTTATATACAAAATAAAATGAGAACCAAACCAACAGTGATAGAGGTGTAATGCATAGGTTTAGGCAACATTCAACATTTAAACCATGTGGTTGTAATGAATTTAATTTATGGATCCATTCGATCTCACGTTGTTTTAATAATTTTTGTCGATCACCCCCTCTCCGAAGAGGAGGGACGTGGTCAAGGATGCTGAATTTTAATTGATGTATTTTATGACCCGTTTTGAAGAAATGTCGTGGGACGGGAAGGTCCAGCTTGGAAGTGTTAATGGATGAGCGATGGTTGTGTAGTCTTAACCGGCATTCGGTGGTGGTCTCACCTACATAGATTTTTGGGCAAGGGCAGGTGAGTACATATATAACATGGTCGGATCTGCAAGTGAGATGATGTCTGATACGATATGACACATTTGATACAGGATTTGTGAATCTCTCGCCCTTTAGCATATGACTGCAGTTTTCGCAATTCCTGCATGGGTAACAACCTGGTTTTAGTGTCATAGCTAAATTGGGCTTGGATGATAGTGAGCCAATGTCACTTTTCACCAACTTGTCCTTTAAATTCTTAGGCCGATTATAAGAGAACAGTGGAGGCATTTTGAATTCCTCAATGGTATGATGATAGTGTGTAAGGATCGGCCAATGTTTACGAATGACAGAAGCAATTGCATTGCTATGTGCACCAAATGTGGATACGAATGGTATCCTCTTGTGTGTGGTCTGTCCCTTGACTTTTGAGTTGAGTAATGTCTGTTTATCCAGACTTTTGACTTTCTCCCTATGGTTCGAAACCAAGTATTTAGGATACCCTCTAGAAATAAACTATGTATATATATATGTATGGGCATGATTAAGTTTGGTGCGGTCAGCGGTGGAGTGGTCCGTTGCATGGTGTTCCTGTCTTCACACCGGCCCACTAGCTGCAGTCAGCGACTTTTCACATGTGCGAAGTCACCCCCTGGGCTTATTTGGGCACCAAGCATGACCTGGTGTAGAAATAAAACATGGTGCAGGGGTATATCAAGAGGCTTAAGCTTTGACTTACATACAAATTCAACTAGGGAACAAATCTACAGAACCTTGTACGTAACCCCGGGAACTGCCTGTACTGGAGACTCCCCAGAGCAGATGTATATAACTGGAGACCCGTAGAGCTGACTATAATACTGGACATTCCCAGAGCAGACGTTAATACAGGAGAGGTATAATACAGGAGACCCCTAGAGCTGACTGTAATGCTATAGACTCCCAGAACAGACTTTCAAAGCTGACTGTCAGGATCAGGGATAGTGGACCCACTGTACCACTGCAAGCGATGACGTAAGCCAAAACCCGGGAGCAGAATCTAAGTGGCAACCGGTTTTCACTAGAGACCGCCGCGAAGGGATAACACCAGGTCTCTCCACAGGTGCGACTTTGCTCACGATGGGGGCAAAGGTGAAGTACAGAGTCGTAGAGCAGAAATGCAGTCGGGTACTGGCAGGAGGTCTGGACAGGCAGTACGGGATCGGTGAAGTAGTGAAAGGTCTGGGCAGGCAGCAAAGGATAAAGGCCAGGAACATAGCTGGAGGGTCACAACGGAAACCACACAGTAGAAAACATGTTTCTCAGAGGCAAAGAGCACAAAGATCCGGCAGGGGATACAGTGCCAGATATTTAACAAGGAAGGCGGCTGGCCCTTTAAATCTCTGAAAGCTGGTGTACACCCTAGGAGGCGGGGAGGCGCGCGCCAGAGCACGGGGACCTCCGCTGGAGCGAGCAGAGGTAGAGAGGGGCACCAGAGGCACACGCAGGGCCGGCATTATGGGTAGGCAAAATGGGCATGTGCCCAGGGCCCCCTGAAAGAGGAGAATCTCTTCTTTCAAATGAATTTAAAATTGTACTTAGTACTAAGTGTCAAGAAACCAGAGATATTCATATTTAAAGTGAGGATTTCAGGTGTGATTTTTATATATAATTTGGTGCACACAGGAGCCGCTGCCGGAGGACTTGTCATCTGTACTCTCCACTACCCAGGCTCCGGCACCAATGAACGCTTCCATCAGTGCTCTCTGTAGGTAGCAGGGTTTGGACCCCTGATTTAGAGACACTTTTTAATCAGCATGTCCACAGTGACATAACATATGTGACCCTTCATGGGCAGCCCGTTAGACCCCCCCAGCCCTGTGGCCTGTTCCTATCACTTCTTCTAGACTGCAGTCATGAGGTATTGTGACCTGAATCCATCACATGTTATTAACACATTTCTGACTGTCTACTCAAATTCTCCAAGCAGTAACATCTTCTGAAACACAACGTGTTCCTCACAACGTACGATGCAGGCAGAGATCTGACCAGATCTTTCTAGGCCATTTAGGGGTCACAGCTATTTAGCGGACACCAGGCTGGTGAAGAATTGCCGGTTGCAAATTGATGACTTGGAGTTTTGATATATAAAAGACAAGCTTCCAATAATCTGTATATACAGGGATATGGTCTCTGTTGTCATAGGATGCCAGTTCTCAGTGTTTAAGAGCAGTCCTGGAGTAGGTGGCAGAGCAAGAGACACAAGGGGGATCACCCCACACAAATCGGGGGTGGGCCGTCGGACGATCCGACGGATTCGGTCAACGTGCGGGATTTAACAAAAATTTAATAAAAAGGATCATCATAATCCAAGGGGGGGGGGGGGGCTGACCACCCAGCTGGCCTGTGCATCAAGAACACTCTTTTCCTGAGTTGCAAGTTCACATTCATTTTATATTTTTTAGAGGGCCACATGGTAAGTCAGAGATTTTGGCACCAAGAGACCTTGGCAAATTTTCCAGTCTTAGCCTATATAAAGAATTGTTAAAACTAAGTATCCCTTTAAAAAACAACTGTAAATTATAAAAAAAACTTTACAGGAGAACAGGAGAAGTACAGGAGAATATCAGTCCTGATTATTGCTGGCAGCATGAAAAAATGTTTAGGACCTTGAGTGATGTCAAAATCATGTGACTGATCCCATGCTTCTGGTCATCCAATTGCAAGAAGGAAGTCTCTGCATACTGACCACAGTAATGGTATGTAGCAGAGCTGGGTGTGTTTGAATGTGTGATTGCTGCACAAATAAGGACAGAGCTCAGGCTACCCATCAGTTCTAATGAATCAGATCATGCACACACAGCACAGAACAGCACAGTTCTCCAGAGGCCAAAGTGCAAAGTCTGCCAGTTTTCTGTCGGTCTTTGCACATTCTTTTCAGTGCAAACTTGCACCGGTATTTAAGAAGCTCCATTTGGGTTGCGGCCGCACTATTCTTCATGTGACTTAAATTTCTGCACTCAAGGGGGTGTTGCGGTGCCAAGTCAGACCGCTCGCCACATTTATTATGCAAAGTCGGGCAGAAGTGTGTCGCACTCCCCATGTTAAATGTTCACCAAAAAAGAAATGGTGTACTCTGTTGGGGCAGTGCAGGGGGCGCCAGATTCATGAAGAATGGGCGCCAGAAATCCTGAATCTGCCGCCCCCACACACTACACAGGAAAACTGCACATAGTACACACTGCACTGTTCTTTGTAAATGTGGGCCAATGTCCCATCATATGTCATTAAGGGTTAAAACTCCAGTTTTCCCCTTTGGTGCTGATCATCTGTCTCTGTTGCAGGAAGTCGTTCATTTGTTATTGTTATTTTCCATCCAAAATAGCTTAAAATACAAAGCAATTCTAAAATTATAAATAAAACAATAAAATGTATAAAAGGGATCAAAAACAATGGAAAGTTTATAACTGCTCAGTATAAAATCCATCAGTCTCAGCACATCTCCCCATGGAGCCAGCGAGCTGCGGCAGAACCCCAGCCCCCGCCGTATTGCTTCCATAGAAGGATATGGAGCTGGTTCCAAGGCCAAGCAGATGTACTAGTCGCCTATAGCTTTAGAATCATAGGGATTTATTTTCCCCATTGGAGCGACAGGAAATGTATAACATATGTTAAACCAATTTTTGCAAAGTAGACAGTTCTATTTTTATCCATTTCTCCCAAAATGATGCTGTTAATATGTGTGGCGCCTCATAGGCACAGCAGCGTCTTACAGCCACAGTTGATGTATTAATTTTTTATTTACTCTATATTACGACTATAAGACGTGATTTTTTAGACTTTTGCTAAAAAGTGCTTGCGACTTATGGTCCCAAGTGAGGAGGATCCAGAACTGCCAGACCCTCCTGACCACTGTCCAGGAGATCATGTGAATAGCTGACGAAGCGCTTCACCCAATCTCAGAAGGCAGAGCCTCTGCACCACTCCCTCCATCCCTCTCCCTGCCCTCCAGACATAAACCTGTGCAGGACCTGGAGTGACATCATCAGATCACATGACCAGGAAGCAGAGGTTCTGCTGTTACACTAAGACAAAGAAGCTATGGGGCATAGTGATGGAAAATCCGGCTCTTTATAGTGAGCTGGATCATTTGGCTTATCTCACTAAAAGAACAGACTCTTCTTGCTCTTGAAGGGCTCCTTATGTTATTACAAAGTTCATTCCTAACCCCAAAGCTCTTAGAACCGGCTCATTCATGAAGGGGCTCATCATTAATGGGACTGCAGGCAAGCTGGGGGGACCTGTGCAGGAGAAGTTGAGGCTGGTTATTCTGAGGGAATGAGGAGCTGGAGGGACCTGTGCAGGAGAAGAGGAGGCTGGTTATACTGAGGGGATTAGGAGCTGAAGGGTGCTATGCAGAAGTAATGGAGACTGGTTATACTAGTAGAGCTGTCTGTGTGTGCATGCAGCAGGACTGTGTATATTGCATGTATGTGCGTTATGGTATAAGGCATTTTTATATATTCAATATATATATTATAAATTCATTCCTTATTTTCTATGTAGGGGGCTAAGGATCTGATAGGTCCCATAAAAAACGTAATTATCATAATAATCCAGTGATCCATCAATAAACATCCTCCATCTATGGTCATTTTTTTGTATAACAAATGTTCCTGTATACGGCCATGCTCTCATATATGGTTATGGCCCTATATATGTTTTTTCTCCTATATATTGCCATGTTCCTGTATACGGCTATGGAGCTGTATCTGGTTATGTTCCTGTATTTGGCTTTACACCTGTATACGGCCATGGTCCTGTATATAGATGCGCTCTTATATATGGCTATTCTCCTGTATACGGCCACAATCCTGTATATAGCTATTGTGCTATGTATGTCTATACTCCTGTATGTGGCTATGGCAATCTAAATGGCTGTTCTCCTGTATAGGGCTTCTCCTGAATATGGCGTCCTCTACATTGAGTTCTTTGCAGACTTGTATACGTGCGTTGTATAGATGGAGGCTGCTTCTCCTCTGATGACATTCGTCTCGATGGCAGATACGTCTCACTCCCTCCATCAGTCTGCTGTAAACACAGGGGATTGTGCCTCCCTCTTGTATTACACAGCTTGACCCCAGGTTAAAGATTTGGTAAATCGTGCCTCAGTGAAAAGGAGAAGAAAAGCCACGAGTGCAAAAAAGAGGCCGTGGAGAGATCTGTGTTTTCCTCTTGTTGCCCCCAGACCTCGCTCCATTGTAGACCAGCACAAAGCTCACACAAAGGCCGCGGGAGCTCGCACAAAGACCCCGATCAGAGGCTGGCACTTCAGCAATAGGCCTTTAACAGGGACCAGACGGCTACACACAGCAGAGGAGGCCATATTGTGGGCCGAGCTCATGTTATTATCCATCAGTAAGGCCGCATTTATTTCTTACAGCAAACAATCAGAGCTCAATTTTCATCTTTTCAGAGCAGTTTAAGAAATGAGAACTGAGAAAGGATTGGTTACTATGAGCAACAGGGATGAATGAGGCCTAAACCTGGAAATATTTGAGCATTCTATACAATGACAAGCTGCAGACTATCACATCTTCCCATTACTACATCTGAGCGCTTCTTCAATGCGTTCCTTCATTATATTCTTATTTATACATAAAAACCTGAAATTTTCTTAGAGCTGTGGTTTGGAGCCTCTCAACAGCCATAGATATAACTATGATTTATCCATAAAGTTATTGGTACAATTTATATTATACATAAAATACAGTAATATATTATAATATAACAAGATATGAATAATGTTGGGCAAACAATCGTGAGGCTCCTGAAAAATAAAGAGACCTTGGCCGGTCCAGAAAAAGATGTTAGTCTTGATAGGTATATTGTATGCCCATATCAGAAAATGAGATGAGGCACACCCAATATGGGCTTTACAAATTATAGGGGACATATACAAATAAATTAATACATTACAGAGAACAAAAAGGTATAAGGAGCGGTAGGAGTGAGGGCCTTGCTTGTAAGAGCTTACACTCTATGAGGATGAAGGGGGTGACACTACATCCTATGAGGATGAGGGGACGATACAAAAGGTATGAGAGCTTTTATGCTTGTATAATGGTCCAGATGTTCTTTATATGGAATAAAATAATTTAATAAATAAATAAAAGTGCTGCTGCTGGAACCAGCCATCAGCCGCCATCTTATACAGTATACAAGGTCCAAAGTCAATGGGACTGCAGAAAAGCCTGGTATCTAACTGGTGTTTGCCGGATAACAGACAGGAGGAGGACACAGGACAGGTTAGAAAATTATTTACATTTCATGCAGTTAGAGAGTGTGATAGATCTGCCTAAAGAGATGGGTTTTAAGATCACATTTGATATTTTTGAGGTTGTGTATTAGTCTGATAGTCCAAGGAAGGGCATTCCAGAGAATTGTTGCAACTTGGGAGAAGTTCTGGTGATGTGCATGAGAGGTTTGAATTAAGGTCTATGATGACGAAGGCTAATCTTCAAATTTGCTTCAATTTAGCAAATGGAACGGTTGAGCACTTGCACGCTTACTCTAATAGCTACAGGCAAGATAAGGTCTTTATCCTGGAGGGAGGCATATAGTAGAGCTGACTCTGTGTGTGTTATAGGTGAGTTAGCAGAGCTGAGAGTGTTATTATGTTTTATATCCATCTCAGGGATCCCATAATCTGTTATCTTTGATCTGTCTCCTCTCTCTTTCTATGTGTCAGATACTAGTAGAATGTTCAGAAGCTAAATAAAAGTGTATATAAACCCTGTACCCTGATAATCTAAGCACGTTGTCAGCACGCAGCATCTCACAGCACAGAGGAATCATGAAGTGTCTGCTGAGAGAGTCCATTCCCACATTCTCGAATTCTACAATGACCATCACTGAGTTAATGAGCTAGAACAGAATTAAAACTGTGTAAAATTGTAAAGTTTGGGAGTTATAAATTAGAAGATGTATTAAAACAAAAGAAGATGAACACGAGGCAACAACAATCACAGTATGTGTACATATATATATATATATATATACACACAGTGAAATCTCAAACAAATACAGCCAGAGGGACAAGGTAAAACCAAATGGCTGCAGATACCTAATGAGTGTAAATTAGAGAATTGCTTATTTTAGCTTGGTGGAGAGTTAGGCAAACGTTTTTATACTTTACAGTTGTTCTTTAAGTTCACGGTCACATTAGAACTGACCTCCCTACAAATCTATACAAATAATTTCGTATTATGCTTTAACTAAGGACTCTAGAAGACATATGATTGGAATTCAATTTCTGTAAGATGAGAATTGCAAGCAGAACCTTCACTTATACTCTCCCAGGACTTCCACACCATAAAGTCTTTTACTTCTAATATGAAATGCTATTGCTGGAGCCCAGGGAGGTTCTTAGTGCTGTCCTTCAAGGGGGTTAGCATTTTGGTATCAGCCCCTGAAGCTCCTCAGCTGATCCCTGTTCACTCCCTCAATGATGGCAACCTCTATGTTTGTACTTTGAGATTTTACAGGGAACACTATCTGCTAGATCTTGACCGTAGCAGTTGCTATGCAGTTATTCTGATTGTTGGAGGAGCTGCAGATCCAGGGAATAGTCCTATGAACCTGTTCATATGAGAGGCTGTGCTTTGTTCTTTTTTTTTCCAAATCATCTAAGCTTGGCCTGTGGTCCTAGAGTTAATCCAGTAGAAATCGGAACCCAAGTACAACAAGGAAAGCCCATAATCAGGAGAAAAGCTTAGTGGGTTTGGGAGTGGCTTTAAAAAAAAAAAAAGCTTTACTCACCTCCTCCGTTGCCCTCTGTGTCCATCTTAGCCATGCCTTCCAGGTACCTGGCATGCCCAACCTTCTCCTTTCCCAGAGATAGCGCTGGGACACAGGGATTGGTTGATGTGCCAAGTGCCTGGAAGTTTCCGGAGCTAAGTTGCTATGCTCCTGTAAACAAACAGGGGCACGTCTCTGATGGAAGAAGTGCAGGACATGGGGAGCGTTGGAGGAGGTGAGTAAAGCAGTATTTTTTTTTAAAAGCCCTCCCCAGCCCATCTGTTAAATCTTTATAATTGTCGGACAACCCGGACAATCTGTCACCCGCTGCATGATAGTAAGGCAAGCTGCCCTGCACATCTTAGTGGCAGAACAACAAAAATTTAATAGGTTGGCCACTTGTTAAAAACATCCAGGACCTGGGCTGGGGAGGGCTTGTTAAAAATATAAACGTGTACTCTTTGCATCCGGCGCTGGGTGTCGCGGTCAGTATTTTGAGAAAGGGTCTTAGTATCCGAAATGCGTTAATGGGACATTGATGTTTTATTTTTCATTTGAATCCCTGTATTTATCCATATAAAAAATTTTTTAGAGACACATCACTGGCTCTATGTGGATTGTATCATAGCGCCCCAGTAGTGCTCATTTTTTGCACTTGAGTGTCTTCATTTTAATACTGGTCTCGTACAGTTCTCCAGTCTTTGGAGCCTTGGGAGCTGCTTCTATACATCTTCAAGCCAGTGTGTAAGGGTTAATACCGAAACCCTATTGTTTCATTGAATCTAAGAGAAATCCTGGACCCCAGAATGGGCTTGTATTGCAAAATACCAAGAAGTAACCGGGTGAGCACATAGGGGAGTCCACCGATTTTCCGAGGATAATGCACTGTGCTGCAATTCACTAAGATCATGCGCTGGATATCCTGCATGTGTCGCTTCCCCGCCCAGGTCCGACGGAGTTCACCTTCTTCTTCCCGGTGCATGTAAGTGCTTGGGCTTGAGACACAGTTTGAAAGTTAAATCCCGCCCTCAGTCCGAATCAGTCGGATCGTTTGACGGCATGGAAGCCAGGGTAGCTGCGCCAAAAAACGACTGTGCGTGCCGAAATCCCAGGGCAGATACCTGTTAAATACCTGTCCAAGCCATGCAATCCCTGATAAAAGACGTAAAGTCAGACGAAAGTGTTATCCGCAACCCTTAGTAATTGAGCCCCACAGTGTTTACCACTTGGGAGCACCTCCACCATACGTTATCACCCAAGGCGCCGTCCTCTGTGTCGTTTTGTTCTTTTGTTTTCATTCTGAAAGTTTGGGGTTATGAGACTGTGCACACTTAGTTCCTGGTCACAATATGGGGGGTTTATTATTTTAAACTTTAGCAGTGATTTTTGCACTGTGATTTTATATTGTGGCGCATGGCTTTAATGTAGTTGCCGCTCTGTAAAATAAACTTAAGAGCTTCATAAATAACAAAACACATTCATGAAGTTTGTAGACTTGCTTTTTGTTGGTCTAATTGAACTACAAAAATTGTGCCAATAAAGGGTCGAGAAACTAGAAGTGAAGGAAGTGTTGGCTTTAAAAAACTGTGGACAAATTAAGGTACAAAAAAAGTTGTGAGTCTCGGAAAAGTAGCTAAATTATAGCGGAAACAAGTATAACAAATATGAAAAATTTGGCTAGCAAAAAAATGTTGCAAAGCCAATAATAAATATTGTCTCCACTACTTCCCACTATGGGGGAAATTATAGCAATCTGGGGAGACACGGTTTCTTTATTCCCTCCCTTTAGCAATATATATAGTCTTGTTACCCATGATCTGTACGTATAGTGCAATGCAATGATGGCAGCGATTTCGTTTCCCTCCTGTTCCTGGGGTCTGGTGTAGGCAAAGTCAAGAGTATTGAAGCAGATTTTTGGGGGAAGTTATTATTACACTTTATATATCAGTTTGTTTCTGGTTATAGTTTTTCCTGCGTGTAAGAAGTATCTGGAGCTTTAGGTTGCTCTTTTATGTGACATGACTATTATGGAGATAATCACGGATCACATTGACGCTCTAAACGCTGGTTACATGGCACCGGGCCCCGGGCAGCCTGCCAGGCCGCATTGTCATGTACAGGATGAGGCGGGATGTGAGATAGTGAATCCTGCCCTCGCTCCCAGAGCTTGTAATAATCAGCTTCAGAATAGCGGACAATCTGGGTTCAGGGCGGGTTTTGAAGAGATATGGGAATAAAGACTGAATGCATTCTTTTATGTAAGCTCCGCTTTGTATTTTAGGGGAATATAATTCAAATCTGTTCTGTGTAGTTCTTAGAGTCATGGCCTGGTACTCATATCTAGTAGGGTGGCACCGATACCAGAATTTTTAGTGGATACGATGTGTTGTGAAGTATTATGATACCGATAGAATATTTTCAAAAAAATAAAAAAGTATTATCTGAATGTTTAGGATGCGGTTACATGGGGCATTCGAGTGCAATGCGAGTGCAATGCGTTTGAAATGGATGGGTTGCTAGGTGACGTGAAAAAAGTCAGGAAGTACCAATTTAAGAATCATGTGATTTAAAAAACGTGCGTGAAAAACGCACAGAAAACGCAAGAAAAACGCAAACAGCCCGCGCGTGAAAAAAGCAAAAAATGCTAATGACTCCAAGGAACAAAGGAGCAAAAACGCAGCAAAAAAGTCAGTTTTTCACGCATTTCACCCTGACGTGATCTGCAACGCAAGTGTGGAAGGGGCCTGAGAAAAAAAAATGCAGCATGCACTATTATTTTCTCACATACAGACCACGGACCTCAAACAAATACATTTTTATTAATTCAATTAAACTTTAGTAATTATATGCTTTAAAAAAGAGAATGTAGTGATATATAGTGAGATCTCTCAGAAGATCTCTCAGAAGATCCATATCTCTAGATCCAAACATATAACTCTATGGAAGCTCTAGTGAACCTCTTAGTTAAATAAAATCCTCCCATTGACAAGCACTACGCACATTGGGGCAAATTTACTTACCCGGTCCATTCGCGATCCAGCGGCGTGTTCTCTGCGGTGGATTTGGGTCCGGCCGGGATTCATTAAGGCAGTTCCTCCGCTGAAAAGCATTGGAACGCGCTCAAGTTCACCGGCCTATTCCTAGTGAAGGTAAGTGCAAGCTCCGCGACACTTTTTTTGTTTTAAATGCGGCGGTTTTTCAGAATCCGTCGGGTTTTCGTTCGGCCACGCCCCCCAATTTCCGTCGCGTGCATGCCAGCGTCAATTTCCCAGGGCAATTCAGGGGAAATCGGCGCAAATCGGAAATATTGTCTAGTGTATAGTGGAACTGGCCCAAAAAATATTTAATTGAATAACATGAAATACTTTAGAGACCTTGCGCATTCTGTGCCCAATGTCTCCTCTACAGTGGTACAAGTACCAAGGTTACCATACAATGTGCAACCCTAGCAATATCATTTAGACCTGTACGGTGCTGTCTGGTATCCTACAATATATGGCACTTCATAGTTTATCATATTTGTAGAATATGGTATGATACAGTGGGTATGGAATGGATTCCGACTCCTTTACATTTTTTTGCTCATTAATGTGCACTCTGCCCCCATCTTGACAGAAAAAAAACAGAAATGTAAATATTTTTGCTCATTTATTAAACAAGAAAAACTGACATATCACATGGTCATTCAGAGCCTTTACTCAGTGTTGAGTAGAAGCTTTGGAGCTGGTGCAGCCAGGAGTCTTCTTGGGAAGATGGAACAAGTTTTTCACCCCTGGATTTGCAGATCCTCTCCAGTTCTCTCAGGTTGGATGGTGAACGTTGGTGGACACCAATTTCCTGCCTCTCCAGAGATGCTCAAATGGGTTTATTTCAAGTTTCTGGCTGGGTCAGTCAGGAATGGTCACAGAGATGTTCTGAAGCCTCTGCTTTGTTCTTTTAGCTGTTCGTTAGGTGATAGGCAGCGCCTGGTGTTCTCCACACATACCGCTAAGAATTAACACCGAAAAGTTTCATCTCCGTCTCATCAGACCACAGAATCTTATTTCTCATAGTTTGGGAGTCCTTCATGTGTTTAGCACACTGTATGCAGCTTTCATATGTCTTGCTTCCATCACCAGACTGCCATAAATCCCCGACTGCTGGAGGCTGCAGTGATTATTGACTTTGTGTAACTTTCTCACATCTCCCTACTGAATCCCTGGAGCTCAGCCACAGTGACCTTAGGGTTCATCTTTACCTGTCTCACCAAGGCTCTTCTGTCACGATTGCATAGTTTACTAAACGGCCAAGTTGAGGAACAGTTGTGGCCGTTCCAAACTTTTTCCATTTAACGATTATGGAAACCTAGGAACTTTGAGTGCTGCAGAAATTCTCTTGTAACCTTGGCCAGATCTGTGCCAATTGTGTCTCTGAACTCCTTGGGCAGTTCTTTAGACCTCTTGATTCTCATGTACTCTGACATGCACTGTGAGGTCTTATATAGACAAGTGTGTGTCTTTCCTTATCCAGTCCAGTCAGTTTATTTAAACTAGTTGGACCATAGCTAGAACCATCTCAAGGAAGAACAGAGGAAATGGACATCATATATGTGATATGTCAGTTTATCTTGTTTAATAAATTAGCAAAAATATCTGCATTTCTGTTTTTTGTGTCAAGATGGGGGCAGAGTGCACATTAATGTGCAAACAAAAACTTTTTAGATCTTACCAATTGTCTGCAATAAAACATTTAAAGGGTTCTGAATACTTTCCATACCTACTGTATTTAATGTATGGCACTGTTATTTGGACACCATGGGGCTTATTTACTAAGGGTCCACGGATTGCATTTTCGTCGGACTTCCCGTCGTTTTCAGAATTTGCACCGCTGGGACATATATTTAGAAGAGGATTGTGTCCAACGCGAACGGATTTTAGTGCAGCGGCTCTGGCTTTCATGCAACAGAAATTGGGGAGCGGGCCGCCGGACGATCCAAGTGATACGGACTGAGCGCAGGATTTTACATTTAAATTGTGTCGCAAGAACAAGCACTTACATGCACTGGGAAGAAGAAGGTGAACTCTGTCGGACCTGAGAGGGGAAGCGACACATGCAGGATATCGGGCACACGATCTTAGTGAATCGCGGCACAGTCCATTCTGGTTGGACAATGCACATTGGGGAACGCGTCAGGGACAGTTAAGTAAATATGCCCCCATATTTGACACCCTTTTTGTACAAGTCTTGTATTCTTATATGTGGTTCAAATCACATCAGCAAATAAGGATGAAATTTTGCAGCATTTTGCTCACTTCTTTAAGTTTTTTGTTGAGATTATTAAAATTTCAGAATCTACAACAACTTTCTTGTGTGTTTTATGTGTGTATTTAAAACTTCCCCCTTGTGCCCTTCTATGGAGAGTCTGTAGATTTTGTTACAAGGACCATAACCCAATAATTTCTGGTTCACCCCGCATAGCACAGAGGGGTTTCCTGGGGGTCAGAGAGCAATGGGGGACAGGGCGTGGACAGATGTGCTAGATTAGATACAAGGATCTGTCTGCATCGCGCTCTCCTGGCGGTTTGGATACGTTGTGGAATGTACATTATCAAAACCAAGAAATAAGGTTACCTAAGGGCGCAGTGCTGAAGTGAACGCAATAGACAGACATCCCTGCAGACATATGGCTGATGCATCGTCATATGGGTGCAATTATCTCTAATACAGGATTTCTTATAGAACATGTGGTGCTGCACAGGCTACCTGCTCCCTATACATATGTATACAGCACCATTTAGAGAAGAGGATATATCACAAGACCAGGGCATGATAATCCTGTGACTGTCTGATGGGTGTGGACTAGTGCACATTGTGCCAGGAAGAGACTGGGAATGTTTTTCCTCTGCACTCTGGTGGATCACACATTTTTAAGACCCGTGGCACTATACAGAACACCCCGAAGCATACGAGGGAAATATAATCCTTTATGTATTCATCAGTAATAGGATACAGACACCTTTGACAAGACTTCACATATGTTAGTGGTTACCCTGTTTGTTTAAAGGTTGCACTAAGTTTAGACAATACAAGACACTGGGTGCCGATTGCCAAACATGCATTTGCATACAAACGCATATGTGATCAGTCATGGCCCGGCCGGTGCGTTTTGATTCCACTTCAAAATGGAATCAAGACGCAATCGTATGACAGCACCCTTAGGCTTCAATGTTCATGGTGAAGATCGTGAAGGGGAGGCTTGTGATGTTAGTGGCAGCCAGGGATCACACGTGGAGACAAAACTTATGAACCTCAAACTCAGTCTCTCTATTCCAAGACTTCAACTCATGAAAGGTTAAAAGGATAAGGTAGAAAGGTCCTTTCTGCCAGGTAGTTTCCTTGGCTAAGTGATGGATCCAACCATCCACTGCCTCGTGGAACCCTGCAGAGAGAAACCATTACCACCTGTTACCTGTTGCTGTGTTGCCCTGTCTGCCTACTAAAGAGACTGAGATCACCACCTGCCTGGGATCCATCCCTAAAAATATATCTGAAGGGGTCCCAGTGGGAAAACTTCATTACACTGTGGCAATCCCCTATTTTTGCATCCCTTAAATGTCCCCTGACGAGCGTGGTTGAGGCCTGCTCCCCTGGACCAAGCCACACGTGACCTGGCGCTGGGCCACACTACAAGCCAGTCAATCAGGCAACAGGAAATCCAGCTGCCCCCATGATAATAATAATGTCTCTAACATGAGAATAAGTGAATCTTTCTGAAATGGAAGATACAGTAGAAATAGGACTAGTGATCTTGTATTCTGTATTCACACCGTGCTCCGCAGTTTAGGGAAATATCTCATCATTTTCATCCTGCCGCTGACCCCACAGCTGAGCGCCCAGGTTAATAGGTCTGCAAAGCGCAAAGTGGGCAGTCGTACCCGCAGCACAAACAAGCAGCAGCGTCTGCAGGCGGTAGCTGGCCGGGTGAAGGGATCGCTCTTCATACGGCCTTGGACTGAACTGCCGTTTGGCAACAATATGAGAAGAAATCTAATAGCCGCTGCCAAACACAACGCATTGCAATCATTTACCCCGTGTGAATGTGATTCATTGGAAGCCTCCTCTCAAAGGCACAGCGATGTCACACATTTCATGTACAAGCATTTATATACAATACAGACCTGTAATCAAGGATAGGGGGCGCTATATAGACCTGCAATCTGTACACAGAGGATAGGGGGCGCCATACAGACCTGCAATCTGTACACAGGGATAGCGTGGCGCATTACAGAGCCGCATCTGTACACAGAGGATAGGGGGCGCCATACAGACCTGCAATCTGTACACAGAGGATAGGGGGCGCCATACAGACCTGCAATCTGTACACAGAGGATAGGGGGCGCCATACAGACCTTCAATCTGTACACAGAGGATAGGGGGCGCCATACAGACCTGCAATCTGTACACAGGGGATAGAGGGTGTCATATGGACCTGTAATCTGTACAAAGAGAATAGAGGGCGCCATACAGACCTGTAATCTGTACAAAGAGAATAGAGGGCGCCATACAGACCTGCAATCTGTACACAGAGGATAGAGGGTGGCATACAGACCTGTAATCTGTGCACAGAGATAGGGGTCGCCCTACAGACCTGCAATCTGTAACCGAGGAAGAGGGTGGCATACAGAACTGTAATCTGTACACAGAGGATAGGGGGCGCCATACAGACCTGTAATTTGTACACAGAGGATAGGGGGCGCCATACAGACCTGTAATTTGTACACAGAGGATAGGGGGCGCCATACAGACCTGCAATGTACAAGGATGGGGTGCATATGGACTGTATCTGTACACGAGGATAGGGATGTCATTGGACCTGTAATCGTACACACAGGATAGGGCGGCATACAGACCTGTAATTTGTACACAGAGGATAGAGGGGTCATACGGAACTGTAATCTGTACACGAGGATAGAGGGTGGCATACAGACCTGTAATCTGTGCACAGAGGATAGAGGGTGGCATACAGACCTGCAATCTGTACACAGAGGATAGGGGGCGCCCTACAGACCTGCAATCTGTACACAGAGGATAGAGGGTGGCATACAGAACTGTAATCTGTACACAGAGGATAGGGGGCGCCATACAGACCTGCAATCTGTACACAGAGGATAGGGGGTGTCATATGGACCTGTAATCTGTACACAGAGGATAGAGGATGTCATTTGGACCTGTAATCTGTACACACAGGATAGAGGGCGGCATACAGGCCTGTAATTTGTACACAGAGGATAGAGGGTGTCATACGGAACTGTAATCTGTTTACAGAGGATAGGGGTCGCATTACAGACCTGCAATCTGTACACAGAGGATAGAGGGCACCATACAGACCTCCAATCTGTACACAGAGGATAGGGGGCGCCATACAGACCTGTAATCTGTACACAGAGGATAGAGGGCACCATACAGACCTGTAATCTGTACACAGAGGATAGGGGGCGCCATACAGAACTGTAATCTGTGCACAGACGATAGAGGGCACCATACAGAACTGTAATCTGTACACAGACGATAGAGGGTGTCATATAGACCTGTAATCTGTACACAGACGATAGAGGGTGTCATACAGACCTGCAAAAGTCAATGCAACTTTTTTGAGACTTTTTTTAGCTAAAAAAAAGCCCAGTAAAATCAATGCTAAATAATCAGCAGTCATTAAAAAATCTGCAGTTATAAGACAGAAGAAGCAAATTATTTCTGTAATGTATATATGGGACTATTATATATCCCACACACTAGATTTGGCAGTATACAGTCAAGCTATCCCACCCTACTCGCTGAGGCTGACAACCCGGCTGAAGAGAATTCCTGAGGGTGGCATAACAAAAAGGTGAGAGAGACAGTAGCTTTGTGTGAGTCGCTCTACTATATCATTAACCACTCCCGCGGGAAGGTGAGTGTCGAGAGTGACGCTGGCTGTGTGAAGAGAAATTAACCTTACCCCACCCTCTTCAGCCAGGTTAGCAGTGTCAGTAAGGAGGCGGATTAGCTTGACTGTATACTGCAGTTCTCACAAGTCATGACTGGAACATAGTTTACCAACAAAAGTTTTTTTTAGGATAATGCTGGCTCTAATCCCATGGATATCAGTGGAACATGCATAAAGACATCTAAAAGGTACTGTGTGTGGTTTGTCAGGGAGTGGGTGGGGTTCTCTTTAACAACATACAGACCTGCAATTTGTACACTATGGGACACATTTACTAAGGGTCTGAACGCTGCATTTTCGTCGGGTTTCGCAATTTTTTTCAGATTTGCCCTGGATTTTTGGCGCACGCGATCGGATTGTGGTGCATTGACGCCGGCTTGCATGCGATACACAAAATCGGGGGGGAGTGGACATTGGACAACTTGACTGATTCGGACAAACCGCAGAATTTAAAAACCAAATTGTGTTGCAAGATCAGCACTTACATGCACCGGGAAGAAGAAGGTGAACTCCGGCGAACCTCAGCGGGTGAAGCGACAGATGCAGGAAATTGGACGCACAATCTTAGTGAATCGCGGCAGACCCGAATCCTCGTCGGACATTCCGGATCGGCGGCGTCAACGGGACGGGTAAGTAAATGTGCTCCTATGTGTAGAGGGCTTCAAAAAATCCTGCATTATATACACCATAGATACTGGGCCCCATACAGACCTGCAATGTGTACGCTACATCTAGAGAGAACCATAAAGACCTGTAAACTTTGAGTTGACCCTTTTCATGACCTTTACCAGGCAAGACAGCAGCATAGCCCCACAGACCACCACTAGAAGACATTGGCATCCAGTCTTTGATGAACCCATTGGGGCACATTTACTTACCCGGTCCGGGTCGCGATGCAGCGGCGCGCTCTCTGAAGCTGATTCGGGTCCGGCCGGGATTCACTAAGGTCCGTGCGCCCCGATATCCACCAGGTGTCGCTGCTGAACCGAGGTCCGCCAGAGTTCACCTTCTTAATCACGGTGTATGTAAATGCTGATCTTGCGACACAAATTCTTTTTTAAATTCTGCAGTTTTTCCGCAAAATCCGATTGCGTCCGCCAAAATCCCAGGGCAATTCGGCTCAAATCAGAAATCTTTGGGAAACCCGGTGAAAAGTGCGCGATTCGGTTCCTTAGTAAATGAGCCCCATTGTCACCATTTAACCCCTTTACCACCCCCATGGTGGTTGCACCAATAATCCCCCCTCCCTCAGTTCACGAGAAGGACACATATAGTAAATAGCTCATAATCACCTTATAATAATAGTGAATTTTCCTAGGCAGGGTGTTGTTCCATTACCCAGAATTCACTATTTCTGGAGCGATTATTTTCCACTGTTCCTCCACTCTTTGCTGCTGGGTTTTCCCTGGTGTCTATTGTCAGCTCTAATCTCTTGTTATTTCATGCTTCTGACCCTCCTCACCTCATCCAGCGCTGGAGGCCTTCTACTTTCCACTGTCCTAGGGGAACCTCGTGGGGAAGGTCGGGGTTGTAAGATTAAACAAAGATGGAGTTGCTCCTACCTGGTCATGTCTATATGTTGTCACCACAACCCAGGAGTCTCTGCATAATAATCAGCGACTTGGTGTAATATGTGTGAATGGTTTTGCTGCTGGCCAGATAGCTGTATCCCGGTGGTGTTGGTAGTAGGGGTCTTTAGTGGGTCAGTTATATGTTTTCTTTACATTGATGGGGTTGCGGTCACCAGGAACTGATGTGTTTCCTGCCCTCTACAGCTGATGGAGACGCTTGTTTTTACAATCTTATGCAGTTATTTGACGCTCTCCTCTGGGGGACATCTGCTCAGTTGCCTTTTTTGTTTACCTAGTTAATGGGGGAGGACTGCCATCATGACAGGGCCTGCTGCCTCTGAACCCTTATAAGATGGATTCTGGGCCTAGTAAGGCCTCAGGCACACGACCAAATGTTTTTTCCTGTTTTGTATTTACAACCCATGCACATAAAAATGTAGAGAATGTATGGCTGTATATACGGACGACATATGGCCCTAAGCATTCTAATGGGCAATATGGCCCATCCATATACATGGCCATATTGTCCATTGAGCGAGACATATAAAAATATAGAGCATGTCCTATTTTTCACCGCATTTCCATTCCGTACGGCCTATAGAAGTCAATGGGAACGTATAAAATACGGGATAAATATGTCCTGCATACGGCTGTGTCCCGTATGCTGCCATATATATGTGCAGTATCCAGAAACAGTGGGAGGTGCATTCTGTCAGCCGGCCAATAGTCAGCCAGCCATCATCTAACAGCCCACCATATTTTATATGGATATGGTTCCAATGGGATCCAACATTGTCAGCCTAATGGGGTAATGTCAGCCTCTCTGTGTAAATCCAGAAGAAACCCTGCATTATAATGGGGCATAAAATATTTCAAAAGAAACCAGAAAAGGGACTGATATTGAAGATCTTCAGGGGCCATTTGCGCTACCTCTGCAGAAATAGGACCCCATTCACATATGCAGAATTACTAGTGAGGGGAGGGCTCTATGACACGCTTATGAATGATACTCCAGCATCAAGGTGACTTTTGACTGTATACAGTAAAGTTGTGTGTCCACCAGTATGGAAGATTGTAACCACCAAGCTTTCAAGTAAGATTTGTTGTGATAAGCCAGTTCTATAGCATCTCCTTATCACCATCACAGACCATTTAGTACCCCACACACACCAGGGCACTAACCAACCAGCGGGGTGGTACCACACACACATAAGCTCCATCCTCCTCACATTTCTATCCTGATAGGACTGTAGGAACTTGTAAACTTAGCCCAAAATATTCAGGCTCTTGACCCGGAAATTTTAAATCCTCCAAAATTAAACCAGCCATCAATGGACACCACACGATGTTTCTTCTTGTGGGTATGTGGGGGAGCCACAGCATTTATTTTTAGAGAAACAATTAATTAATTAAATAACCAATAGAAAAAATGCAAAATAGTTGGAACAAAATTCATGCCCATCCGGGCCCTTCGCTTCTTCTTGAGCAAAAACCTTTCACCCGAATGGCGTCAGACGTCATGTGGGCACCTTCATCTCGCCTTCGGGCATGTGAAAATCCGCCAATGCTGTGACATCTGAAAGGAAGACAGAAAGAACAGCCAGAAACCGGAAAACCACCTGTAAACGAAAATTAACCTGAGGGCAAGGGTGGGTGGGACACTTCTCGCTGCTCGGTCCTGAGGGCAGAAGGAAAGAGGCCCCGCCACGTGCCCTCAATGCTTTTAAACCACAGGCCGGGCCCCAATAAGCCCGCCCAATCCAGCCCCTTTTAGGGACCACCTAAAGTAGGGGCCAATCGCCTTTTTAGCCGCCTTCTGCACCATCACGTTAAATCCCCTACGGTCCCCAGCCCCTTCTCTATGCGATTTGGGGCTAATGAAAACCTGCAGCAGAGATCCGCACTTTGTACACCATGATGGAGTGACCAGCTGGAAGCAATGAACATAACCAACACCACTTGAAGGCCTCCACCACCAATCCTGTGGCCATCACTATCACCTTGTGACCGTTCATTGGTTCAAGATACAAAACATACAAAAATAGACAGATGGGAGACAGAATGAAAAACAGGCCACAAGCCAAAGGATGGGTGAAATGTATTTTGGTGATTCTGGGATGTTTTTTGGATTGTACTGGAGATAGTTGGATAAATTCTGTTTCCTAGATAAATAAACAGTCTGATTGATAGATAATTGATAGATAGATATTGTACAGTTGTTTCCACTCACACTGGTGCCATATCCATCCATGTATCGTGTTACTGTTATGACTGCCCCCTCTGTGCGCTGCTCATGATAATATTTTCTTTGTCCGCACATGGAGATGACAGGTGCCGGAGTTCAAAGACCTCCACACAATGGACAGAAGTGTGTGTGACCGAGGAAGATTCAACATATGACCTCAAACTGCTGCCAGTGATTTCTGGGGATATCTATATTAGTGTAATATCTAACTGTATTCATTAACTTAAACCAATAGATAGATAGAAATTTTGGATTGCAGCTATTTTGTTTTCTGTATTACATGGAGTTTCCCTTACTCTGATGGAGGGTATCCTAGACTAAATACATTCATACATATATTGCTGTGCTGCTCTGGAGTTTTCTAGTTAGACAGATGAGGTGATTTAATCTTGAAGTGTTGTGGTGTAGAGAGTTGTATTTTTATTACATTTTGTGGGCCACAAAAACAGTGCAAACAGCACTATGTGCAGTCAGCAGGGCCGGCGTCAGCACTGGGCACACCTAGGCAAGTCCTGGGGTCCAGAGCTGCTTGGGGGGGGGGGGGGGGGCCCCAAAAAACGTGAAAAAAGGAAACCCGGGGGGGGAGGGGGGCTGTATCTAATGAATCCATAAGAGGTGAGAGGGCTTTATATAAAATACCCATGAGGGGCTGTTTGGTATCATAAACTAGTAAACAGCAGACACGTGAGTGGCCCACTGGGGCTCTGTTGCCCAGGGGCCTACTGAAACCTGGAGCCGACCCTGGCAATCTGTGCCAAATTCAGGAATTGTGGTGCACGTTCTTTCATGAATCTGGCGCCCCCTGCTCTGCTCCGATAGAGTGCACCAACTTTTTTTTTGGTGCACCTTTAACATAGAGCTTGTGACACAATTCTGTTGGACACTGAATGATAAATGTGGCGCATGGCATTGGACCTCCCCTTCATGTGCAGAATTTTGTGTCGCGTCGGGTATAACGCATGTGCATAAATAAATACAGTGCATAAATAAATACAGTGCATAAATACATGTACAAGCAGTTTTTCTTTGAAAAGAACGTGCAAAGTCAGACTGAAACTGGTGCCACGCCGTTAATGAATCTGGGCCATTGTCTGGTCTATAAGATTTCCTGAGCCATATGAGCTATGATTCCCTCAGCCCCATATATAATTGTCACTGAGGTTGGTTACATATATCTGTCAGCTTGGGGTCCGCTATATGCAGGAGGGTTGATCTCACCTTCAGGCTCAGTCATTGCCTCTGTCTAGACTGCACCTCATGTCTTCCTTTTATCTTTTCCTCCATCCTACTCCATATTTTCCTCATAAGTCACCAGATAAATACGTGGAACGCCCCGGCACTGACCTTCTCTGCAGACACCTATCTCTCAAGGTGAAGGTCAGAGAAGACTGCGGAGTGATGTCTGTAGTGACAGGGCGGTTCAGCATGGCGTTGGCTCAGCAACGTCACAAGTGCAGGTCTGCCAGTCCTGAGAGTGGCATAGACAACATGCAAGAGATGATTATCTCTATACAGCGCACTTATATACACATACATATATGTATCCTTTTTTGAGTAGTACAGAAAGACCCAAGTATCTCATGGGAGATTTAGGAGATGTCTGGTATTCTGTGACACTTTCTGATGAATTCTTGGTATATTCTGTAATTAGCGTGTCCACAGTTCACCCCTTCCCCCTCCCAACGTAGAAGACTGTCTGGGACAGGTGTTTGCAGGAAAGTATAACCCTTTGAGTAGTTCACATGTTGAGCAGAGACTTAGCTGTTATATGATCCATCGACACGACTGAAAAACTGACTTTCATGTGTATTAGCAAACAAGCAGAATATATGACAAAATCAGTTTTTCCTCTCAGCTGTGCATCTTAAAGGCTGTGTGTCTGTGGCCATAGTGACAGCTGCACAGTCCTCTCTATCTCCTCTCTGCAGTTAGACCTGAACAGTCCTCTCTTATTCTTCCTTCCATTTATAGCTACACCATCCTCTCTATCTCATCCATGTAATTATAATTGGACAGTTCTCTCTTTCAGTTACAGATGCACAGTGCTCTCTATTTCCTCCCTGCAGTCATAGCTGCACAGTCCTCTCTTTCTCCTACCTGAAGTTATAGCTGCACAGTCCTCTCTATGTCCTCCTGCAGTTATAGCTGCACAGTCCTCTCTATCTCCTCCCTGCAGTTATAGCTGCAAAGTCCTCTCTATCTCCTCCTGCAGTTATAGCTGCACAGTTCTCTCTATCTCCTCCTGCAGTTATAGCTCTACAGTCCTCTCTATCTTCTACCTGCAGTTAAATCAGTGCAGTTCTCTGTATCTCCTCTCTGTAGTTATAGCTGCACACTCCAATCTCCTCCATGTAGTTATCTGCACAGTGCTCTCTTTTTCCTCCCTGCATTTATAGCTCTACAGTTCTATCGCCTCCATGTAGTTATCTGCACAGTCCTCTCTGTCTCCTTCCTGCGGTCATAGCTGATCAGTCCTCTCTCTCTTTGAATTTATAGATTAGATAATTAGATAATTTCACAGTCTTCTCTGCCATCCCGTGCTATGGTTGATCAGTCTTTTTGCAGGTAGGAGATAGTACTGTGCAGCTGTAACTACATAAAGGAAATAGAGTGGAATGTATGGCTATAGCTGCAGCATATATAGAGGACCATGCAGCAATTACTATATGAAGAAGATATATAGGACTATAAATAAAGGTAAATCATAGACAGGACAGATTAAGACTGCCATGGGCCCTTGGCTGTATTAATATTATAGCCCCTATAAGTACTAGAATCAGCTGCTATGGGAATGGAGGATGCTTTCCTTCTGCCTGCTATCAATCAGCACCTTCAAAGATCCTGAAATGGCTCTTGTGCACATGTGTATTGAGAGCAGGATAGATCTATGAGGATATCACGGATGAAGGTCTTTATTAGTATAAAATTTGGTGGGTATTTGGGTGTCCATAGACCCCTAGAAGCCATGGGCTCTGGGCTACCGCCCAAACCACCCACATTATAATCCACTACTGGTCATAGAGAGAAATATGGAGCCATAACTGCAGCAATATCTATCTCTTTCCTCCTGTCACAGCTGCTCAGTTCTATCTCATCCCTGTTATAGCTTCAGTCACAGCTGCACAGTTCTCTCTCTCATCTAGGCAGTTACAGCTGCACAATCCTCTCTTTCTCCTACCTCCAGTTATAGCCAGTTATAGTTCTCTCTATCCCGTTCCTGATGTTACAGCTTCACAATACATTTTCCTCCATATAGTTATAGCTTTAAGTCCTTCATGTGAGACAAGATATCCCCAACATAGGGCAGCACTATACCCATTCTTCTTTTCCTCTGCATCTATTTTGATTCTTTCACTTTTTTTACATTTGTTCTGCAAATCTTCTCCTTGGTATCCACAAAGTGCTTTTATCCAAATAGAACTCAGGGAACCAGGGATGGCTCCATGTCTGGAAGAAGCCATGTTTGAACCAGTCCTATTTTTTCCATTGCTTCATGTGTGTTGAGTCAATCAGGTGAGTTACAGTCTCAAGCAGCTATAACATACAATTGTTACTAGAATGTATTATTATTGATGTCATATAGATTTGTTTGTTACCTTTCCTTACTTCTTTGTTTTAGATCTTGCCGTAATATGATGACAGACCACTCTCTCAGTGACGTGCTATAGATAGACCCTCACAAGTGTACATGGATCATCACTGATCACAGCACCTCAGGGAATGTGGTATACAGGAGTCTTCTTGGGTGGCCTCTGTCATGACACATGATCCTCCTGAACCTGCTCAATCTCATGAGAGGCAGCAATAAAATTGTCACCCAGATCACACTGCCCAAATGCAAACTTTACTATGTGCAGTTGCCTGTGTTGCATGCAGGGGGCCCCTGATTCATGAATTGTGGTGCACGTTCTCCAGTAATCCGGCGCCCTCTGCATTGATCGTTCAATCGGCACCAGTTTTTTTAATGCACTTTGTTCATGCTGCTGATTTGGGGAGCACGGTACAACTAAGCACTAACACACCCCTTTAGATGCACATTTTTTCTGTCTTGTCTGGCACCAACACTTTATAAATACATGTAAAAGCAGTTTTCATGTTCTTTGTAGTGCAAAGTCAGACAGAAAACCGGTGCAAACATTTTAATAAATGTGGGCCATGACGTTGATGTGTATTTCACTTTGGAATTCTAACCTTTGTTTTTATGTTTTTTCCAAATGTTTCACATTTTTTTCTCCTTTTCACCATAATTCACTGCTTTCTGATAAAATAAGTTCTTTAGCCAGGTGACCATCCTGTGATCAAAAATGTATGCCTAAGAAAGTAAAAAGTTTACAAAGTTCTCCAACTTTTTGTATAGACTGAGGATGCCCAAAATTGTATATTGAAGCTTCATTAGGAAAGATCATATTCTCTTTACTACATTTTTTTCTCTTTTTTTGGACAAAATCAAGCATAAAAACTGTAAATATATAAAACCACAGCTATATGCCATTGATATACTGACATAGGCAAGGATGTAGCACAGCCAGAGAAGCAGCCCCATCAGATAAATACCTGTATTACCAACATCCATTAACAAATATATTTCTCAAACCTGCAGCTACCCAAATTATAATATATAATCAATAAACATAATTCCTCTGAATCTAATCCCCTCTATACAATAGTCATTGCTTCCTCTTCTCCACTTATGATGCCCCATTATTCTCTTCCATTAAGGATGAAAATAAATAATTACATTTTAAAAAAGAGAACTTATGAAGGTATTTGGTTGATGCTTATAAGCATTTAGAACACATGAAACATTAGCACAGAAGAAAAATCTATATCTTTTTATTCCATAAAAATGCAATAAAACCCTATGCAGATCCTTCATATGATTTTGTACTTATTTTTTGCATTTTGTCCTGTACTATTCTGAACACTGCCCTATTTCACTCATGGCTTAATTGTGTCCCCCCACACCTGTATGTCTCCTGCTGTTTTTGTTGTGGGCTGAAGATGGTTGAGATACTTGTGAAGGCCAGATAATTTTTTTCCCTCCTTTGCAGATCTGTTTTCTTTTTTGGTTGGATGTCAGGGAGTCCAGGACTCTGACATCCCATAAAAACATGATTTGCATTCTTCCTAGTGCATGCTATGAGTCTTTTCTGGAGCTTGCTAGTGTATTCTGGAGCTTGCTAGTGTATTCTGGAGCTTGCTAGTGTATTTGAATTTCTGATCCTCCCTAGCTTCCATTTGAGTCTATTTCTGTTCTGTGGAGTCCGCTTTGTTTTGACCTATATTTGTATGACCTTCCTCCTGTTTTTTTTGTCTTGTTTTTGTCTCTGCGTTTCACTTTTGAGCAAGAAGGCTTTGTCTCTAAGTTGTTGTGCACCATTTAGGGAAGAATTGGCAAGAAGTTTGGGACAGATAGGCATAAAGGTCTATTTGTAACTAGGGTTTGTCTGTAAGTTGGGTGTTCTTAAGTCAGGAACTGTGTGTAAATAATAATTATAGTCTTTATTTATATAGCGCCATCATATTCTGTAGCGCTTTACAACTCATAGGGGACATAAACAAATAGAATAAGACATTACAGAGTATAACTGTTATATAAAACAATAGGAGTGAGAGTCCTGCTCGCAAGAGCTTAGCCTATGAGGATGAGGGGGGGACACATGAGGTATAAGAGCTTGTAGAATGGTCCCGATTTTCTATAAGGGAATGGAATAAAAATAATTTAATTAATAAAAATGCTGCTGCTTGAACGAGCCATCAGCCGCCATCTTACATACAAAGTGCAAAGTCAATGGGACTGCATAGAAACCTGTAGGATGGGTTTTAAGAGCTCGTTTGAAGATTTGGAGGTTGGGTATTAGTCTATACGCACTCATTCACATACATTATACATATACGCTGGAGTTGAGCTAAACATGTCTCAGAGCCTAAACCCTAGCTGTATAAAGACTAACTGATGGTTTAGTGGTACCAAAGTGGCTGACAAGTTGGAGGTCTGAATACATTTCAGTGTATAGGCTGGTACGTACTTAAATTCAGTCTGGGATCTTATTTATTTAACATGAACAGCCCCACCCACCTGCATTTCCTGGAGGCACAACCAACCTTGGTTCCATAACTGGATTTAAGCAAATCCAGAACAAGTCCATCTTGAGGGGTAAATAGGGAGTGGGCCACACATTTGCTTCGTATATAATCTGCTACAAGTTAGGATACGACAGATCTGAGAAGCAATCAGGTTAATTCTGTGGTTTCTACATCCTGGCACTGGAGCCTTCATGCTCAGCGGCCGGGCGCCTGTGTCCTGTTCACCTGCTCTTCCTGCTGGAGGAAGGATGTGGGTTGATCTTGAATGGAAGCAGAGAAGATAAGATATGTGGGTTTTTTATTTTAGATTTTGCTTAAAAATAAAAACCAACAGGAATACTGCGGCCCTTGTGTGCACCGCCAGCTGCTTAGTGTAACTCGCACGAGAGATAAGCAACATGACACTGGTGGACATTCACGTGCATTGAGGTCCATACGTTGATTGTCTTCCAGTATTTGTGTGTCTGGTGCGCATCCCGACTTGAAGCATCCATCATCCAGTAATCACCCTGAGAGGATGTGTCACCTTTAGGATCATCCTTTTAGAACTGCATTGCCTGCTGCGCATATGCAACACCCTCGCCGATGCAATGGCAAGGTAGTGCTTGCGAATAAGCCCCACAGCATGTCATCACTTAACACAGGGGATATTGCAGTGGTTAATCCTGCCTGGCAAGGCAGAAGTTAATTGTTCTGTGTGATGTAAGAGTCTGGTAACCAATCACATGTATTGCATCCTGTCTCTGTAAGCTGAGAGGTAATTGGAGGAGCAGCCACCACCTGACCAAAGGGAGGTAATAAAACCTCTGGCCAGGAATGTTCTAGAGATCACTCCAGGAGAGCAGTCTCTCCCGAAAGGGAGAAGAGACCGGTCCTAGTCAGGCCCTCTGGGTCTGCAGGACGTATGCAGGGCCGGATTATAGGCGGGGCTCCCGGGGCTCGAGCCCCGGGGCCACCCAAACATCTTGCACCCCTAGGGGCCACCCCACCAGCTCGCACCTCCGTGCCCCCCCTCATGAGCGGAAACGGCCCTCCGCATCTCCGGGCATAGGTTGAGGCTCCTCCCCGGCGAATCAAGCCCCTACAAGAACTGGCCCGCATCCATCATCTGCTTGTGGGGAGCCGCCCCCCGACACTGGTGACAAGCAACCCCGCTCAATCCAGGTTAACATCGGCCTCTGCCGGCTCCCCGCCGGCTCGCTCTCCTCTCCTCTCATCCACACCCCTCGCTCCGCTCGCTCACCACCCCCGCTCCCCGCATCCGCTCGCTCACTGCACCCCTCCCCCTCGCTACACCCCCCCCCCCGCCCCCGCTCCCTCTCGCTTTCACATACGTCACCCCGCGTCCCCGGCTTCCTCTCGACTCACTTCCCCCCGCTCCCGCTCCTTTCATCGCTCAACACCCCCCCGCTCCACGCTCAGCTAGTACCATCCCCGCTCCCCGCTCCTCTCGCTCACCCCCACCCTAAAGCGAGACGTCCGCCCGCTCCGCCGCTCCCACCCCCCCCCCCGCCTCGCGCTCCGCCCTGCTCCCCGCTCGTCGAACCCCCCGCTCCCCGCTCCGCTCGCTCACCACCCCCCGGCTCCGCTTCGGCTCACCACCCCCCGCTCCCCGCTCCTCCTCGCTCACCAACCCCGGCT
The DNA here is from genome assembly GCA_019512145.1 of Engystomops pustulosus. Lineage (NCBI taxonomy): Eukaryota > Metazoa > Chordata > Amphibia > Anura > Leptodactylidae > Engystomops > Engystomops pustulosus. Next base: position 305,320,975 of record CM033641.1, read on the forward strand.
CCCCGCTCCAGCTCGCTCACACCCCACCGCGCTCCCCGCTCCCGGGCTCGCTCACCCACCCCCCGCTCCCGCTCCTCTCCTCACCCACCCCCCGATCCCCGCTGCCGCTCGCCCACACCCCCCGCTCCCCGCTCCGCTCGCTCAACACCCCCCGCTCCCCGCTCCTCTTCGCTACCACACCGCTCCCCGCTCTCTCGGCTCAACACCCCCCGCTTCCCGCTCCCCGCTCGCTGTGTAGTGCTCACCACCCCGCTCCCCGCTCCTCTCGGCTCACCACCCCGCTCCCCGATCCTCTCGCTCACCACCCCCGCTCGCCCTCTCGCTCACCACCCCCGCTCCCCGGGTCCACTCGCTCACCAACCCCCCGCTCCCCCGCTCAAACCCCCCCCGTACGAAAACATGTTGCACCCGGCAACCCCCCCCTCCCCCTCCCCGGCCGAAAAACTACTATATAAGCACAAAACCGACCGGGAACTTCTGGGCGAAACCAAGCAACCGTCAAGACCCCCCACCGCACCGAAAAATTAATAAACCAGGCACCCGGTCATCTCTCAAAACCTAACAGGTAAAGTTTATACATAGTGTTTTCTGTGTGGTGTATATCTTGTATATACTGTGTATATCTGTGTAATATACTGTGTATATACTGTGTTGGTATATACAGTTGTATATACAGTGTATTGTGCATCTAACTGTGTATAAGATCTGTATTATTACTGGTTATAGATATGGGGTGTACTATTATATATGTGAATGATGTGGTTGTTATGTTTATATACGGTGTGTATATGGAATGTATGTAATATACTCTCTATATTTATAAAAAACATATGTACATATATATATGTTTTGTGCTGTCGCGCCGCTGTATGTAGTGTGTACTTGGGGGTTGAGGGCGGCTGCGGCTGTATGTAGGCTGTAGCTACTGGAGATGAGGCGGGTGTATGTAGCGTGTTACTGGGGGGCCAGGCGGGGGGCTGTGTATGTAGCTGTGTTACTGGGGAATGAGGCGGCGTATGTAGCTGGTTACTGGGGGGTGAGGCGGCTGTGGCTGTATGTACGGTGGTTACTGGGGGGCGAGGCGGGCGATGTCGGCTGTGTACTGGCGGTGCGGAGGCGGCTGTTATGTAGCGGTTGTTACTGGGGCCAGCCGGCGGCCGCTGTATTGGAGCGGGTGTTTATGGGGGGCCAAGGCGGCTGTTATGTAGCGGGGTTCTGTGGGGCAGCGGGCTTCTGTTTATGTAGCGGTGTTTACTGGGCCAGGCGGGCTGTATTTGTAGCTTGTTACTTTGGGTGACGGAGCCGGGCGTATTGTAGCGGGTGGTGGTTGGTACTGGGGGCCAGGCGGCTGTATGTAGCGGTTGTTACTGGGGGGTGAGGCGGGGCTGGTATGGTAGCGGTGTTTCTGTACTGGTGGCGAGGCGGCTGTATGTAGCTGTGTTACTGGGGGCGAAGGCGGGCTGTATGTAGCTGTGTTAATATGGGGGGGGGGTGGGGCGGCTGTATGTAGCTGTGTTACTGGTGGGCGAGGCATGCTGTAATGTAGCTGTGTTACGGGGACGGGGCGGATGTATGTAGCTGTGTACTTGGGAACGGGCGGATGTATATGTAGCTGGGTTCCTGGGGATGAGGCGGCTGTGTTATAGGGCTGTGTTACTGGGGGCGAGGCGGCTGTATGTAGCTGTGTTACTGGGGGCGAGGCGGCTGTATGTAGCTGTGTTACTGGGGGCGAGGCGGCTGTATGTAGCTGTGTTACTGGGGGCGAGGCGGCTGTATGTAGCTGTGTTACTGGGGGCGAGGCGGCTGTATGTAGCTGTGTTACTGGGGGCGAGGCGGCTGTATGTAGCGGTGTTACTGCTGGGATAGTGGAAAGGAAGCAGGAGGACATGTGTGTACGCTCCACTTATTGGGGGCCTCCACCAGATTTTGCGCCCAAGGGCCCCCACCAACCTTAATCCGGCCCTGGACGTATGTAGAGAGTAGTTAGCTGAGCAGCAGCTCAGAGAGTCTCTAGCACACCGGACCAGTGCAGGACGAGCCTAGCCCCTGCCTGAAGTGGAGAATAAGACTAGAGTTAGTGTAGTAAGGAAAGGGGTATCATCCTACCTTCAAGGGTGATACCTGAAGAGATCCAGGACCGAGCTGAAGCCTCCTCTAAGGACTCAGCTGCCTCCCAGCCTGCCCTTACATCCAGGCTGGTGATCTACATCCTGTGGCTCCCTCCAAATACCTCTCCAGTACTCCATCTACCTGTTAAAGGCACGTTTGCTGAAGTTCCTGCGGTTCCAATAAAGAACTGTAAGTTGTTTTCTTCAACCTCTGCCTCCGTCTGGTCCCTGCTACTACAACTACCATCATCACCGGCACCCTGTCCACCACACAGAGACTCACACTCGGGACATTAAGGGGTTGCCCCAGGGAGATCCGCTATAGCAGCCGCTCCGTCATCTTTTCTTGCCAACACCACCCTGCTGGAGACCTGCCAGGCTGTAGGACAGCCCTCCGGTTCCCCCGTACCAAGCACCGTGACAATAGCGTGCTTAGGCCGCAACCGCCAGCCACTCCGGTACCGCGGGCCCCGGCTGTCTCCAGGCCTCACCTCAAGGGCTAGGCCCCGGTGGGGGATGTTGCACATAGGAGGGGGAAGGGGCTGCATATTTACCCCACACAGGGATGCAATATGGTATATTACTTCAGCTTTTTATTCAGAACTTGGATAAGACTTCTATCTATGCCATGTGGACAATCCTTAAATTAAAGGACACCTGTCATCAGGTCTGTGTCACTTGTCCTGTCACTACTACCTGTTGGAGCAGCTCACAAGGATCCCATCCCAGCCTTTATCTAGTTATTTCATACATTAATCATTGTAAAATCACCTATTCTTTATTATGTAAATGAGGCTGGTCACATGGTCAGAGGCAGTGATGTCACCCCTGTTCCCCCTCCCCTCTCCTCCCCCTGCTCATGTCTGTGTGTAATGTATAGTAAAGCATTGCTAGTGTGTGTACTGCATCTGCTGACATGCTGCATCCTCCTAATATACAGGTGAGAGACACAGACATCAGCTACACATGAATCTGACATGTTCTGCTATAACATGGCTGCCTGGAGCTGCTGTATCTCTCCTATACACACACACATGCACACACAGGCTGCAGGGGGTGTGGCCACCAGCAAGCACATCATTATACAGCCTCACATCATTATACAGGCTGTCAGTCATGCACTGGGGGTGTGGCTGTGCCTCCCACTCATGAATAATGTGGACAGCACGAATATGCTAATGCTTCATTGGACATTTCACAGGTCATTTGCATACAGCTTTAGGACCTCATTGCTTAGGTTTACAGGCATGTAGAGGGACAATGAAGGGATAGAGGTAATGCTCTCTAATGGCAGTTTATGAAAATATATTTAGTTTAGGGGGGTTATTTTGCATGACGGGTTCTCTTTAAAGTTCTTCCACCGTATCTGTATTTGATACTGGTGATCTATCCGCAGGATAGGTAAAAAGTATCGGATTGGTGAGGATCTGACACCCCTTGTGGTCCTAGCTTACTGTTTGGGTGCTGAGTAGAGATGAGCGGCCCTGACGTTCAAGTTCAGGTTTGCCCACCTGATTTGGACATATTGCCGGATTGACTCTTCGTCCGCCAGTCCAGAAAAATGTTTTGGTCAGACGGCCAAACCTGAACTTGTGGTCCGTTCATTTCTACTGCTGGGTCCAATATATTAGTTAAATGGCAGCTAATTGGGGCAGCTGGACAAGAGACATGCCAGCCCTGCCCTGTGCACGTACATAATGAATTACATCAGGCAACAGGGCATGAGGAAATTATATGATCTGATTTTCTGGGTGCCCGTCATTGATGTAAATGGGGTACAGGGGGAAACAGAAATGCAGGGAAAGTGGGCACAGGAGGAGAGTGCTGGATATTCACAGACTAGATCTGGACCATTAACATGAGATCACTTGGGATGTTATACCTGAGCCCTCTATTATAAGCAGTAGAGACGGTAGAGACCTGTAGACCAGTACCATAAAACCCGAGGCTCTTGACCCGGGGGTTTTGCCATGCCCCCAAAATAAACCGATATTGAACGACAAGGACCATTAAATTGTTGTGGGTATGTGGGTAGGCCGCAGCATTTATTTTTTGGAAAAACCTTAGTTAATTAAATAACAAAACATTTAAAAGTGCAAAATGGCGGCTGCTGGACGGCAGACGTCATGTGGGGGCCTTCCTTTTGCCTACGGGCATGTGAAATCCGCCAATGCTGTGACATCTGAAAAGACATAGAAAACAGCCAGAAACCGGAATGAAGAGAAAAACCTGAAAAAAATATAACCTGAGGGCAGGGTGGGTGGGTGACTTCTCGCCGCTTGGTCCAGGCAGAAGGAAAGAGGACCCCCCCCCCCACGTGCCCCCAACGCTTTTAATACCACGGCACGGGCTCTGCAAGCCGGCCCCCACCTCCTTTAGTTACCGCCCAAAAAAGAGGGGCCAATCGCCTCCTTCTGCATCCTTTGAAAATTAAATTAAATCCCCCTACAGTCCCCCGCCCCTTCTCTATGTGATTTGGGGATAGTGAGCGCTGGTATCAGACAGATCTGCTATGCCATTCCTCCAGAACACAAGAGTTGTAGTACCACACATGATGAGAGTCATATGAATTTTTCTATTTAATCGATATCATAATCAGATCCCAGGTCTTGGCTCCATCACCAGCAAACACAACAACATACAAGATGACAGTGTCACAACACTTCGGCATTTTAGCTTGGATATAAATAAGAGGCAGGAGACACTGGGTCTGGATGTGGCTTAGATAATGGACTCCAGATCCAGGAAAGTGCTTAATGCAGACCTTACCTCTGTCATATTATTCACAATTTTGATGACAGGAGGTGCAGGATGTTCTCCGAAATGCAGATCTGACCTCAGGAACTGATTTATTTCTGCATGAATTTTCAGATCCAATCTGCTGCACATCCAGAAGATCATATGGAGGTCCTATAGAAATAGAAGCTTAATCTCTGTATAAAGTAATTGTTCTACAACTTTCTAATACACTTTAAGTTTCAATTCTTCAATTTCCGCTTGCTGTTAATGAGTGAGAACCCACATGTACATAGCTAGTCCTGCTCTCAGCTGAGATGTGGAGACAATTGCATCCAGTTTAGACAATGCTCTGTGAGATCAGCACATAAATAGGAGCTGCACAGATCTCTCTGCTGGTTTGTTTCAATGTTTCAGTCTGAAGCCAAGGCTGTTTAGCTCACAGAGCATTGTGCAAGGTAACTGCATCTGAATGTGCAGCTGTTTTTGCTGGATGTGGCTCAATTTACTTATGTCCCAGAAGCCCATCAGTGGAGCACAAGACATGCATGCACCTGCCATTCATATAGGGGATTTCAGGAGACTTTAGGTCCCCCCATTCTTCCATCCTCTAAAGGGTCCCAGTTAGACGTCTATGAATTAGGTTTGTATCTTCTATCCTGTGCATAGGGGATACATATTTGCCATAGGGAACACATTCTTATTGGTTGGTTGCAGAAGTCACGTGAATGTCACATTTACTGAACTTTATCTAACTCCGCAATCTAATGACTTCTTTTTTATTAACCACATCTAGGAAGAGGACTGGATCTAAACTGGAAAATCCAGCTCCCCTGATAGTAGTCATTTGGGCACATTTACTAAGAACAGTGCAGTCTGTACTAGGTGCAGTTGCCTATGTAATGTGCAGGGGGCGCCATATTCAGGATTTCTGGTGCACCTTCTTCATGAATCTGGCACCCCCTGCACTGCTCTGACAGAGTGCATGATAAATCTGGTGCATGTTCTGACTGAGCACCGGAACGTCCAATTCAGTGCAGAAATTTGTGTCATATGAAGAATAGTGCAGCAGCGCCACAAACGGGTCACGTGCAACACGAAATGTGGCGCGGACCCCACTTAAATACATGTGCAAGCAGTTTATACTAGAAAGAATGGGCAAAGTCTGACAGAAAACTGGCGCACAGAGTTTAGTAAATGGGTCCCATTGTGTCATCTTTGTTACATCCCATGTCCTGACAACATCACATCTACGAAGTAGGCAACTATCTGTGAGCCAGTCTGACCCCGGTGATGAAGCATAGGTGCCTCTGCACAGGGCTTCATGGGACCTTGTCAATTCCTGCTCTTCTGCACCTTGATCGTCACATAATGACTAAGGCTATAGATATATACATATGTTTACATTTATGTTTACACATTTGTTCACAATTCACTGGTGTTGGACACTGTTTCACTTTATGTCATTTGTTATCTTATTCAGTTATTCATGTAATGATACATATTCCATGTATTCATGTATATATATATATAATGTATTTTATCTCTAGCACATTAGTGCATGATATTTATTGGGTTTCATTATTAATTACACTTTATTGTTATAGTAATAACTTTTACATGATTAGCACTTTAGGGCTTATGTGTAATATATATGGTCATAATATTTACATAGCGGACTAATTTACATGGTTATGTGCAATAGTATATTTAATTATAAGGTTCAGGGCATAATAATTTCTGATGCTTATATTAATGCCCCATTACAATCTTTTGACCATTGGACCTTACTATTTTTTTTTTTAAATCAGATATTTTTATTGAACATTTTTTAAGAAAAAAAACAACACACCCAACAAGCACAACTTGGAGGGGAGTATGTACATATCTTTACAATAAGCTCTGATTTTGTACAATAATACAGCCTCAAATGATACACATTAAAGCATTACAGGGTAATTACATTTGTATCCATTTTCTCTTACAGAATGTATGTTTTATCATGAATGCTTATTACTAGTAGCATACTCCCTCCCTCCCTTCCCAACTAGCCCCCACCCACCCCTGCGAGCCAGCTCTTCAAGACCTTTCCGGTCTCATATATTTATTCACATATTAGAGAAGACCTAAACCTATCTTTACTTATCTTGCCAGTGATAGTTGATATTCTAAGCTAGTTCTTAGCCTTATTAGGGAGTTTGATGGTAAACCAGGTGTATCTAGCCACTTGCCCCAAATCTTTTCGAATTTAGAGACCCCATTCCTCTTCACATATGTGCTATATTCCAATAGTATTACTGCATTCAAACGGTCTATAAACTCTTTCTTGTCCGGTGGCCTAGGCCTAATCCAATGGGCAGCTATGACTTTTCTAGCTTGATATAAAGACCTTTGTATTGCAATATTATTAGGTTCTGTCAGGTTGTCTATCTTCAGAACTCCCAATAGACATGCTAGTGGGCTTTCTTCAATAGTTACAGAGAAAACTTTACGCGTCAATTCTAATATAGATTTCCAAAAAGACTCCAGTTCTCTGCATCCCCACATCATGTGGAGTATATCTGCCTCTTCAGTTCCACATCTCGGACATTCTGAATTAGGCCTAATTCTGAATTAGGCTCCGACATAGTAATTGGGGTGACCTATACGCTCGATGTAAAAGAAATAAGTGAGACATCCTACGTGCTTCACTGGGCAAAAGGGTTGGCACCAATTCTAAGGCCTCAGTCCACTGCTCCTCTTCAATGGGGCCCACCTCTCTATTCCAATGTTCCCGACACAATGTGGATCTATCAGGCATAAACCCTGATTGGTCAACATGAATTAGGGAAGTGATAATACCAGACAGGCGGTTAGCTATAACCTTGGCTAGAATCTTCACGTCCACCGGGAGTAATGATATTGGCCTGTAGGAGTCTGGTTGTTTAAGGTCCTTGCCAGGCTTAGGAAGTACAATTATCATTGCTTCACTCATAGAAGTTGGAAGCATACCTGTTTCGTCTGAGCTCTCGAAAACCTGTAACAATCTAGGTAGCAACACCTCCCCATGTTTTTTAAAAAACTCTCCAGGAAGGCCATCCATACCAGGTGCTTTATCATTTGGAAAGGCCTTCAATGCCTCTTCGAGTTCCTCCAGCAACAATGGGGCGTCTAACTGGACCTTACTATTAGACTCTGCTGATACTCTTCAATGTTTTTTCTACTTTCTGACACATGCGCCGACATTGAATCCCGGGCTCGGCTTTAGCGGCATATCGCGAAATCAAAATCTTGCGCATGCGCGGTGGCTCAATTCATGGCCATGTTGTTTGTGACGGCTCCAGCGTGCTATGTATCATCATAGGATCAGGTGCTGTGGTTTTATAATTGGTCAGACTGATGTATTTAAGGGAATTTGTTAACACCAGACACTCCACCAGAGTAAGCGCCAGCAGGAGAAACACATGCTGGGATACAGGCGGTCCCCTACTTAAAAACACCCGACTTACAGACAACCTCTAGTTACAAAAGGCCCTCTGGATTTTGGTAATTTACTATAATTTAGCCATGGGCTCCAATAAACAGCTGTAACAGTTATCAAAGCTGTCTGTAATTGACAACCTAACATTTTTACAATCCAATAGTCTTAGAGACCCACAAAATTTTGCCCAGAGCTACAATTATAAAGTATACAGTTTTGACTTACATACAAATTCAACTTAAGAACAAAGTTGCAGAACCTATCTTGTACATAACCCAGGGACTTCCTATATTCAGTGTGCGATCCATTTCTTGGTATGGTATTGATGTATCCCCTTCTATGTTCCTCTTTTTAACATTCTGATTATATATGCCCTCACTATGTTTTTGGGTTTGGGTGACAATCTCACCCTACCATTACATATACTTACTCCCAGCATGATGAAAGAATATTGAAGTATTCCAAACTTTTAGGTTTGCCTTTAATTTCTGGACACACTTTTTATATTTCTGCTGTTTTATTAAAATTGTACACTGTAATCATGTATATGTTAATAGAGATTTACATTGTTTAAACATACAAAGCATATTGTTCTTTCTTTTTTTATTGGTTATGTATATTTGGAGACCTTCCTGTGGCACAGATATAAGCGAAGACTGCTGCATTGTGGTTTTATTACTAATCATACTTCCATCTTACATAAAAAACCGCTGTTCATAGATACAGGAATGAAGGATGTAAAAGTGATACCAACACAACAAGACACAATGCCAAGTTCTTCATGTAGGTGTGTGATACATTGTTTCTAGATTAGACTACAAGGAAATCTTTGTTGTTGACCTAATTCCAGATATTGTCCCATCCATTAAAATTGAACCCTATGCACCCTACGCATGTCCATTAATGTGACAAAACATCCATGTAAATGGTGTTACCTGACCCCTTAGATATGCAGTATCATAGGAGGGATGGATATATACTCACTGGCCACTTTATTAGGTACACCATGCTAGTAACGGGTTGGACCCCCTTTTGCCTTCAGAACTGCCTCAATTCTTCGTGGCATAGATTCAACAAGGTGCTGGAAGCTCCTCAGAGATTCTGGTCCATAGTGACATGATGGCATCACACAGTTGCCGCAGATTTGTCGGCTGGACATCCATGATGCAAATCTCCCGTTCCACCACATCCCAAAGATGCTCTATTGGATTGAGATCTGGTGACTGTGGAGGCCATTTGAGTACAGTGACCTCATTGTCATGTTCAAGAAACAAGTCTGAGATGATTCCAGCTTTATGACATGGCGCATTATCCTGCTGAAAGTAGCCATCAGATGTTACAGGGTACATTGTGCTCATAAAGGGATGGACATGGTCAGCAACAATACTCAGGTAGGCTGTGGCGTTGTACCAAGGGGCCCAAAGAGTGCCAAGAAAATATTCCCCACACCATGACACCACCACCACCAGCCTGAACCGTTGATACAAGGCAGGATGGATCCATGCTTTCATGTTGTTGACGCCAAATTCTGACCCTACCATCCGAATGTCGCAGCAGAAATCGAGACTCATCAGACCAGGCAACGTTTTTCCAATCTTCTACTGTCCAATTTCGATGAGCTTGAGCAAATTATAGCCTCAGTTTCCTGTTCTTAGCTGAAAGGAGTGGCACCCGGTGTGGTCTTCTGCTGCTGTAGCCCATCTGCCTCAAAGTTCGAGGTACTGTGCGTTCAGAGATGCTCTTCTGCCTACCTTGGTTGTAACGGGTGGCGATTTGAGTCACTGTTGCCTTTCTATCAGCTCGAACCAGTCTGCCCATTCTCCTCTGACCTCTGGCATCAACAAGGCATTTCCGCCCACAGAACTGCCGCTCACTGGATGTTTTTTCTTTTTCGGACCATTCTCTGTAAACCCTAGAGATGGTTGTACGTGAAAATCCCAGTAGATCAGCAGTTTCTGAAATACTCAGACCAGCCCTTCTGGCACCAACAACCATGCCACGTTCAAAGGCACTCAAATCACCTTTCTTCCCCATACTGATGCTCGGTTTGAACTGCAGGAGATTGTCTTGACCATGTCTACATGCCTAAATGCACTGAGTTCCCGCCATGTTATTGGCTGATTAGAAATTAAGTGTTAACGAGCAGTTGGACAGGTGTACCTAATAAAGTGGCCGGTGAGTGTAATTGTGTGTTATAACTTACCTTGCATCCTGACAAAATCCTGGGGTAGTCACAGGGGCTGGACTTTGGTTTGGATGCATTTAAAAAAACAACATGTGCCTCCATCTTTGTGCTCCAGTATAGCTCCTCCCTCCCCCACTGATGTCAGGTCACCAGGCTGTGACCTTTGAGAAGAGCAGGAGTTGGAGCTATATAGGAGCACAAAGGTGTGGGCTTAGATCTGAAGAGTGAGTAACACAGACAAGGCACATGTTGTTTTTTTAAATGCATCCAAACCAAGGTCCAGCCCCTGTGACTACCCCAAGATTTTGTCAGGAAGCAAGAGTAAGTTATAACACACAATTATATTGTAATGCAAATGCTTAGAAAAGGCAGAGGGACATATTTGCACTGCAGGTGTGATGGGCTTCTGCAACCTGTCTTTAGTGAAAATGAGGTCCCTGGTGACAGGTTCCCTTTGAGGAGCAGTTTCCTTTTTTAACAGGTGAAAGACATGAACTGAACAGTTAAATGATATGTGTGGAACAGGTTTCCCTTTAACATCAAATTCTCCTGTTCAATTCATGTCTTTCACCTGTTATTTTAACGAAACTGAACCTAAACCAACCCCAAAACTGATTGTGATGCAGCTTTTACAGCAACGTGTGAATGTACCCTTATTATTGGTAATAATAGATGGGCCTGGGATGTAGTCGCAAACCTCAATCCCTGCCCTCAATAGTGATCACTGGAAACAGGTAGCGATGTTACTGCTGCCTATGACTTCTGTGCAACCCAGGGGCTGTCACAGCTTAGGTAATGGCACCCGGGTCATAGAGAGGAATGGTTTCTGGGTCATAGAGAAGAGTGCGGAAGCGAAGAGGAGTCTGCTGCAAGGAGTGCAGGTAGGTGAGTATACATATTTAAATTTTTTTGCTGTGGCTATTTAACTACTGGGGGGCATGTGCTGTGGCTACCTATCTCCTGGGGACATGTGCGGTGACTACCTATCTACTGGGGGGGGCATGTGCTGTGGTGGATACCTTTCTACTGGGGAATATTTGCTGTGGTGGCTACCTACCTACTGGGGACATGCTGCAGTGGCTACCTACTTATTGGGGGGCATGTGCTGCGCTGGATACTTATCTATTGATGGGGATCAGCTGCGCTGGCTACATACCTACTGGGGGGCATGTGCTGTTTCAGCTTTCTATCTACTGGGGAACATGTGCTGCGCTCCATACAGCATATACTGTATATCCATTTATTAATGTATTTTGCACTCTTTGTTAAACGAACAAACCCTTAATCAATGAATTAGGGGGTCGTCCCCCTGCATGTCCCTCATTCCCGCTGACCGACACATCCTCTTTCCCGCTGGTCAGCACATCTCCCTGCCCGAAGTGCAGCCCCACCTGTATGCATTTTATACTACATGGCGATATGCTGTATGCATTTTATAAGCAGTAGAGACGGTAGAGACCTGTAGACCAGTACCATAAAACCCGACCATTAAATTGTTGTGGGTATGTGGGTAGGCCGCAGCATTTATTTTTTGGAAAAACCTTAGTTAATTAAATAACAAAACATTTAAAAGTGCAAAATGGCGGCTGCTGGACGGCAGACGTCATGTGGGGGCCTTCCTTTTGCCTACGGGCATGTGAAATCCGCCAATGCTGTGACATCTGAAAAGACATAGAAAACAGCCAGAAACCGGAATGAAGAGAAAAACCTGAAAAAAATATAACCTGAGGGCAGGGTGGGTGGGTGACTTCTCGCCGCTTGGTCCAGGCAGAAGGAAAGAGGACCCCCCCCCCCACGTGCCCCCAACGCTTTTAATACCACGGCACGGGCTCTGCAAGCCGGCCCCCACCTCCTTTAGTTACCGCCCAAAAAAGAGGGGCCAATCGCCTCCTTCTGCATCCTTTGAAAATTAAATTAAATCCCCCTACAGTCCCCCGCCCCTTCTCTATGTGATTTGGGGATAGTGAGCGCTGGTATCAGACAGATCTGCTATGCCATTCCTCCAGAACACAAGAGTTGTAGTACCACACATGATGAGAGTCATATGAATTTTTCTATTTAATCGATATCATAATCAGATCCCAGGTCTTGGCTCCATCACCAGCAAACACAACAACATACAAGATGACAGTGTCACAACACTTCGGCATTTTAGCTTGGATATAAATAAGAGGCAGGAGACACTGGGTCTGGATGTGGCTTAGATAATGGACTCCAGATCCAGGAAAGTGCTTAATGCAGACCTTACCTCTGTCATATTATTCACAATTTTGATGACAGGAGGTGCAGGATGTTCTCCGAAATGCAGATCTGACCTCAGGAACTGATTTATTTCTGCATGAATTTTCAGATCCAATCTGCTGCACATCCAGAAGATCATATGGAGGTCCTATAGAATAGAAGCTTCATCTCTGTATAAAGTAATTATTCTACAACTTTCTAATAGACTTTAAGTTTCAATTCTTCAATTTCCGCTTGCTGTTAATGAGTGAGAACCCACATGTACATAGCTAGTCCTGCTCTCAGCTGAGATGTGGAGACAATTGCATCCAGTTTACACAATGCTCTGTGAGATCAGCACATAAATAGGAGCTGCACAGATCTCTCTGCTGGTTGGTTTCAATGTTTCAGTCTGAAGCCAAGGCTGTTTAGCTCACAGAGCATTGTGCAAGGTAACTGCATCTGAATGTGCAGCTGTTTTTGCTGGATGTGGCTCAATTTACTTATGTCCCAGAAGCCCATCAGTGGAGCACAAGACATGCATGCACCTGCCATTCATATAGGGGATTTCAGGAGACTTTAGGTCCCCCCATTCTTCCATCCTCTAAAGGGTCCCAGTTAGACGTCTATGAATTAGGTTTGTATCTTCTATCCTGTGCATAGGGGATACATATTTGCCATAGGGAACACATTCTTATTGGTTGGTTGCAGAAGTCACGTGAATGTCACATTTACTGAACTTTATCTAACTCCGCAATCTAATGACTTCTTTTTTATTAACCACATCTAGGAGGAGGACTGGATCTAAACTGGAAAATCCAGCTCCCCTGATAGTAGTCATTTGGGCACATTTACTAAGAACAGTGCAGTCTGTACTAGGTGCAGTTGCCTATGTAATGTGCAGGGGGCGCCATATTCAGGATTTCTGGTGCACCTTCTTCATGAATCTGGCACCCCCTGCACTGCTCTGACAGAGTGCACCTTCAACAGGGGAGTGCGACACAATTCTGTCAGAGTTTGCATGATAAATCTGGTGCATGTTCTGACTGAGCACCGGAACGTCCAATTCAGTGCAGAAATTTGTGTCATATGAAGAATAGTGCAGCAGCGCCACAAACGGGTCACGTGCAACACGAAATGTGGCGCGGACCCCACTTAAATACATGTGCAAGCAGTTTATACTAGAAAGAATGGGCAAAGTCTGACAGAAAACTGGCGCACAGAGTTTAGTAAATGGGCCCCATTGTGTAATCTTTGTTACATCCCATGTCCTGACAACATCACATCTACGAAGTAGCCAACTATCTGTGAGCCAGTCTGACCCCGGTGATGGAGCATAGGTGCCTCTGCACAGGGCTTCATGGGACCTTGTCAATTCCTGCTCTTCTGCACCTTGATCGTCACATAATGACTAAGGCTATAGTTATATACATATGTTTACATTTATGTTTACACGTTTGTTCACAATTCACTGGTGTTGGACACTGTTTCACTTTATGTCATTTGTTATCTTATTCAGTTATTCATGTAATGATACATATTCCATGTATTCATGTATATATATATATAATGTATTTTATCTCTAGCACATTAGTGCATGATATTTATTGGGTTTCATTATTAATTACACTTTATTGTTATAGTAATAACTTTTACATGATTAGCACTTTAGGGCTTATGTGTAATATATATGGTCATAATATTTACATAGCGGACTAATTTACATGGTTATGTGCAATAGTATATTTAATTATAAGGTTCAGGGCATAATAATTTCTGATGCTTATATTAATGCCCCATTACAATCTTTTGACCATTGGACCTTACTATTTTTTTTTTTAAATCAGATATTTTTATTGAACATTTTTTAAGAAAAAAAACAACACACCCAACAAGCACAACTTGGAGGGGAGTATGTACATATCTTTACAATAAGCTCTGATTTTGTACAATAATACAGCCTCAAATGATACACATTAAAGCATTACAGGGTAATTACATTTGTATCCATTTTCTCTTACAGAATGTATGTTTTATCATGAATGCTTATTACTAGTAGCATACTCCCTCCCTCCCTTCCCAACTAGCCCCCACCCACCCCTGCGAGCCAGCTCTTCAAGACCTTTCCGGTCTCATATATTTATTCACATATTAGAGAAGACCTAAACCTATCTTTACTTATCTTGCCAGTGATAGTTGATATTCTAAGCTAGTTCTTAGCCTTATTAGGGAGTTTGATGGTAAACCAGGTGTATCTAGCCACTTGCCCCAAATCTTTTCGAATTTAGAGACCCCATTCCTCTTCACATATGTGCTATATTCCAATAGTATTACTGCATTCAAACGGTCTATAAACTCTTTCTTGTCCGGTGGCCTAGGCCTAATCCAATGGGCAGCTATGACTTTTCTAGCTTGATATAAAGACCTTTGTATTGCAATATTATTAGGTTCTGTCAGGTTGTCTATCTTCAGAACTCCCAATAGACATGCTAGTGGGCTTTCTTCAATAGTTACAGAGAAAACTTTACGCGTCAATTCTAATATAGATTTCCAAAAAGACTCCAGTTCTCTGCATCCCCACATCATGTGGAGTATATCTGCCTCTTCAGTTCCACATCTCGGACATTCTGAATTAGGCCTAATTCTGAATTAGGCTCCGACATAGTAATTGGGGTGACCTATACGCTCGATGTAAAAGAAATAAGTGAGACATCCTACGTGCTTCACTGGGCAAAAGGGTTGGCACCAATTCTAAGGCCTCAGTCCACTGCTCCTCTTCAATGGGGCCCACCTCTCTATTCCAATGTTCCCGACACAATGTGGATCTATCAGGCATAAACCCTGATTGGTCAACATGAATTAGGGAAGTGATAATACCAGACAGGCGGTTAGCTATAACCTTGGCTAGAATCTTCACGTCCACCGGGAGTAATGATATTGGCCTGTAGGAGTCTGGTTGTTTAAGGTCCTTGCCAGGCTTAGGAAGTACAATTATCATTGCTTCACTCATAGAAGTTGGAAGCATACCTGTTTCGTCTGAGCTCTCGAAAACCTGTAACAATCTAGGTAGCAACACCTCCCCATGTTTTTTAAAAAACTCTCCAGGAAGGCCATCCATACCAGGTGCTTTATCATTTGGAAAGGCCTTCAATGCCTCTTCGAGTTCCTCCAGCAACAATGGGGCGTCTAACTGGACCTTACTATTAGACTCTGCTGATACTCTTCAATGTTTTTTCTACTTTCTGACACATGCGCCGACATTGAATCCCGGGCTCGGCTTTAGCGGCATATCGCGAAATCAAAATCTTGCGCATGCGCGGTGGCTCAATTCATGGCCATGTTGTTTGTGACGGCTCCAGCGTGCTATGTATCATCATAGGATCAGGTGCTGTGGTTTTATAATTGGTCAGACTGATGTATTTAAGGGAATTTGTTAACACCAGACACTCCACCAGAGTAAGCGCCAGCAGGAGAAACACATGCTGGGATACAGGCGGTCCCCTACTTAAAAACACCCGACTTACAGACAACCTCTAGTTACAAAAGGCCCTCTGGATTTTGGTAATTTACTATAATTTAGCCATGGGCTCCAATAAACAGCTGTAACAGTTATCAAAGCTGTCTGTAATTGACAACCTAACATTTTTACAATCCAATAGTCTTAGAGACCCACAAAATTTTGCCCAGAGCTACAATTATAAAGTATACAGTTTTGACTTACATACAAATTCAACTTAAGAACAAAGTTGCAGAACCTATCTTGTACATAACCCAGGGACTTCCTATATTCAGTGTGCGATCCATTTCTTGGTATGGTATTGATGTATCCCCTTCTATGTTCCTTTTTCACATTCTGATTATATATGCCCTCACTATGTTTTTGGGTTTGGGTGACAATCTCACTCCACCATTACATATACTTACTCCCAGCATGATGAAAGAATATTGAAGTATTCTAAACTTTTAGGTCATGTTTGCCTTTAATTTCTGGACACACTTTTTATATTTCTGCTGTTTTATTAAAATTGTACACTGTAATCATGTATATGTTAATAGAGATTTACATTGTTTAAACATACAAAGCATATTGTTCTTTCTGTTTTTATTGGTTATGTATATTTGGAGACCTTCCTGTGGCATAGATATAAGCGAAGACTGCTGCATTGTGGTTTTATTACTAATCATACTTCCATCTTACATAATAAACCGCTGTTCATAGATACAGGAATGAAGGATGTAGAAGTGATACCAACACAACAAGACACAATGCCAAGTTCTTCATGTAGGTGTGTGATACATTGTTTCTATATTAGACTACAAGGAAATCTTTGTTGTTGACCTAATTCCAGATATTGTCCCATCCATTAAAATTGAACCCTATGCACCCTACGCATGTCCATTAATGTGACAAAACATCCATGTAAATGGTGTTACCTGACCCCTTAGATATGCAGTATCATAGGAGGGATGGATATATACTCACTGGCCACTTTATTAGGTACACCATGCTAGTAACGGGTTGGACCCCCTTTTGCCTTCAGAACTGCCTCAATTCTTCGTGGCATAGATTCAACAAGGTGCTGGAAGCTCCTCAGAGATTCTGGTCCATAGTGACATGATGGCATCACACAGTTGCCGCAGATTTGTCGGCTGGACATCCATGATGCAAATCTCCCGTTCCACCACATCCCAAAGATGCTCTATTGGATTGAGATCTGGTGACTGTGGAGGCCATTTGAGTACAGTGAACTCATTGTCATGTTCAAGAAACCAGTCTGAGATGATTCCAGCTTTATGACATGGCGCATTATCCTGCTGAAAGTAGCCATCAGATGTTACAGGGTACATTGTGCTCATAAAGGGATGGACATGGTCAGCAACAATACTCAGGTAGGCTGTGGCGTTGTACCAAGGGGCCCAAAGAGTGCCAAGAAAATATTCCCCACACCATGACACCACCACCACCAGCCTGAACCGTTGATACAAGGCAGGATGGATCCATGCTTTCATGTTGTTGACGCCAAATTCTGACCCTACCATCCGAATGTCGCAGCAGAAATCGAGACTCATCAGACCAGGCAACGTTTTTCCAATCTTCTACTGTCCAATTTCGATGAGCTTGAGCAAATTATAGCCTCAGTTTCCTGTTCTTAGCTGAAAGGAGTGGCACCCGGTGTGGTCTTCTGCTGCTGTAGCCCATCTGCCTCAAAGTTCGAGGTACTGTGCGTTCAGAGATGCTCTTCTGCCTACCTTGGTTGTAACGGGTGGCGATTTGAGTCACTGTTGCCTTTCTATCAGCTCGAACCAGTCTGCCCATTCTCCTCTGACCTCTGGCATCAACAAGGCATTTCCGCCCACAGAACTGCCGCTCACTGGATGTTTTTTCTTTTTCGGACCATTCTCTGTAAACCCTAGAGATGGTTGTACGTGAAAATCCCAGTAGATCAGCAGTTTCTGAAATACTCAGACCAGCCCTTCTGGCACCAACAACCATGCCACGTTCAAAGGCACTCAAATCACCTTTCTTCCCCATACTGATGCTCGGTTTGAACTGCAGGAGATTGTCTTGACCATGTCTACATGCCTAAATGCACTGAGTTCCCGCCATGTTATTGGCTGATTAGAAATTAAGTGTTAACGAGCAGTTGGACAGGTGTACCTAATAAAGTGGCCGGTGAGTGTAATTGTGTGTTATAACTTACCTTGCATCCTGACAAAATCCTGGGGTAGTCACAGGGGCTGGACTTTGGTTTGGATGCATTTAAAAAAACAACATGTGCCTCCATCTTTGTGCTCCAGTATAGCTCCTCCCTCCCCCACTGATGTCAGGTCACCAGGCTGTGACCTTTGAGAAGAGCAGGAGTTGGAGCTATATAGGAGCACAAAGGTGGGGGCTAAGATCTGAAGAGTGAGTAACACAGACAAGGCACATGTTGTTTTTTTAAATGCATCCAAACCAAGGTCCAGCCCCTGTGACTACCCCAAGATTTTGTCAGGAAGCAAGAGTAAGTTATAACACACAATTATATTGTAATGCAAATGCTTAGAAAAGGCAGAGGGACATATTTGCACTGCAGGTGTGATGGGCTTCTGCAACCTGTCTTTAGTGAAAATGAGGTCCCTGGTGACAGGTTCCCTTAGAGGAGCATTTTCCTTTTTTAACAGGTGAAAGACATGAACTGAACAGTTAAATGATATGTGTGGAACAGGTTTCCCTTTAACATCAAATTCTCCTGTTCAATTCATGTCTTTCACCTGTTATTTTAACGAAACTGAACCTAAACCAACCCCCAAACTGATTGTGATGCAGCTTTTACAGCAACGTGTGAATGTACCCTTATTATTGGTAATAATAGATGGGCCTGGGATGTAGTCGCAAACCTCAATCCCTGCCCTCAATAGTGATCACTGGAAACAGGTAGCGATGTTACTGCTGCCTATGACTTCTGTGCAACCCAGGGGCTGTCACAGCTTAGGTAATGGCACCCGGGTCATAGAGAGGAATGGTTTCTGGGTCATAGAGAAGAGTGCGGAAGCGAAGAGGAGTCTGCTGCAAGGAGTGCAGGTAGGTGAGTATACATATTTAAATTTTTTTGCTGTGGCTATTTAACTACTGGGGGGCATGTGCTGTGGCTACCTATCTCCTGGGGACATGTGCGGTGACTACCTATCTACTGGGGGGGGCATGTGCTGTGGTGGATACCTTTCTACTGGGGAATATTTGCTGTGGTGGCTACCTACCTACTGGGGACATGCTGCAGTGGCTACCTACTTATTGGGGGGCATGTGCTGCGCTGGATACTTATCTATTGATGGGGATCAGCTGCGCTGGCTACATACCTACTGGGGGGCATGTGCTGTTTCAGCTTTCTATCTACTGGGGAACATGTGCTGCGCTCCATACAGCATATACTGTATATCCATTTATTAATGTATTTTGCACTCTTTGTTAAACGAACAAACCCTTAATCAATGAATTAGGGGGTCGTCCCCCTGCATGTCCCTCATTCCCGCTGATCGACACATCCTCTTTCCCGCTGGTCAGCACATCTCCCTGCCCGAAGTGCAGCCCCACCTGTATGCATTTTATACTACATGGCGATATGCTGTATGCATTTTATAAGCAGTAGAGACGGTAGAGACCTGTAGACCAGTACCATAAAACCCGAGGCTCTTGACCCGGGGGTTTTGCCATGCCCCCAAAATAAACCGATATTGAACGACAAGGACCATTAAATTGTTGTGGGTATGTGGGTAGGCCGCAGCATTTATTTTTTGGAAAAACCTTAGTTAATTAAATAACAAAACATTTAAAAGTGCAAAATGGCGGCTGCTGGACGGCAGACGTCATGTGGGGGCCTTCCTTTTGCCTACGGGCATGTGAAATCCGCCAATGCTGTGACATCTGAAAAGACATAGAAAACAGCCAGAAACCGGAATGAAGAGAAAAACCTGAAAAAAATATAACCTGAGGGCAGGGTGGGTGGGTGACTTCTCGCCGCTTGGTCCAGGCAGAAGGAAAGAGGACCCCCCCCCCCACGTGCCCCCAACGCTTTTAATACCACGGCACGGGCTCTGCAAGCCGGCCCCCACCTCCTTTAGTTACCGCCCAAAAAAGAGGGGCCAATCGCCTCCTTCTGCATCCTTTGAAAATTAAATTAAATCCCCCTACAGTCCCCCGCCCCTTCTCTATGTGATTTGGGGATAGTGAGCGCTGGTATCAGACAGATCTGCTATGCCATTCCTCCAGAACACAAGAGTTGTAGTACCACACATGATGAGAGTCATATGAATTTTTCTATTTAATCGATATCATAATCAGATCCCAGGTCTTGGCTCCATCACCAGCAAACACAACAACATACAAGATGACAGTGTCACAACACTTCGGCATTTTAGCTTGGATATAAATAAGAGGCAGGAGACACTGGGTCTGGATGTGGCTTAGATAATGGACTCCAGATCCAGGAAAGTGCTTAATGCAGACCTTACCTCTGTCATATTATTCACAATTTTGATGACAGGAGGTGCAGGATGTTCTCCGAAATGCAGATCTGACCTCAGGAACTGATTTATTTCTGCATGAATTTTCAGATCCAATCTGCTGCACATCCAGAAGATCATATGGAGGTCCTATAGAAATAGAAGCTTAATCTCTGTATAAAGTAATTGTTCTACAACTTTCTAATACACTTTAAGTTTCAATTCTTCAATTTCCGCTTGCTGTTAATGAGTGAGAACCCACATGTACATAGCTAGTCCTGCTCTCAGCTGAGATGTGGAGACAATTGCATCCAGTTTAGACAATGCTCTGTGAGATCAGCACATAAATAGGAGCTGCACAGATCTCTCTGCTGGTTTGTTTCAATGTTTCAGTCTGAAGCCAAGGCTGTTTAGCTCACAGAGCATTGTGCAAGGTAACTGCATCTGAATGTGCAGCTGTTTTTGCTGGATGTGGCTCAATTTACTTATGTCCCAGAAGCCCATCAGTGGAGCACAAGACATGCATGCACCTGCCATTCATATAGGGGATTTCAGGAGACTTTAGGTCCCCCCATTCTTCCATCCTCTAAAGGGTCCCAGTTAGACGTCTATGAATTAGGTTTGTATCTTCTATCCTGTGCATAGGGGATACATATTTGCCATAGGGAACACATTCTTATTGGTTGGTTGCAGAAGTCACGTGAATGTCACATTTACTGAACTTTATCTAACTCCGCAATCTAATGACTTCTTTTTTATTAACCACATCTAGGAAGAGGACTGGATCTAAACTGGAAAATCCAGCTCCCCTGATAGTAGTCATTTGGGCACATTTACTAAGAACAGTGCAGTCTGTACTAGGTGCAGTTGCCTATGTAATGTGCAGGGGGCGCCATATTCAGGATTTCTGGTGCACCTTCTTCATGAATCTGGCACCCCCTGCACTGCTCTGACAGAGTGCATGATAAATCTGGTGCATGTTCTGACTGAGCACCGGAACGTCCAATTCAGTGCAGAAATTTGTGTCATATGAAGAATAGTGCAGCAGCGCCACAAACGGGTCACGTGCAACACGAAATGTGGCGCGGACCCCACTTAAATACATGTGCAAGCAGTTTATACTAGAAAGAATGGGCAAAGTCTGACAGAAAACTGGCGCACAGAGTTTAGTAAATGGGTCCCATTGTGTCATCTTTGTTACATCCCATGTCCTGACAACATCACATCTACGAAGTAGGCAACTATCTGTGAGCCAGTCTGACCCCGGTGATGAAGCATAGGTGCCTCTGCACAGGGCTTCATGGGACCTTGTCAATTCCTGCTCTTCTGCACCTTGATCGTCACATAATGACTAAGGCTATAGATATATACATATGTTTACATTTATGTTTACACATTTGTTCACAATTCACTGGTGTTGGACACTGTTTCACTTTATGTCATTTGTTATCTTATTCAGTTATTCATGTAATGATACATATTCCATGTATTCATGTATATATATATATAATGTATTTTATCTCTAGCACATTAGTGCATGATATTTATTGGGTTTCATTATTAATTACACTTTATTGTTATAGTAATAACTTTTACATGATTAGCACTTTAGGGCTTATGTGTAATATATATGGTCATAATATTTACATAGCGGACTAATTTACATGGTTATGTGCAATAGTATATTTAATTATAAGGTTCAGGGCATAATAATTTCTGATGCTTATATTAATGCCCCATTACAATCTTTTGACCATTGGACCTTACTATTTTTTTTTTTAAATCAGATATTTTTATTGAACATTTTTTAAGAAAAAAAACAACACACCCAACAAGCACAACTTGGAGGGGAGTATGTACATATCTTTACAATAAGCTCTGATTTTGTACAATAATACAGCCTCAAATGATACACATTAAAGCATTACAGGGTAATTACATTTGTATCCATTTTCTCTTACAGAATGTATGTTTTATCATGAATGCTTATTACTAGTAGCATACTCCCTCCCTCCCTTCCCAACTAGCCCCCACCCACCCCTGCGAGCCAGCTCTTCAAGACCTTTCCGGTCTCATATATTTATTCACATATTAGAGAAGACCTAAACCTATCTTTACTTATCTTGCCAGTGATAGTTGATATTCTAAGCTAGTTCTTAGCCTTATTAGGGAGTTTGATGGTAAACCAGGTGTATCTAGCCACTTGCCCCAAATCTTTTCGAATTTAGAGACCCCATTCCTCTTCACATATGTGCTATATTCCAATAGTATTACTGCATTCAAACGGTCTATAAACTCTTTCTTGTCCGGTGGCCTAGGCCTAATCCAATGGGCAGCTATGACTTTTCTAGCTTGATATAAAGACCTTTGTATTGCAATATTATTAGGTTCTGTCAGGTTGTCTATCTTCAGAACTCCCAATAGACATGCTAGTGGGCTTTCTTCAATAGTTACAGAGAAAACTTTACGCGTCAATTCTAATATAGATTTCCAAAAAGACTCCAGTTCTCTGCATCCCCACATCATGTGGAGTATATCTGCCTCTTCAGTTCCACATCTCGGACATTCTGAATTAGGCCTAATTCTGAATTAGGCTCCGACATAGTAATTGGGGTGACCTATACGCTCGATGTAAAAGAAATAAGTGAGACATCCTACGTGCTTCACTGGGCAAAAGGGTTGGCACCAATTCTAAGGCCTCAGTCCACTGCTCCTCTTCAATGGGGCCCACCTCTCTATTCCAATGTTCCCGACACAATGTGGATCTATCAGGCATAAACCCTGATTGGTCAACATGAATTAGGGAAGTGATAATACCAGACAGGCGGTTAGCTATAACCTTGGCTAGAATCTTCACGTCCACCGGGAGTAATGATATTGGCCTGTAGGAGTCTGGTTGTTTAAGGTCCTTGCCAGGCTTAGGAAGTACAATTATCATTGCTTCACTCATAGAAGTTGGAAGCATACCTGTTTCGTCTGAGCTCTCGAAAACCTGTAACAATCTAGGTAGCAACACCTCCCCATGTTTTTTAAAAAACTCTCCAGGAAGGCCATCCATACCAGGTGCTTTATCATTTGGAAAGGCCTTCAATGCCTCTTCGAGTTCCTCCAGCAACAATGGGGCGTCTAACTGGACCTTACTATTAGACTCTGCTGATACTCTTCAATGTTTTTTCTACTTTCTGACACATGCGCCGACATTGAATCCCGGGCTCGGCTTTAGCGGCATATCGCGAAATCAAAATCTTGCGCATGCGCGGTGGCTCAATTCATGGCCATGTTGTTTGTGACGGCTCCAGCGTGCTATGTATCATCATAGGATCAGGTGCTGTGGTTTTATAATTGGTCAGACTGATGTATTTAAGGGAATTTGTTAACACCAGACACTCCACCAGAGTAAGCGCCAGCAGGAGAAACACATGCTGGGATACAGGCGGTCCCCTACTTAAAAACACCCGACTTACAGACAACCTCTAGTTACAAAAGGCCCTCTGGATTTTGGTAATTTACTATAATTTAGCCATGGGCTCCAATAAACAGCTGTAACAGTTATCAAAGCTGTCTGTAATTGACAACCTAACATTTTTACAATCCAATAGTCTTAGAGACCCACAAAATTTTGCCCAGAGCTACAATTATAAAGTATACAGTTTTGACTTACATACAAATTCAACTTAAGAACAAAGTTGCAGAACCTATCTTGTACATAACCCAGGGACTTCCTATATTCAGTGTGCGATCCATTTCTTGGTATGGTATTGATGTATCCCCTTCTATGTTCCTCTTTTTAACATTCTGATTATATATGCCCTCACTATGTTTTTGGGTTTGGGTGACAATCTCACCCTACCATTACATATACTTACTCCCAGCATGATGAAAGAATATTGAAGTATTCCAAACTTTTAGGTTTGCCTTTAATTTCTGGACACACTTTTTATATTTCTGCTGTTTTATTAAAATTGTACACTGTAATCATGTATATGTTAATAGAGATTTACATTGTTTAAACATACAAAGCATATTGTTCTTTCTTTTTTTATTGGTTATGTATATTTGGAGACCTTCCTGTGGCACAGATATAAGCGAAGACTGCTGCATTGTGGTTTTATTACTAATCATACTTCCATCTTACATAAAAAACCGCTGTTCATAGATACAGGAATGAAGGATGTAAAAGTGATACCAACACAACAAGACACAATGCCAAGTTCTTCATGTAGGTGTGTGATACATTGTTTCTAGATTAGACTACAAGGAAATCTTTGTTGTTGACCTAATTCCAGATATTGTCCCATCCATTAAAATTGAACCCTATGCACCCTACGCATGTCCATTAATGTGACAAAACATCCATGTAAATGGTGTTACCTGACCCCTTAGATATGCAGTATCATAGGAGGGATGGATATATACTCACTGGCCACTTTATTAGGTACACCATGCTAGTAACGGGTTGGACCCCCTTTTGCCTTCAGAACTGCCTCAATTCTTCGTGGCATAGATTCAACAAGGTGCTGGAAGCTCCTCAGAGATTCTGGTCCATAGTGACATGATGGCATCACACAGTTGCCGCAGATTTGTCGGCTGGACATCCATGATGCAAATCTCCCGTTCCACCACATCCCAAAGATGCTCTATTGGATTGAGATCTGGTGACTGTGGAGGCCATTTGAGTACAGTGACCTCATTGTCATGTTCAAGAAACAAGTCTGAGATGATTCCAGCTTTATGACATGGCGCATTATCCTGCTGAAAGTAGCCATCAGATGTTACAGGGTACATTGTGCTCATAAAGGGATGGACATGGTCAGCAACAATACTCAGGTAGGCTGTGGCGTTGTACCAAGGGGCCCAAAGAGTGCCAAGAAAATATTCCCCACACCATGACACCACCACCACCAGCCTGAACCGTTGATACAAGGCAGGATGGATCCATGCTTTCATGTTGTTGACGCCAAATTCTGACCCTACCATCCGAATGTCGCAGCAGAAATCGAGACTCATCAGACCAGGCAACGTTTTTCCAATCTTCTACTGTCCAATTTCGATGAGCTTGAGCAAATTATAGCCTCAGTTTCCTGTTCTTAGCTGAAAGGAGTGGCACCCGGTGTGGTCTTCTGCTGCTGTAGCCCATCTGCCTCAAAGTTCGAGGTACTGTGCGTTCAGAGATGCTCTTCTGCCTACCTTGGTTGTAACGGGTGGCGATTTGAGTCACTGTTGCCTTTCTATCAGCTCGAACCAGTCTGCCCATTCTCCTCTGACCTCTGGCATCAACAAGGCATTTCCGCCCACAGAACTGCCGCTCACTGGATGTTTTTTCTTTTTCGGACCATTCTCTGTAAACCCTAGAGATGGTTGTACGTGAAAATCCCAGTAGATCAGCAGTTTCTGAAATACTCAGACCAGCCCTTCTGGCACCAACAACCATGCCACGTTCAAAGGCACTCAAATCACCTTTCTTCCCCATACTGATGCTCGGTTTGAACTGCAGGAGATTGTCTTGACCATGTCTACATGCCTAAATGCACTGAGTTCCCGCCATGTTATTGGCTGATTAGAAATTAAGTGTTAACGAGCAGTTGGACAGGTGTACCTAATAAAGTGGCCGGTGAGTGTAATTGTGTGTTATAACTTACCTTGCATCCTGACAAAATCCTGGGGTAGTCACAGGGGCTGGACTTTGGTTTGGATGCATTTAAAAAAACAACATGTGCCTCCATCTTTGTGCTCCAGTATAGCTCCTCCCTCCCCCACTGATGTCAGGTCACCAGGCTGTGACCTTTGAGAAGAGCAGGAGTTGGAGCTATATAGGAGCACAAAGGTGTGGGCTTAGATCTGAAGAGTGAGTAACACAGACAAGGCACATGTTGTTTTTTTAAATGCATCCAAACCAAGGTCCAGCCCCTGTGACTACCCCAAGATTTTGTCAGGAAGCAAGAGTAAGTTATAACACACAATTATATTGTAATGCAAATGCTTAGAAAAGGCAGAGGGACATATTTGCACTGCAGGTGTGATGGGCTTCTGCAACCTGTCTTTAGTGAAAATGAGGTCCCTGGTGACAGGTTCCCTTTGAGGAGCAGTTTCCTTTTTTAACAGGTGAAAGACATGAACTGAACAGTTAAATGATATGTGTGGAACAGGTTTCCCTTTAACATCAAATTCTCCTGTTCAATTCATGTCTTTCACCTGTTATTTTAACGAAACTGAACCTAAACCAACCCCAAAACTGATTGTGATGCAGCTTTTACAGCAACGTGTGAATGTACCCTTATTATTGGTAATAATAGATGGGCCTGGGATGTAGTCGCAAACCTCAATCCCTGCCCTCAATAGTGATCACTGGAAACAGGTAGCGATGTTACTGCTGCCTATGACTTCTGTGCAACCCAGGGGCTGTCACAGCTTAGGTAATGGCACCCGGGTCATAGAGAGGAATGGTTTCTGGGTCATAGAGAAGAGTGCGGAAGCGAAGAGGAGTCTGCTGCAAGGAGTGCAGGTAGGTGAGTATACATATTTAAATTTTTTTGCTGTGGCTATTTAACTACTGGGGGGCATGTGCTGTGGCTACCTATCTCCTGGGGACATGTGCGGTGACTACCTATCTACTGGGGGGGGCATGTGCTGTGGTGGATACCTTTCTACTGGGGAATATTTGCTGTGGTGGCTACCTACCTACTGGGGACATGCTGCAGTGGCTACCTACTTATTGGGGGGCATGTGCTGCGCTGGATACTTATCTATTGATGGGGATCAGCTGCGCTGGCTACATACCTACTGGGGGGCATGTGCTGTTTCAGCTTTCTATCTACTGGGGAACATGTGCTGCGCTCCATACAGCATATACTGTATATCCATTTATTAATGTATTTTGCACTCTTTGTTAAACGAACAAACCCTTAATCAATGAATTAGGGGGTCGTCCCCCTGCATGTCCCTCATTCCCGCTGACCGACACATCCTCTTTCCCGCTGGTCAGCACATCTCCCTGCCCGAAGTGCAGCCCCACCTGTATGCATTTTATACTACATGGCGATATGCTGTATGCATTTTATAAGCAGTAGAGACGGTAGAGACCTGTAGACCAGTACCATAAAACCCGACCATTAAATTGTTGTGGGTATGTGGGTAGGCCGCAGCATTTATTTTTTGGAAAAACCTTAGTTAATTAAATAACAAAACATTTAAAAGTGCAAAATGGCGGCTGCTGGACGGCAGACGTCATGTGGGGGCCTTCCTTTTGCCTACGGGCATGTGAAATCCGCCAATGCTGTGACATCTGAAAAGACATAGAAAACAGCCAGAAACCGGAATGAAGAGAAAAACCTGAAAAAAATATAACCTGAGGGCAGGGTGGGTGGGTGACTTCTCGCCGCTTGGTCCAGGCAGAAGGAAAGAGGACCCCCCCCCCCACGTGCCCCCAACGCTTTTAATACCACGGCACGGGCTCTGCAAGCCGGCCCCCACCTCCTTTAGTTACCGCCCAAAAAAGAGGGGCCAATCGCCTCCTTCTGCATCCTTTGAAAATTAAATTAAATCCCCCTACAGTCCCCCGCCCCTTCTCTATGTGATTTGGGGATAGTGAGCGCTGGTATCAGACAGATCTGCTATGCCATTCCTCCAGAACACAAGAGTTGTAGTACCACACATGATGAGAGTCATATGAATTTTTCTATTTAATCGATATCATAATCAGATCCCAGGTCTTGGCTCCATCACCAGCAAACACAACAACATACAAGATGACAGTGTCACAACACTTCGGCATTTTAGCTTGGATATAAATAAGAGGCAGGAGACACTGGGTCTGGATGTGGCTTAGATAATGGACTCCAGATCCAGGAAAGTGCTTAATGCAGACCTTACCTCTGTCATATTATTCACAATTTTGATGACAGGAGGTGCAGGATGTTCTCCGAAATGCAGATCTGACCTCAGGAACTGATTTATTTCTGCATGAATTTTCAGATCCAATCTGCTGCACATCCAGAAGATCATATGGAGGTCCTATAGAATAGAAGCTTCATCTCTGTATAAAGTAATTATTCTACAACTTTCTAATAGACTTTAAGTTTCAATTCTTCAATTTCCGCTTGCTGTTAATGAGTGAGAACCCACATGTACATAGCTAGTCCTGCTCTCAGCTGAGATGTGGAGACAATTGCATCCAGTTTACACAATGCTCTGTGAGATCAGCACATAAATAGGAGCTGCACAGATCTCTCTGCTGGTTGGTTTCAATGTTTCAGTCTGAAGCCAAGGCTGTTTAGCTCACAGAGCATTGTGCAAGGTAACTGCATCTGAATGTGCAGCTGTTTTTGCTGGATGTGGCTCAATTTACTTATGTCCCAGAAGCCCATCAGTGGAGCACAAGACATGCATGCACCTGCCATTCATATAGGGGATTTCAGGAGACTTTAGGTCCCCCCATTCTTCCATCCTCTAAAGGGTCCCAGTTAGACGTCTATGAATTAGGTTTGTATCTTCTATCCTGTGCATAGGGGATACATATTTGCCATAGGGAACACATTCTTATTGGTTGGTTGCAGAAGTCACGTGAATGTCACATTTACTGAACTTTATCTAACTCCGCAATCTAATGACTTCTTTTTTATTAACCACATCTAGGAGGAGGACTGGATCTAAACTGGAAAATCCAGCTCCCCTGATAGTAGTCATTTGGGCACATTTACTAAGAACAGTGCAGTCTGTACTAGGTGCAGTTGCCTATGTAATGTGCAGGGGGCGCCATATTCAGGATTTCTGGTGCACCTTCTTCATGAATCTGGCACCCCCTGCACTGCTCTGACAGAGTGCACCTTCAACAGGGGAGTGCGACACAATTCTGTCAGAGTTTGCATGATAAATCTGGTGCATGTTCTGACTGAGCACCGGAACGTCCAATTCAGTGCAGAAATTTGTGTCATATGAAGAATAGTGCAGCAGCGCCACAAACGGGTCACGTGCAACACGAAATGTGGCGCGGACCCCACTTAAATACATGTGCAAGCAGTTTATACTAGAAAGAATGGGCAAAGTCTGACAGAAAACTGGCGCACAGAGTTTAGTAAATGGGCCCCATTGTGTAATCTTTGTTACATCCCATGTCCTGACAACATCACATCTACGAAGTAGCCAACTATCTGTGAGCCAGTCTGACCCCGGTGATGGAGCATAGGTGCCTCTGCACAGGGCTTCATGGGACCTTGTCAATTCCTGCTCTTCTGCACCTTGATCGTCACATAATGACTAAGGCTATAGTTATATACATATGTTTACATTTATGTTTACACGTTTGTTCACAATTCACTGGTGTTGGACACTGTTTCACTTTATGTCATTTGTTATCTTATTCAGTTATTCATGTAATGATACATATTCCATGTATTCATGTATATATATATATAATGTATTTTATCTCTAGCACATTAGTGCATGATATTTATTGGGTTTCATTATTAATTACACTTTATTGTTATAGTAATAACTTTTACATGATTAGCACTTTAGGGCTTATGTGTAATATATATGGTCATAATATTTACATAGCGGACTAATTTACATGGTTATGTGCAATAGTATATTTAATTATAAGGTTCAGGGCATAATAATTTCTGATGCTTATATTAATGCCCCATTACAATCTTTTGACCATTGGACCTTACTATTTTTTTTTTTAAATCAGATATTTTTATTGAACATTTTTTAAGAAAAAAAACAACACACCCAACAAGCACAACTTGGAGGGGAGTATGTACATATCTTTACAATAAGCTCTGATTTTGTACAATAATACAGCCTCAAATGATACACATTAAAGCATTACAGGGTAATTACATTTGTATCCATTTTCTCTTACAGAATGTATGTTTTATCATGAATGCTTATTACTAGTAGCATACTCCCTCCCTCCCTTCCCAACTAGCCCCCACCCACCCCTGCGAGCCAGCTCTTCAAGACCTTTCCGGTCTCATATATTTATTCACATATTAGAGAAGACCTAAACCTATCTTTACTTATCTTGCCAGTGATAGTTGATATTCTAAGCTAGTTCTTAGCCTTATTAGGGAGTTTGATGGTAAACCAGGTGTATCTAGCCACTTGCCCCAAATCTTTTCGAATTTAGAGACCCCATTCCTCTTCACATATGTGCTATATTCCAATAGTATTACTGCATTCAAACGGTCTATAAACTCTTTCTTGTCCGGTGGCCTAGGCCTAATCCAATGGGCAGCTATGACTTTTCTAGCTTGATATAAAGACCTTTGTATTGCAATATTATTAGGTTCTGTCAGGTTGTCTATCTTCAGAACTCCCAATAGACATGCTAGTGGGCTTTCTTCAATAGTTACAGAGAAAACTTTACGCGTCAATTCTAATATAGATTTCCAAAAAGACTCCAGTTCTCTGCATCCCCACATCATGTGGAGTATATCTGCCTCTTCAGTTCCACATCTCGGACATTCTGAATTAGGCCTAATTCTGAATTAGGCTCCGACATAGTAATTGGGGTGACCTATACGCTCGATGTAAAAGAAATAAGTGAGACATCCTACGTGCTTCACTGGGCAAAAGGGTTGGCACCAATTCTAAGGCCTCAGTCCACTGCTCCTCTTCAATGGGGCCCACCTCTCTATTCCAATGTTCCCGACACAATGTGGATCTATCAGGCATAAACCCTGATTGGTCAACATGAATTAGGGAAGTGATAATACCAGACAGGCGGTTAGCTATAACCTTGGCTAGAATCTTCACGTCCACCGGGAGTAATGATATTGGCCTGTAGGAGTCTGGTTGTTTAAGGTCCTTGCCAGGCTTAGGAAGTACAATTATCATTGCTTCACTCATAGAAGTTGGAAGCATACCTGTTTCGTCTGAGCTCTCGAAAACCTGTAACAATCTAGGTAGCAACACCTCCCCATGTTTTTTAAAAAACTCTCCAGGAAGGCCATCCATACCAGGTGCTTTATCATTTGGAAAGGCCTTCAATGCCTCTTCGAGTTCCTCCAGCAACAATGGGGCGTCTAACTGGACCTTACTATTAGACTCTGCTGATACTCTTCAATGTTTTTTCTACTTTCTGACACATGCGCCGACATTGAATCCCGGGCTCGGCTTTAGCGGCATATCGCGAAATCAAAATCTTGCGCATGCGCGGTGGCTCAATTCATGGCCATGTTGTTTGTGACGGCTCCAGCGTGCTATGTATCATCATAGGATCAGGTGCTGTGGTTTTATAATTGGTCAGACTGATGTATTTAAGGGAATTTGTTAACACCAGACACTCCACCAGAGTAAGCGCCAGCAGGAGAAACACATGCTGGGATACAGGCGGTCCCCTACTTAAAAACACCCGACTTACAGACAACCTCTAGTTACAAAAGGCCCTCTGGATTTTGGTAATTTACTATAATTTAGCCATGGGCTCCAATAAACAGCTGTAACAGTTATCAAAGCTGTCTGTAATTGACAACCTAACATTTTTACAATCCAATAGTCTTAGAGACCCACAAAATTTTGCCCAGAGCTACAATTATAAAGTATACAGTTTTGACTTACATACAAATTCAACTTAAGAACAAAGTTGCAGAACCTATCTTGTACATAACCCAGGGACTTCCTATATTCAGTGTGCGATCCATTTCTTGGTATGGTATTGATGTATCCCCTTCTATGTTCCTTTTTCACATTCTGATTATATATGCCCTCACTATGTTTTTGGGTTTGGGTGACAATCTCACTCCACCATTACATATACTTACTCCCAGCATGATGAAAGAATATTGAAGTATTCTAAACTTTTAGGTCATGTTTGCCTTTAATTTCTGGACACACTTTTTATATTTCTGCTGTTTTATTAAAATTGTACACTGTAATCATGTATATGTTAATAGAGATTTACATTGTTTAAACATACAAAGCATATTGTTCTTTCTGTTTTTATTGGTTATGTATATTTGGAGACCTTCCTGTGGCATAGATATAAGCGAAGACTGCTGCATTGTGGTTTTATTACTAATCATACTTCCATCTTACATAATAAACCGCTGTTCATAGATACAGGAATGAAGGATGTAGAAGTGATACCAACACAACAAGACACAATGCCAAGTTCTTCATGTAGGTGTGTGATACATTGTTTCTATATTAGACTACAAGGAAATCTTTGTTGTTGACCTAATTCCAGATATTGTCCCATCCATTAAAATTGAACCCTATGCACCCTACGCATGTCCATTAATGTGACAAAACATCCATGTAAATGGTGTTACCTGACCCCTTAGATATGCAGTATCATAGGAGGGATGGATATATACTCACTGGCCACTTTATTAGGTACACCATGCTAGTAACGGGTTGGACCCCCTTTTGCCTTCAGAACTGCCTCAATTCTTCGTGGCATAGATTCAACAAGGTGCTGGAAGCTCCTCAGAGATTCTGGTCCATAGTGACATGATGGCATCACACAGTTGCCGCAGATTTGTCGGCTGGACATCCATGATGCAAATCTCCCGTTCCACCACATCCCAAAGATGCTCTATTGGATTGAGATCTGGTGACTGTGGAGGCCATTTGAGTACAGTGAACTCATTGTCATGTTCAAGAAACCAGTCTGAGATGATTCCAGCTTTATGACATGGCGCATTATCCTGCTGAAAGTAGCCATCAGATGTTACAGGGTACATTGTGCTCATAAAGGGATGGACATGGTCAGCAACAATACTCAGGTAGGCTGTGGCGTTGTACCAAGGGGCCCAAAGAGTGCCAAGAAAATATTCCCCACACCATGACACCACCACCACCAGCCTGAACCGTTGATACAAGGCAGGATGGATCCATGCTTTCATGTTGTTGACGCCAAATTCTGACCCTACCATCCGAATGTCGCAGCAGAAATCGAGACTCATCAGACCAGGCAACGTTTTTCCAATCTTCTACTGTCCAATTTCGATGAGCTTGAGCAAATTATAGCCTCAGTTTCCTGTTCTTAGCTGAAAGGAGTGGCACCCGGTGTGGTCTTCTGCTGCTGTAGCCCATCTGCCTCAAAGTTCGAGGTACTGTGCGTTCAGAGATGCTCTTCTGCCTACCTTGGTTGTAACGGGTGGCGATTTGAGTCACTGTTGCCTTTCTATCAGCTCGAACCAGTCTGCCCATTCTCCTCTGACCTCTGGCATCAACAAGGCATTTCCGCCCACAGAACTGCCGCTCACTGGATGTTTTTTCTTTTTCGGACCATTCTCTGTAAACCCTAGAGATGGTTGTACGTGAAAATCCCAGTAGATCAGCAGTTTCT
Organism: Engystomops pustulosus; assembly: GCA_019512145.1. Classification (NCBI taxonomy): domain Eukaryota; kingdom Metazoa; phylum Chordata; class Amphibia; order Anura; family Leptodactylidae; genus Engystomops; species Engystomops pustulosus. The sequence continues at coordinate 305,354,964 of CM033641.1, forward strand.
GAAATACTCAGACCAGCCCTTCTGGCACCAACAACCATGCCACGTTCAAAGGCACTCAAATCACCTTTCTTCCCCATACTGATGCTCGGTTTGAACTGCAGGAGATTGTCTTGACCATGTCTACATGCCTAAATGCACTGAGTTCCCGCCATGTTATTGGCTGATTAGAAATTAAGTGTTAACGAGCAGTTGGACAGGTGTACCTAATAAAGTGGCCGGTGAGTGTAATTGTGTGTTATAACTTACCTTGCATCCTGACAAAATCCTGGGGTAGTCACAGGGGCTGGACTTTGGTTTGGATGCATTTAAAAAAACAACATGTGCCTCCATCTTTGTGCTCCAGTATAGCTCCTCCCTCCCCCACTGATGTCAGGTCACCAGGCTGTGACCTTTGAGAAGAGCAGGAGTTGGAGCTATATAGGAGCACAAAGGTGGGGGCTAAGATCTGAAGAGTGAGTAACACAGACAAGGCACATGTTGTTTTTTTAAATGCATCCAAACCAAGGTCCAGCCCCTGTGACTACCCCAAGATTTTGTCAGGAAGCAAGAGTAAGTTATAACACACAATTATATTGTAATGCAAATGCTTAGAAAAGGCAGAGGGACATATTTGCACTGCAGGTGTGATGGGCTTCTGCAACCTGTCTTTAGTGAAAATGAGGTCCCTGGTGACAGGTTCCCTTAGAGGAGCATTTTCCTTTTTTAACAGGTGAAAGACATGAACTGAACAGTTAAATGATATGTGTGGAACAGGTTTCCCTTTAACATCAAATTCTCCTGTTCAATTCATGTCTTTCACCTGTTATTTTAACGAAACTGAACCTAAACCAACCCCCAAACTGATTGTGATGCAGCTTTTACAGCAACGTGTGAATGTACCCTTATTATTGGTAATAATAGATGGGCCTGGGATGTAGTCGCAAACCTCAATCCCTGCCCTCAATAGTGATCACTGGAAACAGGTAGCGATGTTACTGCTGCCTATGACTTCTGTGCAACCCAGGGGCTGTCACAGCTTAGGTAATGGCACCCGGGTCATAGAGAGGAATGGTTTCTGGGTCATAGAGAAGAGTGCGGAAGCGAAGAGGAGTCTGCTGCAAGGAGTGCAGGTAGGTGAGTATACATATTTAAATTTTTTTGCTGTGGCTATTTAACTACTGGGGGGCATGTGCTGTGGCTACCTATCTCCTGGGGACATGTGCGGTGACTACCTATCTACTGGGGGGGGCATGTGCTGTGGTGGATACCTTTCTACTGGGGAATATTTGCTGTGGTGGCTACCTACCTACTGGGGACATGCTGCAGTGGCTACCTACTTATTGGGGGGCATGTGCTGCGCTGGATACTTATCTATTGATGGGGATCAGCTGCGCTGGCTACATACCTACTGGGGGGCATGTGCTGTTTCAGCTTTCTATCTACTGGGGAACATGTGCTGCGCTCCATACAGCATATACTGTATATCCATTTATTAATGTATTTTGCACTCTTTGTTAAACGAACAAACCCTTAATCAATGAATTAGGGGGTCGTCCCCCTGCATGTCCCTCATTCCCGCTGATCGACACATCCTCTTTCCCGCTGGTCAGCACATCTCCCTGCCCGAAGTGCAGCCCCACCTGTATGCATTTTATACTACATGGCGATATGCTGTATGCATTTTATAGTAGGCTGTGGCGTTGCAACGATGCTCAATTGGTACCAAGGGGCCCAAAGAGTGCCAAGAAAATATTCCCCACACCATGACACCACCAGCCTGAACCGTTGATACAAGGCAGGATGGATCCATGCTTTCATGTTGTTGACGCCAAATTCTGACCCTACCATCCGAATGTCGCAGCAGAAATCGAGACTCTTCAGACCAGGCAACGTTTTTCCAATCTTCTACTGTCCAATTTCGATGAGCTTGTGCAAATTGTAGCCTCAGTTTCCTGTTCTTAGCTGAAAGGAGTGGCACCCGGTGTGGTCTTCTGCTGCTGTAGCCCATCTGCCTCAAAGTTCGACGTACTGTGCATTCAGAGATGCTCTTCTGCCTACCTTGGTTGTAACGGGGGCCGATTTGAGTCACTGTTGCCTTTCTATCAGCTCGAACCAGTCTGCCCATTCTCCTCTGACCTCTGGCATCAAGAAGGCATTTCCGCCCACAGAACTGCCGCTCACTGGATGTTTTTTCTTTTTCGGACCATTCTCTGTAAACCCTAGTTTAAATGTTAACGAGCAGTTGGACAGGTGTACCTAATAAAGTGGCCGGTGAGTGTATATGGCACCTAGACACATTTATCAAGTTTGGCACAGGGTCCGTGTTTGCGGCACGGTGACCTGTAGCATTGTTGGTCATAATCATCCAGATAACATTTGTACTGGCAGTATTTTGTAATCGTAGAAGTTTTGGGGAATCAGCACCACCCAGTCCTCTGATCTACACTGTAATCTCTAGTTTGTCACATAATGGATGTGACTTTATTCTAGCACAGTAATCTCTAGTTTGTCACATAATGGATGTGACTTTATTCTAGCACAGATATAAGCAATGACCTCTCCATTGAGGTGTTATTACTAGAGATGAGCGAGCACTAAAATGCTCGGGTACTCGTTATTCGAGACAAATTAACAAAAAATATAGGAATATTTATGCAAATTCACTCAGAAATTCAAAAGTAGAACTAGCTGGGCCTCCGCTCCGCCCACGTTCCGTCCCCCCATGACGCGTCTGCCTGTCCTGCACCGGGTCTGTCTTTGACCCGGCACCTGACCCTGCAGGCGCGTCATCAGAGATCACCTGCGCTGTGTCTATGATGCGGCACGTGACCTGTCGACAGTTGTCTGGGGCGGATCAGCAGAGAAGAGAGAGAGCAGGAAGAGGTGGTAATGAGGTAAGTTTATCATTTTGTATTTGTTTAAAATATAAGTGCCATGTTAAAATTGGGGTGCAATATTACTAATGGCTACTGTTGTGGGGTGGGGGGTATATTACAAATGGCTACTGTTGTGTGGTTGGGTGGGATATTACCAATGGCTACTTGGGGGGGGGGTATTACTAATGGCTACTGTTGTGGGGTGGGAGGATATTACTAATGCTACTGTTGTGGGGTCGGGGATATTACTAATGGCCTAATGGCTACTTGAGGGGGGATTATTACTAATGGCTACTTGGGGGGTTATTACTAGAGATGAGCGAGCACTAAAATGCTCGGGTACTCGTTATTCGAGACGAACTTTTCCCGATGCTCGAGTGCTCGTCTCGAATAACGAGCCCCATTGAAGTCAATGGGAGACTCGAGCATTTTTCAAGGGGACCAAGGCTCTGCACAGGGAAGCTTGGCCAAACACCTGGGAACCTCAGAAAAGGATGGAAACACCACGGAAATGGACAGGAAACAGCAGGGGCAGCATGCATGGATGCCTCTGAGGCTGCTTAAACGCACCATTATGCCAAAATTATGGGCAACAGCATGGCCATGACAGAGTGACAGAATGAAGCTAGATAGCATCTAAAACATCCAATAATTGACCCTGACACTATAGGGGACGGCATGCAGAGGCAGCGGCAGCAGGCTAGAGAGTGTCATGGCGACATACCCTAAATGGACTCAGGCTTCAAACCAATGGGTGGCAGAGAGGAACCAAAGGAGGTGAGCAAGAAGCGCTCAAATAATATCGGTACATGATAAAAGTTTGCCAGTATATTTTGTGGATTACACAGCAGGGTGGCGACAAAGTTAACATGGAAGCCATGAAAACAACCCAAAATTCTGCCTGACACAGCTCGTTTGATAAGGGGACCATGTATGGATTGGCTCTGTTTCTGGCCGCCAAAAAGTAAAACGGCGGGAGATGCCATTTTCTCGAGCGGGCGAAGTATTTGTCCGAGCAACGAGCAGTTTCGAGTACGCTAATGCTCGAACGAGCATGTAATCTCTAGTTTGTCACATAATGGATGTGACTTTATTCTAGCACAAATATAAGCAATGACCTCTCCATTGAGGTGTTATTACTAATGCAGTTGTTATCCTGTATTATTATGCAATATGTAGTTTAAGTGAAACCAAAACAACAACAGCAAGACATATGATGATGCCGAGTTCTTCTTGTGTGCGTGATACATTGTTTCTGTATTAGACTGCAAGGAAATCATGGCTGACCCATGGGATTATAAGTCATAATTAATTACAATAAATTAAATGTAATAATAAAACACTTAACGCATGGATAAACATTTGGCCACAGCCTTTATTTCTTACCTTAGCATAAACAAAGCTTTGTAAAAAAAAAACTTTCAATAAGAAAAAAACTTGGTGGCCAATGACTCACCAAGGGGCATAGGACGATCTTCCCTGGTGACAGGTGTCAATTGGTCCCAGAGTTTAATCAATCAACATGTCACCACCCTGACAGACCCCTAACCATAGTGGCAACGCGTTTTAGGAGGGAAAATATTTTCCTGCCTAAACCTTACTCTGGTAAATTTGAAGGACATTATCGCCAGGATCATGGATAGTAAACCAAGCACACTGATATTCCGGTGTGTGCCCCCTCTGGCAGGATCTGCTCTTCTTTAAGCTTCTTTTAAGCTTCTTTAAAGAATTTTTTTTAAGAAATAAGGCTTTAAAATTTTGTAAATGACTCCAGGGACTCCAGGCTTCATTAACACCTGAGCCCGAAGCCTCACATACTCATTTGCATAATTTTAAAAGCCATTAAAAAAAAAAAACAGGTAAAAAAAAGCTAAAAGTAGAGCAGATCCTCCCAAAGGGGGGCACCCACCAGTATGTCAGTGTGCTTGGTTTACTGATTCTGGTGGTAGATATTCATTAAAGGGGTTTTCCCATTAACAAAAGTTTTCCCGTCGATAGGGCCTAACTTGCTGATCAGTGGGTGTTTTAGTGATGAAACCCCCATTGGTGACAAAAATGAGGGGTCCAATGGGGACCCACGTACCTCCGTCGGACCCCTCGTTGCTCTGTCAGAGTAATGGAGCAGACGGTGTTCTGCCCCATTTATCTATATGAAGCTGCCGTGCTGGGGTACGTGGGAGCCCATCGGACCCTTCGTTTTCGTGATCTCTCATCACTGATCAGCAAGTTAGGCCATAGACATTTTACCCACCCGGGCGTTGCATAGTAAATTGCTAGAAAAAGGTCACTAAATTCAGACCACTGCCACAGTAAGTGCCACGGGGGTGGTGGGAGTGGGGGTTCCGACCCAGGTCAAAAGCTCATTACACGTCAAAAATCATGTAAGGGCTTAACACCCACAGATCAGAGGAACCTCTGCCCGCGGATGTAACAGACGGGTGTCAGCTGCGATATGCAACTAACATCTGTTCTGTATGGTGCCGGCTCTGAAAGTGAGCCGGCACCTACCGCGCCACATAATAGCACGGCGTGCGTCTTTAACTCACTTCCCGCTACACCATACTATTATGGCACAAGGAGAGAAGGGGTTACTGGTCTGTGAGAGACAGAAATCTTGCTTGTTTGTAGGTTACCAAACAATTATTTTCCACCATAATTTGCAAATAAGTTCTTAATAAATCAGACAATGTGATTTTCTGTATTTTTTTTTTTTTTTACATTTCTCTTATAGTTGAGGTTTTACCTATGATGTCAATTACAGGCCTCTCTCATCTTTTTAAGTGGGATATGTGGCTGACTAGAAAAAAATTTCTCCACTGCATATTCATATCCATAACAGGTAATAATTACCACAGATATTATTGTGCCATCTGGATTTCAGGAACTGTGACCTAGCAGAACCTGAAATCTCAGATGATGCGCCAGTGTGAGGTCACCATAAAATCCTGCAGGTTGGTTAGTGACTTAAATCTATTTGCATGAATTGCATCTTAAACCTCCACGTTTGTTATTACTAGAGATGAGCGAGCACTAAAATGCTCGGGTACTCGTTATTCGAGACGAACTTTTCCCGATGCTCGAGTGCTCGTCTCGAATAACGAGCCCCATTGAAGTCAATGGGAGACTCGAGCATTTTTCAAGGGGACCAAGGGTCTGGACAGGGAAGCTTGGCCAAACACCTGGGAACCTCAGAAAAGGATGGAAACACCACGGAAATGGTTGGTGCATTTTCTTTGTCCCTAAGCCAATCACAGGCAGCCTAAGACGGACATGTGATGGTTGGTGTCTGTTCTTGTCCCTATAGCCACACAGGCAGCCCACAAGGTCATGGTGATGAGTCGCTGAGGGTTTGGAAGTGGTTTGATGTTGCTGTTTCAGCTCCAGCTTGCTTTCAATGTCTTCCTCGGTAATTGACCCAGATTCCAATATAAACGTGTCTTGTGGCTCCGTCCCGTGGGTCCTTTGAGTTTGGAAACCCAGTTTGGGGTCAAGGCTTTTAGCACTGCACTACTCCCCACTGCAATAAACTCGCCACCTTTCTGAGAGACCTATTTCCTGTAGTTCATCAATATTTAAACATTTATTTCATTGGGTACAAATATTTTTTGCTATTTGGTTATACAGACAGAAATCTGTCCAAATGATTGTTGTTTTTGTGTCTGTAGATCAGCTTGGACCAGCGACCCCTCGTTATCTGATAGACTCCCTACCCCACATGTTTTCCCGAACATCCAAAGCCCCAACCCCAAATATGGTAGTCATTGAGTGTTGAAGTATTTTGGCTTGCCTGGGTCGGGATTTTGGTATCAGATGATGATAACGGAGGAGAGAAACTGCAGATACTGACAAAGTACATGAGAGAACGGGATCTGTGTCGCCTTCACCTAACAATGACAAGGAGAATTCTGACTTTATTATGAATATAATAAGGGATTTCAGTGTTTATAATTAGTCACAAGTCAGTGTCATTATAATGTGTGGGACCAGTCTAAGGTTGGAATAAGTTTTACTACAAACCATAAACTGTATTGGTGAATAAAAACCCTTGTCCTTCCACACCATCCTGGGTCTCCAGTCCTGTCCTTCTCAGATTTACTAGACGTACATAATGAGTCTAGCGGTGGACTTCTCATCACAGCCTTTTGTAGGAGAGGAAGATTTTTTGAAAAATTACAAGAAATTTCCCCCAATATTCAGGATGAAACTACGGGAAATATTAGTTTATAGCAGAAAACAAAAAATATAATAACTTTATTTCAATCTACAAACACAAGTACAGGTATGATGTGTATCCCTATAGTCCCCCAAATCTGCGAACCCTCCTCTCCTCCGGGTGACCCCACGATTGTATGTAGAGGCAGTAGAAATCCTGGCAAAGTCTCACATGAAAATGTTTACTTACATATAAAACAACATATAAAGAACCCAGTAACTGGACTTGTACAATACACAGGGAAGTTACAGCACTACATACAGAGGATGAAGAATTCCCGGACCCCCAGTCTCCTTCATATTACTTTACTGACCAGGGGAAACGCTACAATCCATCTAAGATCATGAATAAGATGTTTGTAGATGAGGCCACAGGGGACGGTGAAGTGGAATTTTACCCCATGGGCTGCCAGGGTGTGAAAGCTTTACATAAATCCCCAGTCTCTATACCTGGATACACACCACAGGAGGGTTAGCCTTACTTATTATGTATATGGATGTGTAACGCTTTGGTTTGCTGTGATCCTATATAATGCAGGTTACATATAGAAGTGATAGTTTTATATAGGAAAGAGAGTAGACACCATATGGGATGACCATGGAACTCCTGCTTTACCCTTTCCAACATCTGATGTAGTAAGAAATCACGTTTGGCAGTGACTTGCCGACATAGACTTACTAATACGTACAGCTTCTGGCACCAGATCCTAAGCGGGGACAATACTGCAGGTTCTAGATTAATCGATGTTACACATAACCGCTTTTACCCATTACACACCGCTGTGGTTGTGTAAGGTACCTCTGAAAAACAAAGATAAACAAATTTATTTTTATGAAACCACGTCTATAAGTTTTTCAGCTCACCCACACATGATGCATATCCACCAGTGTCCCGGGGATTGCCTGACACTCCTACAGGTTCGAAAGATCAGCAAAGAAAGGTTAAATCCAGCAATTCTTAAAAGATTCCACATTCTATTGGTTAGAGCCATTGACTCCTTAGATTAGAATGATCGAGCACTAAATGCTCGGGTACTCTTTATTCGAGACGAACTTTCCCGATGCCGAGTGCATCCGAATAACGAGCCCCCTTGACAGTCAATGGGAGACTCAAGCATTTTTCAAGGGGACAAAGGCTCTGCACAGGGAAGCTTGGCCAACCCCTGGGAACCTCAGAAAAGGATGGAAACACCACGGAAATGACAGGAAACATCAGGGCAGCATGCATGGATGCCTCTGAGGCTGCATAATGCACATTATGCCAAAATTAGGGCAACAGCATGGCCATACAGAGTGACAGAATGAAGCTAGATAGCATCTAAAACATCCAATATTGACCCTGACACTATAGGGACGGCAATGCAGAGGCATCAGCGGCAGCAGGCTAGAGAGTGTCATGGCGACATACCCTAAAAGGACTCAGCTTCAAACCAATGGGTGGCAGAGAGGACCAAAGGAGGTGAGCAAAGAACGCTCAAATAATCGGTACATGAAAAAAATTTGCCAGTATATTTTGGATTACACAGCAGGTGGTGGCCAAAGTTACATGGAGCCATGAAACAACCCAAAATTCTGCATGACACAGCTCGTTTGATAAGGGGACCATGGTATGGGAGGCAGTGAACTAGTAGTAGATTAAAGTGGCTCTGTTAAAACATGTTAGTTGGATCTTGGCATGGAGCTGGCGCTCCGCTGCAGGCGAGCTTTCGCCAATCCAAGCCCCTGTCTCTAGGCTACTCCCCAAACAGACTTCTAAGAACCTTTTGTATAGATCAAGTGTAGTAGCGTTCTTATAAGTTTGGGATATGGCGGGTGAGGGGAATGTAAACAGATGCGCAAGAAGCGCTGAAATAATATCGGTTAATCATAAAAGTTTGCCAGTAATTTTTGTGGATAACAAAGCAGGGTGGCGACAAAGTTAACAACTTTGATGTGTAATGCCCTGCTAATAGCTCTTGGCGGTGTGCCTTTTATCGCCTAGGCTAAGCAGTAATGAGCACCGCCTGCTGTCGCTTAGCGACGCACTCTGCTGTGCCTATATCTAAGCTACCGACTGTGGCGCCATGCCACGGATGGTAATTCGGAGGAGGAGGAGGTGGAGGGAGGGGTGGGAGGAGGAGGAGGTATAGTAGGCCTTTGAACCTGGACGAGGTAGGCCCCGCAATCCTCGGCGTCGCAGTATATGACCCCCCCCAGGGTCAGACTCGGTCCCAAGCCCTCCACCAGTTAAGTATAGTAGCGTTCTTATAGTTTGGGATATTGCGGTGAGGGGAATGTAAACAGATGCGCAAGAAGCGCTGAAATAATATCGGTTAATATAAAGTTTCCAGTATATTTGTGATAACACAGCAGGGTGGCAACAAATTAACAACTTTGATGTGGAATCATGAAAACAACCCCAAATTTCGCCTGACACACCTCGTTTGATAAGGGGACATGTATGGAGCAGCTATAGGACGACTTTTGGAGGTAGCAATGGAACAACGTGTGGAGGCTGCTTGGAGACAATTTAATTTGGATAGTGCCTGTATGTGGCAGTCCAAAAAGTTTTCAAACCAGTAGGAGCAGGTTAGGTGCCCCTCCAGAAAAATTGAATAGATTGAGTGCCTGGTTGTGGCACTCCCCCCAAAAATTGTTTGAAACAGAGGACCGGGTAGTGGCCCCCCAGAAAAATTAATGCCATAAAGTACTATAGCTAGAGCGCATGGGCCCTGTCAAAAATAGCCAGTTTCCTCTCTGCTTTAGTGTACAAAGAGGAGGAGAAGGAGGAAAATGAGGAGGAGGAGTGCATAAATTATTCAGGTTGAGCTTCCTTCACCGGTGGAGATTGGAAATTATGAGAAATCCAGGCTTTATTCATCTTAATAAGCGTCAGCCTGTCAGCGCTGTCAGTCGACAGCGTGTACGCTTATCGGTGATGATGCCACCAGCTCACTGAAAACCCGCTCGGACGACGCTAGCGGCAGGGCAGGCAAGAACCCCCAGTCGTACAGGCCAGTTCGTGCCACATGTCCAGCTTTGAAACCCAGTAGTTGTAGGGAGCTGTGTGATCATTTAGGACGATGGTATGGTCAGCTACGTACTCCCTCACCATCTTCTGTAAAGATCAGCCCTACTCTGCCGAGACTGGGGACAGGTGACAGTGTCTGCTGGGGTGACATAAAGCTGGCAAAAGCCTTGTAAAGCGTACCCTTGCCAGTGCTGGACAAGCTGCCTGCTCGCCTACTCTCCCCGCTACTTGTCCCGCAGAACTACGCACTCTGCTGCTAGCGCTGTCAGAAGGGAAATACTGTTTCAGCTTGTGCACCAGGCCTGCTGGTATTCATGCATCTCACACTCCTTTCCTCTCCAGGGATGAGAGTGGAAAGATTTTGCTTTACCGTGGGTCCAGGAGAGTGAATACCCAGTAATCGGTGCTGGAATAAATTCTTTGAACGCGAGGGTCACGGATAGGCAGCCTAGCATGAAATCTCCATATGCGCCAGAGTCCCAACGCGCAAGAATTCACTCCCTCATGGCTGACTGCCCATTTCCTCCTCCTCCAACTCCTCCAACTCTCTTCTTCTGCCCATACACGCTAAACATGAAGGTCTGAGCAAGATGTCCCCTCTTGTGTCTTGCCAACATTCCTCCTCTTCCTCCTCATCCTCCTCCAGCCTCCTCCGATATGTGCTGAAAACAGACCTGAGGGCTTTGGCTATCAACAAGGGAATCTTCTTCCCCCGTCCTCTTGTGACGAGAGCAAAGCTTCGACTTCATGCTGATCAGCGAGTTTTTCAACAGCCAAGCCAGCGGGATGGTGAGGGCTGATTATGGCGGCATCGCCACTGACCATCTGTGTTGACTCCTCAAAGTTACTCAGCACCTGACAGTATCAGACATCCACGTCCACTCCTCATTTAGACTTGAGGAGCTGAACTGACCTAATAACCAAGTTCTGGTGGAAGTTGACATCTGGCAGTCTACCATCGTCTCTGCGCTGACTGGTAACTCTGGATAACATGGTTAATGTTGAATTCCACCTCGTGGGCCACGTCGCACAACAGTCGGTGAGAGGGCCAGTGGAGGCGGCGCTGCTCTGCCCTGAGGTGGCAGCATTCGTGCTGGACTTCCTGAAATGCGCACAGATGCGGCGCACCTTTGTGAGCAAATCTGACAGATTGGGGTATGTCTGAGGCGAAACGCTGAACTATGAGATCACACATGGGCCAGGCATGGCACATGTGTCAGTCTGCCGAGTTGCAGAGCCGCACCAGGTTACGGCGTTGTCACACAACCATGCCTGCTGGCTTCAGGTTCAGCGGTGCCACCACAGATCAGTCTCCTGTGATGCCCTGTAATAGTTCTGCGGTGTGCCTTATCGCCTAGGCTCAGCAGTTTGAGCACCGCCTGCTGTCGCTTAGCGACGGCACTGCTTGCTGTGCCTAGACAGCGAACGGATGGCGCCATGCCACGGATGGTAGTTCGGAGGAGAGTGGAGGAGGGGTGGGAGGAGGAGGAGGCATAGAGGCCTTGAGGACCTGGACCGAGGTAGGCCCCGCAATCCTCGGCGTCGGCAGTATATGACCAGCCCCAGGGTCAGACTCGGTCCCCAGCCTCACCAAGTTAACCCAATGTGCCGTCAGCGATATATAGTGGCCCTGCCCGGCAGCACTCGTCACGTGTCCGTGGTCAGGTGGACCTTGTCAGAAACAGTTGGTCAGGGCACGGATGATGTTTCTGACAGTGCTGGTGCAGGGCTGGACGGCACATCGGGAAAAGTATGGCGGCTGGGGACCGAATACCAGGGGCGGCCGCCGCCATGAGGTTGCGAAAGGCCTCGGTCTCTACTAGCCTATAGGGCAGCATCTCCAGGCTAAGCAATCTGGAGATGTGGACATTAAGGGCTTGGGCGTGCGGGTCGTTGCACTATATTTTCTTTCCGCTCCAGCGTCTGGTATGGAGAGCTGAATGGCTGTGGATGCTGTGGAGGATCGTGGAGAGCACGATGGGGTTTTTGTGCCAGGGTCCTGGGCAGGGGGCTGACTATCAGCTGACACAGGGGAAGGAGCAGTGGTGTGCACGGCCGGAGGTGAACGGCTTGGTGCCACTGATTCGGGTGTTTAGCATTCATATGCCTGCGCATACTGGTGGTAGTTAAGCTAGTAGTGTGGGAACCCTGCTGATCCGGCTTGGCAAAGGTTGCACACCACAGTCCGTCGGTATACCGTGTGTTCCTTAAAGAACCTCCAGACTTCTGAAAATCTAGCTGCCCTCGCCGCGGGAGCCCTCGCCACGGGCTTCACTACTGTGACACATTTGCGCTGATGACCTGCTCTGGCCCTGCCTCCCGTCTGGCCCCACCACTGCCTCTCCAACCTGTTCTGCTATAGGACTCTCCTCCGTCTCAGAAGCACTGGTGTTCACCCGGCCTACTCAACCCAGCTTGGGTCTGTCACCTCATCATCCTCCGATCCCTCAATCTGCTCCCCCCTCGGACTTCCCTGCCCTGACAACAACTCACCATGTCTGACAACCGTGTCTCCTCATCGTCGGACACCTCTTTACACACTTCTTCCACTACGTCAAGAAGGTCATCATCACCCACAGACTGCGACTGGTGGAAAACCTGGGCATCGAAAATTGCTCAGCAGCAACCGGACAAGTGGTTTGTGACATGGGAAGGTCCAACAGTTCCTCAGAGTATGCCGGTTCAAATGCCAAATTTTTCCTGGAGGGGGCAGACTGGGGGGGAGGAGGCTGAGGTGGCAGAGATGGAGGAGTGCCGATTTCGGTGACATGGGTGGACTGCGTGGAAACTGACTGGTGGACAAATGCTCGAAGCATTGTCGGCAATCCAAGACATCACCCTGTTCGCACTGTTCTGGCCTCAAGACATGCTCTACACGAGTCCCAGTAACTTCAGACATGATGAACCTAGGGAGTGTAGCTCTGCGGCGTTCCCCTCTCCCTCTCAGCAGGTGGTGTCTCACCCCACCCGGACCACGGCCTCTGACCCCTGCAGTAGATGACGCCCACGTCCCGCCCTCGTCCGTCCTCTACCCTAGCCCTCGGGTTAAACATTTGAAAATGAAAGTTTTATCTTTAATTTTGTTTTTAACTTTTTTTGTTTTTTTTTTGTGTTTTTTGTTTTAAAACCAAACAATGCTATCCTATTGCTTGGCTATTTCTAGCCAAGTATGAAAGCACACTGATGAGATGACGCTGAGTTATGAAAAATAAACGTAAAATAAAAAGAAACTGGCAGACTGTGCCTAATTGAAATCCAACCCCTAATACTTTCCCACTTCGGTCTTTGCGATGGATATGTGCCGTCACTAAGCGCTAAACACAGCGGTCGCAAGTCTCACTCCAAATTCCTCACAATTGGCTAGTATATGCACTGCAGCAAGGCAGCCACACCAGCAGATCAACCAGAAATAAAATATTATAACGCTATTGTAGGCGTAAGTAAGCCGTTTGGATTCTCCTTTGGCTATTTTCTAGCCAAGTATGAAAGCACACTGATGAGATGACGCTGAGTTATGAAAAATATACGTAAAATAAAAAGAAACTGGCAGACTGTGCCTAATTGAAATCAAACCCCTATAAATTTTCCCACTTTGGTGTTTGAGGTGGATATGTTGTCACTAAGAGCTAAACACAACGGTAGCAAGTCCCCCTGCAAATCCTCACAATATGGTACTAGCTGCACTACTAGTGCCAGCAAGCCCAGCCACAAGCAAACAAAAAAAAAAAGTATAACGTTATTGTAGCCTAAGAAGGGCTGTTGTTCTGTTGAATCACTCCTGCCTAACAGTAATCTACTAGCACCCTAACGCTGTCCCTGACCAGCAGCAGCTCTCTCCCTAGCGGCATCCAGCACAGAATGATCCGAGCAGCGCGGGCAGCGGCTAATCTATCCCGGGTCACCTGATCTGGCCAGCCAACCACTGCTATCGACGTGTAAGGGTACCACTCATGCTGGGTGGAGTGCAGAGTCTCCTGGCTTGTGATTGGCTCTGTTTCTGGCCGCCAAAAAGCAAAACGGCGGGAGCTGCCATTTTCTTGAGCGGGCGAAGTATTCGTCCAGCAACGAGCAGTTTCGAGTATGCTAATGCTCGAACGAGCATCAAGCTCGGACGAGTATATGTTCGCTCATCTCTAATCCTTATGTGTGTAGACATCGCACTACATCAACGATCGACACCCCTTTTGGCTCAAAATACCTTAGTCATGATCTACCTCTAAATCCCACAAAAGTTTCAAAAGTTCTTCTTTGTGATTGACAGCTCCGGTGGGGGGGTGGGTTAAAATGAATTTAACCATTGTCTACATGTCTATGCAGAGTGCACGGAGGGTCTACACACAGCAATAAAGGAGGCATCCGGGATGAATAATTCATATGGTGAGCATTCAGGGATTATTAATAAGACAGTAAAGGCACAAAGGTAATTTATGTTAAAGAGTGGCCAAACCCCTTTAAGAAATATTCATATACGCCTAAGAGATGATAGTGTTAGTGATAGATACATTAAATGTATTTGTCGTCCCCAGTTCTTATGGTGACACTATCACACAGATGCCCCACAAGAGACCCAAGCATGAAACGTTACATCCATTGTAACTACTAAAAAACATAGTTTATGTGGCAGATTGTAAAAAACAATATGTGGGACCACAATCACCAAAACCAGAATCAGGAGGCATCTACCTGACGCATCAAGTGAATCTGTTGAGAATCATCCATATCTAACGTTTTAGGGCACAACATGCGGGAGATAGCAGACATTTGAGTGTAGAGATAGATGTCTAAGAGGTGTGACTTAGACGTAAGATCGTTAATAGAGAGACATATTGGATCTTTTATTAGAAACAAGGAATCCTTTGGCTTTAATAGAAGGATCTGATTCTATATCAGACTAAATATTTTCCGCTTTGGTTTTGATGTAATACTTATAGAATATATATTTCTGGGAGGTTTTTTCAATACTGAGGGGAGGGAATGACAGGCCAAAATGTGAGCCAATGTGTGGGGGCCCATCACTAAATGGAGGGCAGATGACAGGAGCGGTACCCACAATAAAGGAGCTGGCACGGAGGGCACTGATAGCTTTAAAATGGTCCTACCTAATGCGTGGACCGTATGTCCATGTTTCAAAATGAATTTATTGTGCATCTGGAGAATTTCTGCTTGAAAAGAATATTCCTCCCAAACTGCAGCCGTGTTTAGAATTAAATGCTTCTGCTTGCGCTGTGGTTAAGGCAGCTTACGTATTACCGCATAAGCATTCTTTAAGGCTAAAACAAATCTGCATTCAAAAAAGTCCTGCATTTCAGGGAAGAAGATTCTCGTAGACCTAAATTGTCATCTTTAAAAACAACAATTCCAATCGCACATCTTGTGAATATGGTACTTAGGCTTGCGTTCAACTTATATATTTTCATTGTTTTTAAAAACATATATTTAAACACATTTGGAAAAAACACTCCTCAAATACATCTGTATTTTTAAAGCTAGCATTACATACTGATTGTGTTTTGGGATGATGTTCTGTCTGATCTGCTGTTGTGTGCATGTTCAGACACAAGGAAAATTGCATTCTGTAAACGCGGGGCCTAGGAACGACACCAGGTAACTATTGTCCATGTGTAGATGGTTAGGTGGGGACCAGCGACAAAAGAAATCTATTCCGGTGGGTCCAGGCCCACCCAGTTCGACGTTGAGGAAGTGCTTATCCCTGGTGAAGAGATAGAACGGAAGCCCAAGAGACTCCCCATGCTGCTGGGCAGGAAGGAGTCCGCAGTTAATGTAAAAATAATCAATAGAAAATTTTTATCTTTTTGTTCAAGCTGTAAACTTTAATGCATAAGGACACTTTTTGCACCTCCATTTATTAGGTTCCACCACTTATCAAATAAAGTGTCCTAAACCCTCTGAAAAATGGTCACATGGCACTTGTATTCTGTCTTTAGCAGCTTTATAAATAAACTGCCCAAATGAGAGTCTTGAAATCGTTTTTGGTGACAAATTATATTGTTATTACTTTCATCATGCAAGGTAAAACAATAAAAAAATAAGTAAAAAAAAAAGTTTTATTCAGTGTTTAATTACTTATATTAGACCATGCAATCCCCATCAAAACTGCCATCCAAAAAAGGTACTCTTAATTGGTTAATTAAAAATACAACGTTTCGTCTCCTGAAGAGAAAAAAAACCACAACCCTCGATGAAAAAATGATTTGATTTGGATTTGGTTGAACAGTGACGGGGATGAAAACAAACCTATACAAGGCTCTTGGCCTTTTAGGGCCACACAAGGGTTCCCATGCAACATCATATATTCCATCCACGGGTTTCAAAATTCTAAATCTTTAACTCCTATTAAATACGCTTGCTAACACTTAAGGGGTATAAGACGGAGGTACTGGTCTCCAAATTTTTAAATGTCAGGTTCTTGGCCCCTCTGCTATTTCATACTTGATGCTGTTAAGGATAAAAATACCCCCTGGTTAACAATGGTCCCCCTCATTGTTATGTTTTGGGTCTGTGATGGACATAAGAAGCAGGTTTCCCTGGTTGATAGCAATGTATCCATTGTCAATTCTTAGTCTTAGTCCTTGGTAATGCGAATTCCCTCCCACCCCATATGTTAAGAAGAACAGAATCTTAAACAAGTATTATCCATTTCATGCCATGAAGATTATTTTTTCATCCCACCTAATCCTGTATGAAGAATGTTGCCCAAAAATCATTTTAAATCGAAATTTGAATCTTTCCATCGTAGCAGCCAACGGCCACTTTATTAGGTTTTTACACCATGCTTGGGTAACGGGTGTTTTGTGGGACACCCTTTTGCCTTCAGCAACTGCCTTTCAAATTATGCGGGCATAGATTCAAAAGGTGATGGAGCTGGGGAAAAGCCCATTCCTCAGAGATTTGGAGGTCCAATGGACATGATGGGCATCACACAGGTGCCGCAGATTGTCGGCTTGAACCTGCATGCACATCCATGATGCGAATCTCCCGGTCCACCACATCCCAACGTGCTCTATGGATGAGATCTGGTGACGTTGGATGGCCATTTGAGTACAGTGAACTCATTGTCATGTTCAGAAACCAGTTGAGATGATTACAGGCTTTATGACCTGTGCATTATCTGATGAAAAGTTATAGTAGCCAGAGATGTTGGGTACAGGTGGTCCAATAAAGGGTAATGGACATGGGCAGCAACAATACTCAGGTAGGCTGTGAGTACGTTTTGCAACGATGCTCAATTGGTGGCCAGGGGGCCCAAAAGAGTGCCAAAGAAAATTCTTCCCCACACCATGACACCACCACCACCAGCCTGAACCGTGATACAAGGGCAGCATGATCCATGCTTTCATGTGGTGACGGCCCAAATTCGGAACCCTACCCTCCATCCGAATGTCGCAGCGAAAGAAAGAAAATCGAGGACTCATCAGGACACAGGGCAAACCACCGTTTTTCCAATTTCTTCTGTCCAATTTCAATGAGCTGTGCAAATTGTAGCCTCAGTTTCCTGTTCTTAGCTGAAAGGAGTGACACCCGGTGTTGGGGCGTTAGCTGCTTGGAGCCCATCTGCCTCGAAGTATGTGCGGTTCAGAGATGCTCTTTGCCTACCTTGGTTTCTTGCTTTAAAGGGTGGTGGTGATGTGAGGCACTGTTGCCTTTTATCCAGCTGAAACAGTATGCCCATTCTCCTCGGACCTCTGGCTCAACAAGGCATTTCGCACACAGAAAATGACGCACTGGATGTTTTTTTCTTTTCTGGACCCATTTCTCTGTATAAACCTAGAGATGGTTTGTGAGTTGGTGAAAATCCCAGAGTAGATCAGCAGTTTCTGAAATACTAGACCAGCCCTTAGGGCACCAACAACCATGCCACGTCAAAGGCACTCAAATCAATTTCTTCCCCCATAATGATGATAGGTTTTGAACTGCAGGAGAGGAGATGTCTGACATGTCTCATGCCTAAATGAACTGAGTTGCCGCTTGATTGGCTGATTAGAAAATATTAGAAATTAAGTGTTAACGAGCCGTTGACAGGGATACCCTATAAAGGGGCCGTTGAGTGCTAATTACATAGGTTTTTGGAAACCCCAGTTTTATGTATTAAATATTAAAGGGATTTCCATATGGAAGGTAACTGGTTTGGATTCGTTTAAGCACATATTATTAATTCTTAGTATGTAATTGGTCGATTACACCAATTAAGGATTAAAGCCACCAGATTAAAGCCACCGTGTTCCCCAGGACTATGACAAGGGGCACATTTAATTGACCCCTCTAAAGAGTTCAACGAAAAGTGCATTGCTGTTATAATGCCCTGTGCTGCGATTCACGTAAGATCGTGTGCCCGCTCAGGTCCGAAGGAGTAAGTCAGGAGTCACCATTTTTTTTTTACAGTGGCGCATGTAAGTGCACTGGATTGGAGACAAATTTGAAAGTTACAAATCAAGACGCTCATGTCCGAATCAGTCGAATGTCCGACATCCCCCCCAATTGTGTCGCAGAAAGCTGACACCAAAAAACAATGGAGCGAACAATCCAGTGCAGAAAGAGAAAAAGTGAAAAAACTGCAATCCCAGTTTGGGGCAGGACAATGGGGATGGCCCCAAACCCTCACGTTAGCACTTTCCTTCAATTTAGGTACTTTCTGCGGGTAGCTGAACCCATAACCAGTCATTCCAATGTATTACTGGGTATTACTCAATGCAACAGCATCAGACAGCTGAGAATAAAAGTAGGCGGCAGGGTTTCTCCCCCGCAAGTCTGCAGCTTTAAAGTGCCAGCCCCACGGGATGTATGATGTAGTCAACCACTTGCTTGCGTCCATGACATCATGCGCCAGGGGCCGGGTGGATGAAGCAGAAGCCCTGGAAGGTAGTGTTTTGTTTTAAGTAATTAATAAAAAAAAAATAAAGGTAGGTTATATAGTAATATGCAGTAGTAGAGTCATTTACCCCCGCATTTAATTTAACAAAAAACTGATTACGCCAATAAAGGACATTACCACCAGGATGAAGGGCTGTATGCAATAGCTGGGGCTCCAGATGCCTTAAAACCTCAGGATCATTTGCCAGACGCCCTTCATCTGGGTGATGCCCTTTAACTACCAGCTACTGATATTTAGCAGTATAAATTATAAGTATAATTTGGGGAGTATTAATCTATTTTCAAGGCACAATATATATTATTATTATGATTGATTCATAAGCATCAACCAACAATATAATAAAATATAATTTTAATAAAATCACGGAATACTTTATACGTTATAATAATTATATATAATTACATGAATATGAGATAACTTCACTGTAATGAAGTTTCTTAACATCCCATTCTTAGATGCCGTTTTTATTATGTTGTTTTATTCAGTGAAACAGGGGTCCAAATATATTGTTATGTACTCGCCAGTTTATGTCTAAGTGGGCATGAATAAAAGTGCTTGGAGTTGCACATATATTTATTAATGTCTTAATAGTGTGGTGGGAGTTCTTCGGCGTTCCTTTGTCGGCAGAGAAAAAGGACTGAGGGTTACCACCCAGCGTTGACTTTTTTGGGTATTTTGATGGAATCAGGAGAATATGACTATCAGGATCACCGCGAAAATTGGAAACGTTTGCGGGCGGCGTGTGGTGACATTGACTTGGGGAGTTGCCAGTCCGTGCTGGGCCCATTGGATTGTGGATTGCAGATTTTCCCATGGGTTAGAGTTTTTGCTAGGAGATGGGTCGCTGGCTACAAGCGGTACTCAAGCAGGTATCAACATATACGCTTTGGACGGCGGGTGTTTGTTGATGGTGTTGTTGCTGTTGTGTTGAAGGATGATTTATTTGCGGGTTGTTGGACGGTCTTTTTGACTGATTATATGGTGTGCGGCATTTCTTGACATGAGATTGACAACAGCGGACTTACATTATAGTACAGAAGCAGCAGGATCGGTAGGGTACGTGTAGGGTACGTGCTATTTTTGGGTAAGAGGTGGTCAGCGGAACTGGCTCTCCGCAGTGGGTTGGAGAGGGAGTTCACCAAAGATTTGACTTTGTTAGAAACTCTTTCGATTGTAGTGGCGGTGGAATGGGTGGAAATTTGGGTCATTGACAGCGGCGAATAATAAAGGATTGTGTTTTGGTCGGACAAAGAAAAGTACGGTCGGGGGAATTTGAACGGTCTCACCTCAGTTCGTACAGGGTTTAGCGTCTGCTTAGGCATTGGTCTGGATGTGCGTTGAATATAGTAGTCTTCAGGCCAGGCATGTTCCTGGCAGGTAAGTGGTTGCGAGTGTTATCTCGATTCCAGCTGCAGCGAGGTTCAGGGATTTCCACCCCTGGCGGGACCCGGAGCGGTCCCCTTGCCCCCCCTTCCCTGTGGTGGGACTGGTGGTGAAAGGTTGAAACGTTGATCCAATCATCATTGGCGGAGCGAGCACCTGAACAAGCCATGGGCTTAAGGTGGGCGGTGGTGGTACAGTTTTGCTGGACAGCGGAACGAGGGGATCGGGTGGGTAATTAGAGGGTA
This sequence comes from Engystomops pustulosus, assembly GCA_019512145.1. NCBI lineage: Eukaryota > Metazoa > Chordata > Amphibia > Anura > Leptodactylidae > Engystomops > Engystomops pustulosus. The sequence continues at coordinate 305,375,559 of CM033641.1, forward strand.
GGGTAGGTGGTAATGGTAAATAGGAGCTAAGGGGCCAAAACACTGCGCTACCTGGCTTCTGTCTACGTTCGCAGGGTTCGGGGTTTGTCGATATGCAGTTAAAAAGGCTTGGCGGGGGGTTCCTTTGTTTTTTTGTACAAATGTGGGGGTATTCTATTCTGGATGTTAAAAGATGTCCAGTTTATTTTGCTGCTGGGGGCTGGGAAGGAGCGATTCGCAGGATTCCGTTAGACCTATTTATTTTGCTTTGCTGCAACGCTTATGCACGGTTGTGGGGACGTATGCTCTTCAACCTTTTAAGGGTTTTATTGGCTTCAGTGCAGTTTAGCTGCTTTCTTTTGCGCCTTACGAGTTACGGTTTAGCGAGTTAGTGGTGATTCTGGCCGGGCGCAGGATAGCTGGGGGAGGGAAGATTGTCCTCTTAGTCGGGGAGTTTTTTGGGACGTTTGTTAAGGTGTTTATTAACGTTCCAAGACAGATGTATATGGATCGGGTCTCGGGTGTTGGTTGTCGCTATTCCGGCGGAAAAGTGGGGGTGGCCCATTTTGTCCGGTTCAGTTACTGAGTAAGTTTTATGTTTGTCAGCCGCCCCCCCCAAATCTCAAAGCGCCCCCCTGACCAAGGTTTCAATTTACTTCACGTTTTAGGAAAGCTTTGTCCCTGGCGGGGTCCTTTTGGTCCCGGCAGCGGAGTTGGACCCATTCATTCCGGATAGGCGCATGCTACGACGGCGGGACGCTGCGGGCGTTCAGATGGGGATATTCATGCGCATTGCAGATGGAAGGAATCTGATTGTTTCAGGCGTGATGTTCCGCCCGAATTTGTTGTTGTGACTAATTGTTTTTTTCTTTTAGGTTTCCACGGCCTAGGGTTTAGGGTTTGGCTGTATGGTAGGAACACTCTTATATATTTGGGCGGTAGGCGAGGCATTGCAGTTGTGGCCGGGAGGTTTTTTAAACCTGGGTTTTTTTTACCAATTGCTGAACCTTTCTTGGAGGGAAATCAAGGGCCTGAAATGGCTTCAAGTCATGCCTGAGTGGTGGCGATCAGCAAGTCTTCCCAGGGGGTCCGGGCGGGGTGGTTGGGGTTCTTGTGGGGCATTGCCGGAGGAACTGGACAAAGGACACGATATGTGTGAACACGTTTCTGGCAGACCGACGTTGATTTCAGTTATGAAGTCGCGACTTTGAACAGTTCAAACAAGCTCTTCAGGGAAATGATTGGGTGTGGTCGGAGATGTGCCACGAGAGAATCTGGAATGGGGCCCGGAACCCGACTCCATCGAAAAGGGCGCGGCGTGTATGTGAATATGAGGTTGCAACGTTCGTTATGGTCCAACCGATGTGGATGTTGTGGTGCGCCGGCACCGGCGTTGGAAGCCGATAACGCGGGCCTTCATGAGGGAGGATGGTCGTTCACCTCCATAATGATATCGGCCTGGATATCTTCTTTCTGGGTTCAGAACGCCAGAGAGGGCCTTATTCCTCTTGTGTGGGGTAGGAGCACGTGTAGGGTTGTTTACACTGCTCCTAGTGGCCTGGGTGGAATTTGACACTCTCAGCTGGTAGTTAAATCACCTGAGGAACACTAGGACAGCCCCCGCGAAGCGGGGCCAGGCCATGCGCGGTGAAGGTTTTTTAGGGGAAAGGTCTGGGGTACTCCCACAGGGCGCCTTATGTTATTGTAAATAATAAAGCGTGGCCGGACCCCCAGTTTGTTATCAAAATTGTGTTGTGTGTTGGTTTTGGGGAAGGGGGAGGAGGGGAACGGGGTGCAATTCGTGTGGGAAATCATTATATTAATAAGGTCAGTCTGCTCAGCCCGCAGGCCTTTGTTTCGTTTAAGTCGGTTTTTCTTGGGGTTAAGACTGACCGTGCATCTTAACTTTAAGGGGCACAGTACCTCCATGCGTCCCCCTCCTCATCCCCCTTGCTGGTGTTCTCAGGCCAATGGGGGCAGCGCGTGGGTCCAGGCTAAGTTATTCTTGAGCGCGGAGCTAGGCCCAGCCTCTTTTGGACTGGCTCCGCGCTCTCAGAGATACCACCCACCCCTACCTGTGTTATTATTGTAATTATTGCTTGTTACTATTGTATTCTTAACTGTGTTATGCGTTGTTCATGTTGATGTTGGTCATAGTCAAAGCCTTGGCATGTGGTGGAATCTTGACCATCTCGGCTGGGAAGAAATCACCTGACGGAACAAACGAGGACATGCCCCGCGGAGGCGGGGGCAAGGGCATCCGAGGTGAAGATGAAGTTAGGAAAAGGGGATGGGTTCTCCCCACAGGTCGTTATTGTTATTGTTATTGTAAAATAATAAAGCTGGGGTCCCCGACCCCGTTTTTTTATGCCAAAAGTGTTGTTGTTTTGGTTTGGGAAGGGGGGAAGGGGGTTTTTTTGCTGCAATGTTTGTTGGGTAAATCATTAATACGGGCAGTCTGCTCATCACCTGTAAGTTATAGATGCCATTTTACCGAGGTCTTACTTTTAAGTCAGGCAGTAATTGTGTATTGGTATGTCATATGCTACACATGGTAATTTCTATTTTGCGCTGTGTTCGTGAGAAGCAGGTGGGGGGGGGGGGGCGGGGGGGGGGGGGGGGAGGGGGGGAGGGGGGGGGGGGGGGGGGAGGGGTAGACCATCCAGAACAATATACATCACCACTTTGCGTTTAGTATTTCATCAATCTGGCCAATATGTAGGAGAAGAAAAATGGAAATCAAAATACTTATGTTAAAGGGCACATACCACCAAGATTCTACTTATAAGTAGAAGGGTGGTCGGGGGATGGATGGGACTGAGGTGAATAGCCCTTTTTTGGGCTAATCCTCACTTTCCCGGTGTCTTTTACAAAACTTATTACATCATATGCAATTTTTTTCTACGGCTACTGGGGGCGGGAGTAGCCGACATGAGGGCTACTAGTCGCGGCTACTCCACGCACCAGTAGCCCGCGTTACTCCACCTACAGATAATCTTTGTCCGGGGTCCACTGGCGTTACGAGCGGCCGCGGCTCGGGGGCCTGAACTACTGCGGCATGCGCAGAGTAGCCGGGTGGACTCCGACGATGGGGCGCACAGTTCCTGTACCAGATTACTGGTAGGCGGACAGAGTGGAGTGGAAGCATTCCATTCACCCGCATTAACGAAAGAAGAGTACATGAATTGGGGTGGGGGTGGGGCCATAGCCCAGAGAAATATTGCTCTGTGGCCCAGAAGGATTTAGTTACGCCACTGGCCTTAGATTTTACGCTTGAAAAAAATTGTTCGCTACAAGGTTGATTATTTTTGGGGGTTCTGTCTTATTCTCAGAGAAGGAAAAACAGGCTAGATCAGTGTTAACCCCTTAAGGACGCAGCTGTTGGCAGCGTTAAGGCCTCGCAACTTTTTTGAAATTTGACCAGTTCTCTGCCTGTGGGGTAATAACGTTTGAACGATGTTACTTATCAAAGCGATCTGAGAGTGTTTGTTCCCCACATGTAAGTGTACTCATTGTAGTGGTAAATTTTGGCTGATAAGTTTTGCGTTTATTTACAAAAAAAGGGAAAAAAATATGAATTTTAGAAAAATTTGCCATTTTCGAAAATTCTAAATCGCCGCGTTTTTCAGGGCAGATAGATTTACCACACCCAAATAACTTGCAGAATAAACATTCCCATTTGTTACTTTACATTTTCTAATTTGAAAATTTTTGGATATTTATTTGACGGTCACGCGGCCTACAAATCGAATAGCGATTTTCCGGATTTCGGAATTGACTATTTTGGGGATGGGTATAAATACTGTCTGCAATCAAATTTACCATCGTTAGCATCAAAACCCCCATATATAACCAACCCATTTTCAAATCTGCACCCCTCAACTATAGAAAACAGCATTTACAAGATGTTTAACCCCTGAGATCTCATAGTAATTGAATCCAAATGGCGGTGAAATTTAGAATGTGAAATTTACGAATGTGTCAAATTTTTGTCGGTCGGTTTTATACGTTAAGTTTTATTTAGCATAAAATTTACACCATTTCCAAAAAAGTTAAAAAGAGAAAACCCTCACCATAAAATTTGTGTACAATTTCTCCTGAGTACAAAGACCCCCCACATGTGAACATTACTTGATTATGGGGGCCCGGAAGGCGCAGAGAAGGAAGGAGCACCCTGCAGCTAGCCAGGATCTTTAGTTTTGCGTTGCCCCCTTTTGAAGGCTATTTATAAAATTTTTCGGTTTTCCGTTATTTGGGAATGTGTGACAGGCACTATTTTTTTTTGCGGGACGAGATGCTTTTTCCCAGTGTACCATCATTTTGGGTGGTGTTGTATCACCGATGTTGAAAATTTTCGAAACTTTTTTTTTGGGTCATGAGTAGAAAGGTAAAAGCATCAATTCTGTACTGGATTTTTTACTTTGTTTTTTTTTTTTGTTCTGTGACCGTATATACAACATTCTGTTATCTTTATTCTATGGGTCGATACGATTTACGGCGTGATTACCAGACGCAAGATGTTTTTTTATGTTTTACCTAAAATTTGCCAAATAAAACCCTTTAATGTGGGGAAAAATCATCATTTTTCATCGCCGTATTGTTCTTTCAAGTGGCATAACATGTTACGGTTTTGGCCTACAGAGCTGGGTTGATGGCTTTGTTTTTTGCGGGACATGGTTGTTCTTGCAACAATTATCATTCTGGAGTTAACATATGCTTGTTGATAATTTTTTATTGCATTTTTAGTGGGACTGATAATAGGTATAAAAAATCATAATTTTTGGCGGGTTTTAACGTTTTTTTTTTTTTTAGGCGTTTCTATGGGTTCATAGTATATGAGTTTTATTCTATGGATTGTTACGGGGACGCCGGTGATAATATATGTGGGGTTGGTTTGTGTATGCTTTAGACTTTTTTGAGCGTATATGTCTCTTTATTAGGTTTTGGGGCTTAGGGCATTTTAGTTGATTTATCAAGTAATTTTTATTGAAAACAATTTTTTTTTTTTTTTTTACATTTTTTTAAAGATCCAACATGGGATATGAACAAGCAATCATCTGAGCTGTGTTCTTGAATAATAACTATGCAATACTACATGTATGCAGGTATGATCAGTGCCAGGCCTATGCGCTCAGCAGGCTGACACTTGCCTTTTTTAAGATGGACGTCACGGAGACGCCATCTTAAAGGAAACCCTCCAGGCTGTCTCTGGGGTCCCGATCGGGACCCCCAGACCAGAGAGCCAAAACAGCGATCGGTCCCCCGAAAACGGTTGCGTGGCGGGGGGGCCGATCGTGGGTAAAAGACCCCAGAAGCAGAGGCATGTTAAATGCCGCGGTCGCGTTGACCGCGGGCATTTAACGGGTTTTGGATAAACACCGCAGGATCGGAGCCCCACTACGACCGCGGGTGATAGCCCGGGGATGTCAACGGATAGATTACCGTTGAAAATCCGCGGCCAACGATGCCGTTCGGCGGCTGCTATACAGAGCTGAACCGCATCGTCCTCTGCGCAGTAGCTGTTATGCGCTGAAGCGCTATTCGCGGGACTCAGAGCAGACAGTAGATTACAGCTACGGAGCAGAGCGATAAGGGGTTGTTTAAAGTTTGTTTTCCCCTCGTTGCTACATCAGTTCACCATTGGAGCGAGCAGATCGCCGTGCATGACGTTCTGCTCATTAATCTCTATGGAGATGATGGAGATCGGTGAAACTCCCAATTTTTTCTTCCTACATGCTTTGGAGATATCTGAGAGCGACCACTTATTAACTTCAGTCAGATCCATAGAGATTAATGGAACACGAACGGTAATGCGCAGCCATCTGCTCCATTAATATGACAGAGCGAAGAGAAGTCAGACGGAGGTATGTGGGACACATCGGACCCTCGGTTTTCGTGACCCTGTGGGAGTCTCGCATTGAGACCCCCACTGATCCAGAAGATGTTTAGGCCTATCTGTGGTCATGGGAAAAACCCCTGTAAGGAGGTTTTGCAAATTTGGCTCTCATCCTGTTCCACAGCAGGGGGGGAAAAGTGTCTATGTCGCTGGGGTGGTGGGTATCAGATAGGGGCTGTGAATGGAGTAGTGGTCGCTTGCACCCCATTGCTCCATTTATATAGGCTGGTGGTGGCTATTAACCCCTTAAGGACGCCAGGGTTTTTCGGCTCATTTTCGCCTTCTCCAACTTCTTCAAAAATCCATAACTTTTTTAGTTTACCGTTGTCAGACCTTTGATGTGAGGGCGCTTGTCGGTGCGTAACCAAATTTACTTTCACGTAATTTATGTATTGTAACAGGGCAGTGTACTTGACGAAGCTGAAAAAAAATTCCAAATGTGGAAAAAAAAATTGAAAAAAAAAAACCCCCGCACGTTTTGTGGGCTCGGTTTTTACAACTTTCACTCGGCTCCAATAACATGCCTACTTTATTATTTGGTTCGGGGCGATCACGGTGATACCAAATGTATATAGGTTTATTGTATGTGTTTTAATAAATTTCAAAATTAAACGGAATGTGTACAAAAAAGGAAAAAATTTTTTGGCCATCTTCTGACGCTAATAACTTTTCATACTTTGGTGCCACGGAGGATGTGTGAGGTGTTCATTTTTTGCGAAATGAGGAAAAATTTTCAATGCTACATTTTTTGAGGTCTGTGCGACATGTTATCATTTTTTATTCATTTTTTTGTTATGTAAAAAAGGTTGGTTGTAAAGTCGCATTTCGGACCATCTTGGGCGGCCATTTCGCCTCGGAGGTCCACGCCGGCCGTAAACGTTTATATTATTGATAGATTGGGCATTTGGGACGCGGGGCGCCTGAGGGGGCGTGGGATACCTATATGTTTGTGATTTTAGGTTTATAGGTTTATATCCGTCTAGGGAAAGGGGGGGGGTGGGGGTCGATTTGGGTTGTGATTGAACTTTTTAATATCTGTATTAATTTTTTTCTTTTTTTTTTAAATTTTTTTTTCACTATTTTTTAGACATCCCTAGATAGTAGATTGCTCCTACCATTATACTGCAATACTTCTGTATGTGCACCGATATGCCAATTTTGGCAGCACATCATTCCAATGAGAACGTGGCTCATGTTCAAAAGAAGGACCCGAAGGCTACCATTGGCAAGATCGGATCGCGCCACCCGATGACGTTCGGGGCACGGGCGATCCATTTTTTAAACGCGCGGCCGCCCAATCACATGGTGAATAGCAAAGCAGCCGACCGTGGTGATAGCGGGTGGGGTTTCTGCAAAGCAAAAAAACCCCCCACCTTTGTATGAACGAGGAATCAGCCCAGTGAGACCTCTTCATACATCCCGATAACCTCTGCGCCGTAGAGTAAGGGCGCAGGAGCTTAAGGGGGTAGTTTTTTGATTTTTAAAGGACATTCATACCGATCCACCAACAATGCTGATGTTGATATCAGTTGAAAATCCTAATGCCGGGGCGGAACCCAGAGACAAGGAATTGGGTCCTTTTCCCCTAAGCACATTATTTAATAATAACGAATAACCCTACGATGTGCATCTAATCAAAATTTACCACATACTCGGAACTCCAATGGCACCTTATTCTATTGCATGAATGCAATATGCAACATCCCCACCACGGGATGAACTTTTTAGGCGGTGGCGGAGGAAGCTGGGGTTTCCTGCTGACCCACTAGTGGCTGGCAATTTGCGGTCTCCGGTGGCAGCAGTGGAAGACCAGTTGGGCAGACACGTGATCCACGGGCCTTGATATCAGGAGGTCAGCATGCAGTGGACCATGGCCCATAGTAAATGGGGCCCGGCTGTCTATCTGGTCCACAGCATCACATACGTACAAACCTGTCTCCAGCAGGTGGTGGTGTTTGCAAGAAAATGGGGGAGAAGCTGGACAGAGTAAGGTTTCTCCCTTGGGACAAACCGCTCTAAAATGGGTGTCGCCATCATGATGCTCATTCAGAGACATCCACTGTACCCGCTAGTTCAGGAAGGAGGATTGTCACCCACGTGCGCCATGTGCTTGTCTGATAGGAGAAGCGAGCCATTATTAGCTTCAGAGGGGAGGTGAAAAGCAGGTGTGATAGTGGCCTGTGATTACAGCCACTGTAACGTTCCTTCCTATGTGCAAGTCACTCCATTATCGGCGCCCTCCGAATAACAGCGGAAGGTGGACACCCTCAGATGATGCGCCAGTGTGAGGTCACCATAAAATCCTGCAGGTTGCGCATTAGTTTTGTTTTCAGTGGTTTGAAAGTCCTAACGTCCAGGTATTTGTAAAACGTGAAACGCAACGCTAGTGTGCAAGAGGCCTTAGGCCCCTTTCACACTTGCGTTTTTCACATGCGTTTTCTGCGCGTGCTTTTGACATACAGAACTTGCATTGCACTCTGACCCATTGTAATCAATAGGTCTTTTCAGACTTGCATTTTTTTTTCACGCACACACGCGTGTTTTTTTTACGCGCGTTTAAATCTCGACATGCTCTACTTTTGCAAGTCACGCGCGTGAAAAACGCACCATACAAGTCTATGGTGACGCATCAAAAACGCATTGCACTCTGAGACACTTGCAAGTGCAATGCAAGTGCAATGCGTTTTTCACGCATCAATTGCCAGAGAAAAGATAGAGCTCAGTCCTGAGTCCATTTCACGCGCATTATCTGCGTGTTAAAAACGCATTGGAATTGCATTGAAAACGCGCGTGAAAAACTGAGACACTGAACAAACTCTGACTGAAAACTGATTGCACTCTGATGCAAAATGTGCGTTTTTCACTGACCAAACCCTGATCGCTCCCTCATCAGACTCTGAAGTGATCTGCAACGCAAGTGTGAAAGGGGCCTAAATCTCGACATGCTCTACTTTTGCAAGTCACGCGCGTGAAAAACGCACCATACAAGTCTATGGCCCCTTCCACACTTGCGTTGCAGATCACGTCAGAGTTTGATCAGGGTGCGATCAGGGTTTGGTCAGTGAAAAACGCACATTTTGCATCAGAGTGCAATCAGTTTTCAGTCAGAGTTTGTTCAGTGTCTCAGTTTTTCACGCGCGTTTTCAATGCAATTTCAATGCGTTTTCACGTGCAGAAAATGCGCGTGAAATGAACTCAGGACTGAGCTCTATCTTTTCTATGGCAATTGATACGTGAAAAACGCATTGCACTTGCATGTGTCTCAGAGTGCAATGCGTTTTTGATGCATCTCCATAGACTTGTATGGTGCGTTTTTCACGCGCGTGACTTGCAAAAGTAGAGCATGCTGAGATTTAAACGCGTGTTAAAAAAAACGCGAGTGTGTGCGTGAAAAAAAATGCAAGTCTGAAAAGACCCATTGGTTACAATGAGTCAGAGTGCAATGCAAGTTCTGCGCGTCAAAAGCACGCGCAGAAAACGCGCGTGAAAAACGCAAGTGTGAAAGGGGCCTATGGAGATGCTTCAAAAACGCATTGCACTCTGAGACACATGCAAGTGCAATGCAAGTGCAATGCGTTTTTCACGCATCAATTGCCATAGAAAAGATAGAGCTCAGTCCTGAGTCCATTTCACGCGCGTTATCTGTGCGTGAAAAACGCATTGAAATTGCATTGAAAATGTGTGTGAAAAACTGAGACACTGAACAAACTCTGACTGAAAACGGATTGCACTCTGATGCAAAATGTGCATTTTTCACTGACCAAACCCTGATCGCACCCTGATCAAACTCTGACGCGATCTGCAACGCAAGTGTGGAAGGGGCCTTAGTGTCTGATACTAAGTTTTATAACACTGTTGTTAAACATTACAAGACACAAGACACTTCTCGTTCAAAACCTGTATACCCCTGTAAATCTAGTATGATTCAACTAGATACCTGTAAATGCATATGGTAATAAGGTTCATTACTGTGTGCAGGGACCTCTATGAAAGCTACAAACCACATTCCTACAGTAATACAAGCTAGGACCAGACATCTTGGCTAATTAACAGGAATTTACAACTGACCAATCTGGATCAAAATGTAGTTAATTAGCATAAAGCAAAATCTGAAAAAGGAGCCAGCTGGTGCTACCCCACCCACCCTGCTACGGTATAAATGGCAGCGCCAGTGACCACCCCATCATTTAGAGAGAGAAATGGAAAGAGCAACATTCATGACCTGCTTTGTTCCTGATGGAATAGAATCAAATCCAGGAGACTAACGAAGACTTGGACACTCGACACAATAAAAATAAAAACTCTCAAAATGCATAAAGGCCCAGACTCTAGAAGCCCTCTCTGAGAGTGGCCCTGGACTCGTGCAGCCATTTCTGAGGGTGGCCCGGTACTTTTCAAGCACCCTCTAAGGGTAACTCTGGACTTAAGCAGCCCACACTGACGGTGTCCCCAGACTTTTGCAGCATACTTCAACAGTGGTCTTGGACTCTTGAATCCTGACCTTTGGGTGGGATGGGCTATTGATGTCTGCTCTGACAGTGGGGAACTACCAGACACTTTGAGGGTGGATACTTGCAGCCTGCTTGAATCCTGCTCTAAGTGTACAGTAGGCCTCACAGTGGGCTGAAACAGACAGGGCAAGACTCAGAGTCCGGCAAAAGAGTTCAGGGCCACGCTCAGATTGTGCAACAAGTGTTTGGTGACAAGAGCGGATGGCAAGTGTCTGGTGCTACCCTCAGAACAGGCAGAAACATTCCAGGGTCACTCTCAGAGCATGCTGTTAGATTCCTGGGAAACCCACAGAGTAAGCTTCAAGAGTCCAGGACCACCCTCAGAGCAGGCTGCAGAAATCTGGGGCCACCCACATCAAAGGCTGTAAAAGCCAAGGCACTCTCAAGAATGGCAATGGTTCCAACTTTAGAGAGGGCTGCAAAAGTCCCAAGCCACTCTTACAGTAGGCTGCAATAGTCCTGGGAACTGTTAGAGTGGGCTGGATGAATCAAGAGCTCCTGTTAGAGCATGCTGCTCTAAATCCGGGGCAACCCTCAGCTGAGGCTGCAAGAACCCAGTCACAATAAACGGTGGTGTCTAGTGCTAACCTCAGATAGGGCTCCCAGGCCACCCATACAATGGGCTGCAACAGTTTGGGGCACCATTAGAGATAGCTGCAGGATTCACAGCAGTCCAGTTGCAGTAGCTACCCTCAGACCTGATTGCAAGAGACCAGGGCCATCTTCAAGGCGGGCTGCAATAGACCAGGCTAGTCTCATTGCTTAGTGCAAGCGTATGGCACCACACTCAGCTTGGGCTACAAAAGTCCAGGGCACTCTAAGGGTGGCCTCCAGTGGTACATCCGAGTAGACTGCAGGATTCTGGGTCCACCCTCAGAGCAGGCTGCAAAAGTTGGAAGCTAAACTCATAACGGGCTGCCAGAGTTCAGAATCACTCTCATAGTAGGCTGCAATAGTCCAGGTACACCCTAAGCTTGGGCTGCAAAAGTCCAGGGCACTCTGAGGAAGGCCTCCGGTGCTACCTCAGAGTAGTCTGCAAAATTCTCGGACTACCCTTACCCCAGGCTGCAAGAATCCAGGGTCACCCTCAGACCATACTGCAGGAGTCCGTGATCACTCTTAGAGTGGGCTGCAAGAGTACAGGACCACCATCAGAGTGGGCTGCAAGAGTACAGGACCACCATCAGAGTGGGCTGCAAAAGTCCATGGTGTTCTGAGGGTCACCTCCTGTGCCGAAAAACTGAGACACTGAACAAACTCTGACTGAAAACTGATTGCACTCTGATGCAAAATGTGCGTTTTTCACTGACCAAACCCTGATCGCACCCTGATCAAACTCTGACGTGATCTGCCTAAGGCTCATGATGCATTTGTTTCAGGATACTATTTTTAGGTACAGGCATATACCGTTAGTCCCTGGGTTATGTACAAGATAGGTTCTTTAGGTTTGTACTTTATATGTAAGTCAGAACAGGCATATTTTATAATTGTAACTCAAAATGGTTTTTTTTGTCCCTGTGACAAATCGTCATTTTTGTGCTATCCTGGGACCAAGGATTATCAATAAAGCTTCATTCAGACACTTTACAGCTGATCATTGCAGCCAGGAACAAAAGTAACATCCAGAACGCGTCACCTGAGGTCACAGTTGGCAAAGTGGTCCGTCTTTAAGTAGGGGTCGTCTGTAAGTCGGGTGTCCTTAAGTAGGGCACCACCTGTAACACTGCATAAAAATAGGGATCCCCATGGGATTATAGACATCCCAGGGTCATTAGTTCAAGATTATGGTGGGAAGATATTTAACAATAATAATTATTTATATAGCTCCTACAGATCATATTTCACTCCAAATTGTTGTTGCCCCCTGTAGCTGGGGTAATTTTTTTTTTAATTAAACAAATTTCCTTAAAGGGGTATTCCTACAAAGACAAGATTCTTAAATATACTCAAAATAACAAAATAACACATTCTCTAATTCACTGTTATTAACAAAAATACAGCATTTCACAGATATAATTCCAACCAATTTTGGTTGTCCTGGGATCTGACTGTAAATCATCTTCTAACTAAGGTTGGGGATGGTAGATTCTTCTCATGAATAGCTTCTCCTGTCTGCACGCTGGAGTGCTCTCTGCCTCCTGCCCCTCACCCCTGCATTATAAGACCAGCTCAGACACAGGCACTCAAAGACACTTCTTGCCAGCAAGCAACAGTATAAGGAGACTAAATCTACAAGCTACAGATAAGATCTTTAGAGCAGGGATAGGAGTTATAGCAGAGCGGACGGTGGGTGTTATAGCTAAGATATAGCAGAGATGTAGCAGAGTGTGTTATTGTGTTTTATATTCATCTCATGGATCTCATCATCTCTCATCTCTGATCTGTCTTATCTCTTTTTCTGTGTCAGAGGGTACTAGAAAATTCAAAGGCTAAATTAAAGTGTAGATAAACCAGTACCCAGATAATTTAAGCCCATTGTCATCTCACAGCATCTCAGAGCACAGAGGAAGTATCATGTAGTGTCTGCTTAGAGAGTCCCCGCCCACACTCCATCACTAGAGTGATAGGAGCTAAAATAGCAATAAAACTGAGTAAAATTGTAAGTAAGGAGTTAAAGTAAGTGCATAATGTATGCACCCCCCCCCCCTTCTATGATTCTCCAGTTTATGTGAAAGTAATGCCTCATTCATGCCTTGACTGTGAGATGCCTGTGAACAAGGCACAATCTTTCTACAAGAATCAATAAAAATATGGGATTTATGATAAAATCCTCAATTTTTTTGAATCATATATCTAGAAATCCTATTGGTCTTGCTGCTGACTAAGGCTTAAGGTTAATGCTTCTGGCTACCAGCTCTTCCTTCCTCCTGAGGATCTCCCTCCATGTACCTCCGGTGGTCACCATCGTCTCTTGTTCTCCTGATCATTGAGGGTCCTGCAGGAATTATAATGACTGCAGTGGGATTTCACTCAACATTTCCAGAAACCGAGACATCAAAGAAATAATGTACAACAACATGTGGAATAAAAGAACAAGAAATAACATGAAAAATGAGATGAAGCATCCTCATGGTAAACAATCTGCTCTTTTTATGGATTATGTCATGTGCTGTCTATGTGATTCCCATCTCCTGCAAGAACCCCGACCCCCGTGACTGAAGAAATCCTCTACCAAGAAATCACATGCAAGAAACATAATCTGACCCAAGTTGACATCCAGCAGACTTGAGACCCCCAGCTCCAGAAACATCTAAGGCCACTGCCTGATTCTTGAAGATCCTCAGTTTACCAGTGATCCCCAACTCCAGGAATACAAGTGGCCCCAGTAAAATAATAGAAGATACCCAGCCAACCACTGATTACCACCCCAGGAAAACCAATGGTTCCAGTATGATACTGGAAGACACACAGACACATCACAATGTCAGTGGTCCCAGTCTGGTATTAGGGGTCAACAAGCAGAGTAGAGCTACTGGAATATCAAAGACCACGGTTGACCAGTGACCCAGCTCTAGAAAATTAATGGCCAAAGTCTGACACTAGAAGACAAATAGTATGATACTAGAATACAACCACCAGACCAGTGACACTCAGCTCCAGGAAAAACAGTGGTCCCAGTCTGATACTAGAAGACACATGGTCAACTGGTGCTTCCCAAATACAAAGCAACCAGTTGTCCCAGTTTGATACTAGAGGACCCCCAGCAGACTGGTGACCCACAACTACTGGAAATGCTATGGTCCCATCTGATACTAGAAGACACATGGCCAACCAGTGCCTCCCAGATTCAAGGCAACCAGTGGTCCGAGTTTGATACTAGAACCCAGCTCCATTGACTTTGAAGGACCTGGTCCACATAATAAAGATTGTTTTTCAATGTTTCAATGTTTGGAGCAGACAGAGCGTCCTCTCATCAGTTTCTGGAAGCTTCCGCTATAATCTGAGCAGACAGTTTCTAGTTGCCCCTAAGCAATTCTCCGCTTCACTTCGCTGTGTTTGTAGAATTACACAGTCACACAGGGACAAGAGTTACTAACAGATGGACAAGACACTCCAGGCCCATCCTGGAGCCCATCTCCATCACTACACAGAAGCAAGAAATTAAAGACAAGATACTGTAACATAAAATCAGGAAGGTTTTGCTTCTGTAATGGAATGATACAAGTTTCCTAAACTGATGCATATCCTTATGGGTGTACAAATGGTATCCATGCTGTGAAAAAGTGTATCCAGTCTAGACAATGCTCTGTGAGCTAAACAGCCTTCTCCTCAGACTCATACAATGTAACAACCGGCAGTAAGATCTGTGTTTAGCTAACAGAGTATTGGATACAATCTCCTTACAGAGACAGTGACCCTGTACATAGCTAACCCTGCTCTTAGCTGAGAAGTGGTGACAATTGTAACCAGTTTTGGAAATGCTCTGTGAGCTAAACACATCAGCAGCAGCTGTACAGATTTCTCTGCAGGATTTTTATAATGTATCAGTTTGAAGTCCAAGAGGTTTAGCTCACAGAGCATTGTCTAGATCGGATACAATTGTCTCCATTCAGAGGCAGTGACCCTGTACATAGCTAGGACTTCTCTTAGCTGAGAAGTGGAAACAATTGTATCCAGTCTAGACAATGCTCTGTGAGCTAAACACATCAGCAGCTGCACAGATCTCTCTGCTGGTTTGTTACAATGTATCAGTATGAAGTGCAAGAGGTTTCGCTCAGAGCATTGTAAAGACTGGATACAACTGTCTCCATTTCTCAGCTTAGAGCAGGACTAGCTGTGTCTCTGAAAGGAGAAAGTGGCATTCTCATTTACTGACAGCAAGCAGAGATCTTGGAAATGGAGAACTAAAACATGAATCTATGAGAAAGCTATACCTCCTCATTATACAGAGATAAGCTTCATTTCTGAAGAACCTGATAACCCCGTGACCATCCCCTGATCTCAGAGCAGTTAGTGTGGCAGGACCCCTCCCCCTCCAGTAAATATCTTGTTTCGATAAATCCAGTTACACATTTGCAACCTGTTATCGCTAAGTGCCTCTATTGTCTGCTGCAGAATCGTCTCTTTGTGTTGGTTCCCAATAGTGAAGAATGCAGCCAGTGTGTACAGGGTCAATGTCATGTTAAACTCCAACGTAACCTGCGGAGCACCTGATCACTGGCACCTAGAGGTCCTGCATGCAAGTGGGGGGTGCACAGGGCCAACTATGACTAGTGGTCTGCACCCAGGGTTGGGAGAGGCTTCAGATTCTCTCCAGACATCATTTACTTTCCATAAATATTTGGAGGTCGGATCAGACAGGATTTACAGGACAATGGTGATGGGAAGGGCTCTAGAATAACTTTTGAAATGACTTTGTAGGGGGAGAAGGAGTGCGGGGTATCCCCCTCTACTCATTAACCCCTTACCCCCTGTAGACATGCTTATAGAAGATGATTTCTGGCGCTCTGCTTCTAATAAAGACATTACCCAATCCTCGACAGACAAAAGAGGAACAAAGCCAAAATCTAAAGTACGAGAGGAGCGAGTGCTGCACATGACCTCCCAGCGACCCGAATCGCACAGGGTTAATAGAGGATTTTGGCACTGGGGAATATTTTCCAACATGTTTATAGAAACAAAAGAGAACCCACCCCTCCCTCTCCGGGCACGCCGCTTCCTGCAGCCTCGGCCTCGCTGCTGAGAGTCTATGGAGAGGCCTGCTGTGTGTACATTGCTAGTACTGCTCCTCCCGGTATCCCCAATTACCTGGACCCAGAGGTTCTATTGGTTGTAGCTGGTTTTGCAGCTTCTCTTTATTTACTTCAGTGAAGCAAAAGTGCAATACCAGACACAACCTCTACACAGGTGTGGCGCTGTTTTAACCAATTTTATACATTTTTGATAGCAACTTACATAATGGCTTCACACCAGCTTGGTTGTGATGTGTATGCAGGATACATTGGGGCACATTTACTTACCTGGTCCAGTCGCGATCCAGCGGCGCGTTCTCTGACGTGGATTCGGGTCTGCCGGGATTCACTAAGGTCCGTGCGCCCGATATCCACCAGGTGTCGCTGCTGCGCTGAAGTCCGCCGGAGCTCACCTTCTTCGTTCCGGTCTATGTGAGTGCTGATCGTGCGACACAAATTTTCTTTTAAATTCCGTGGTTTTTTTTTCCGAATCCATCGGGTTTTCTGACGGAAACGACCCCTGATTTCTGTCGCGTGAAAGCCGGCACCGATGCGTCACAATCTGATGGCGTGCGCCAAAATCCCGGGGCAATTCGGCGCAAATCGGAAATATTCAGGAAACCCGACGAAAATGGGTGATTCGGACCATTAGTAAATGAGCCCCATTATCTCTTACTACTGAAAGGGGATCAACTATTTGAGATTCGCACTGGACACCAAAGTACTTAGTAAGTGCCCTGGGGTGATAACATTGTGACATTGTATATTTCATGCCATGGTGGTCATACAGAAGAATAATACAATGTTTTCCTTGCGCCCTCATCACACATGATGCCAGGAAAGACGCGATAACAGGGTTATCTTATTACAGCAGTGGCTCCGTCCCTTGATTCCAGGTCCAGGGTTTCTTTTTTCCGGGCTTACCTGGGTGGGTGCGTTATGTCGTAGCGCCGGGGCGCAGCTGCTCAGGTTTCAACTGAAGGATTATCTTCTCTTCTGCTGAACAGTCTGCTTTGTTCTGCTGCCAAGAAAATACTGCACAGCACAGAGAAGAGCCAAAATTATAACATCACAGAGAAATGGATGAACATGAGGGCAATACAACATAGTAATCTGTATACTCACTTGCAAGCAGGAGGAACTTACTGAACCACTCGCATCCTGGCCCCTTCTGGTTTCAGTATGACATCTATTAGTGGTTACTCATCCTGAGTTACATCCTGAATATACTCCAAGCTGCACTCACTAATTCTGCTGTGCGTACCTGTGTACACTACTGACCATTACTATTCCTGTACTGATCCGAGTTTACATCCTGGAATTATCTCCAGAGCTGCACGCCACTATTCTGGCGCTGAGTGCAGTCACTGTGTACATACATGACATACTTATCCTGTATGATCCTGAGGTACACCAACTGTATTATATCCAAGCTGCACTCTCCATTCTGCTGCGTGCAGTCACTGCTGTACATATCATGGACATTCTTATCCTGTTACTGATCCTGAGTTACATCCTGTAAGTACACTCCAGAGCTGCACTCACTATTCTGCTGCGAGTCAGTTCACTGGGTACATTACTGATATAACTTCATTCCGTACTGATCTGAGTTACATCCTGATTAACTCCAGACTACACTCACTGTCTAGCTGCTGGGGCATCATGTGTACATACATGACACTACTTATCTGTACTGATCCCTGAGTTATCCATCGTATTATACCCAGCAGCTGCACTCACTATTCTGCTTGCTGGTTGCAGTCACTGTGTACAGACTGACTGACTTATCCTGTACTGATCCTGAGTTACATCCGGTATTTATCCAGAGCTGCACTCAACGGATCTGCTGGTACAGTCACTATGTACATACATGGACATTACTCTTCCTTACTGATCCTGAGTTACATCGTGTTTACTACAGAGCTGCACGCACATCTGTGGAGGTTTTTTGTTGTCTTTGCTGCTGGTGCAGTCACTTTGCACATACATGACATGACTTATCCCGTACTGATCCTGAGGTTACATCCTGTATTATACTCCGAGTTGCACTCACATGTCGCTGGACATGGTGCTGGGCAGTTTTACCATTGCCGCTTTTATACTACAGTGATATCACGGAAAGTCAGTTCCCAGTCAAAGAGAAAAAAGAATATTACCAAAGAAAACTAATGATTGTGTGAACCAAGGCAGATTGAAGAGTTTTACATACAGGGGATTTGCCAGTCTATGGAGTGGATGCGCCATTCGTCCATTTTTATATAAGCTGAATGTGTGTCGGCTGAGGGTCTCTGCTTCCTGCTCATCTGTCCTTCCTCCTAGTTCCACACAGGGGCCGATCACGGAGCCAGAACAGAGGTAACATGGAACGCGCTCCTATGGGTGGCGCTGGCGTAAAATTTCTCGAATGTAACATAAGAGCAAACAGATATAATGTGTCCGCCTGGCAAGAGGATAACCACAAGAAATAATCTAGAATCTACGGACTTTACAGTGATGGTTGTGATCACAAGCTTACTTTATATAGCGCCAAGATATTCGAAAGTAACTGAACATCATATATACGGCCCCGATATGTCCTCCACAGATGCAATGTCCGCGCCCGGCGCCTACGGGAGTGGTGCGTCGCACCGTGCGTCACCGTACCGCTCCGTCCCGGAAGATAGGACCGGTCTATGTTTTTTGCCGTAATACGGCGCCGTGCGCATTACTTCCTATGGAGCTTGCGGGGGTGAGCTGCGCTACCTCCTCCTCCTCTCCCCCGTACACTGCGTTGCCCGCTATGGTACGGTAGGGCGGGAACGGCGTGTGAAATATAGCCTAGAATTCCTCTATCAGTACAGAATGTAATATGACCATAGAGTATTCATCAAAATACAACCCAAAAAGACTCGTATCATACTCCATACAGTAGTCAAATCACCACAGTATCCATACAACTGTGATTTTTAATCTGGGATACTATAGGATACATTTTATCACTGAACATTCTCAGTTTACTCTTGACAGCAGAGCAGCCTGACTCAGGGATCAGCAGGCATTGGGGTCTGTACAGGGAGAAGGTCCTGAAATTTGAGTACAATATCCAGGCAGACCACTATTAAGGCCTCGTATATGATCCTGCTGATGCTTCTGGGTTGGAGAATTGAGAACTTACGGAGCTGCTGGTAATAGTAAGTTTCTATGTCATCCCAAGTTCTTTATAGCCATCAATAATTATCCGTAATTCTATATGTGTCCTAACCAGTGATGGCGAACCTTTTTAGAGACCGAGGCCCAAACTACAACACAGACCCACTTATTTATCGCAAAGTGCCAACACAGAAATGTAATTTGTGATTTATACTCCTTCCACAGTTTTCATTGATACCAGCCCCTAGGACACCAATAAATCAGGAAATATCCATGTACAGCGGTCCACTTTAATATAGCTCTGTGCACGCATTCCTGGTTGTCTGGGACTGCAGGAAGGATCCTGAGTCATCTTCTGGTGATATCCTGGGTGCCTCACAGAAGGCTCTGAGTGCCACATCTTGCATCCACAACCAAAGTGCCATAGTTTAGCCTCACTGTCCTCTACGATCCACTTATATCTTCAGAGCAATAGAGGAGTACAAGTGTACAGACACAGCAGGGCCGGTTCTAGACAAGTGGGGCCCCTGGCAAACAAAATTGGGTCCCAAAATAAAACTAGTTATGACCAGTCCACAGTCCAGCAAGAGGCTTCCCTTTAATATGGTAAAATAAACTTAATTTTGAGATTTTATAGGACTAGATAGATGATAGGGAGATTGAGGGCGCATGGGGCTCATGGTTCGCACTACACCTTGCCGCGCTGGTCAAAATCTGCAATGAGTTTATATGTTCTCTCTTTTGTCTGCTGGGTTTCTCCCGGTCCTCCGGTTTCCTCCCACACTCCAAAAACTTACTGGTATGTGGATTAGACTGTGAGGCCCATTGGGGACAGGACGCTATATTTCTGAAGCAGACACTTGCCTCAATTGCAATCAAGATTTTACAGACATAGGCGCCTGTCATGCAATTTTGGATTCAACTGAAACTTTTATAAATACTTAAATTTTATTTGATGGCAAAAAAAATTTGTTCCAAACTGAAATATTTTACCTGCCATCTCCTAAATGTAATAGTGTGAGAGTTCACAAATGTGCCCTATTGATAATGTTCACCTAAATAAAGCATAGAATATCCAAAACTGTAAGAACTAGACCAACCTGCAAAATATAGCACTCAAACAAATAAAATTACATAATAATAAACCTATATAATTTTTGAAAGCAGACAACCAGGCGATGCATTGGCAATTAACATTAAATTTTTCCTCTACAATCTGTACAAAGCCAGAATACTTATGTCAGACAATATTCCTTTTCCTAGACAGTAATATGTGATGAGATCATACAGACCCCCCATGTGGATATTCACCAATGAATGCAGTGCCAGTGAACTGCAGAAATTGCACTGAGCCTCACACAGTTTAATCATTGTATGCTCCTTACCAATGGTAACCCTATAAATACTATATATCCATAAACCTACTAAATGAATAACAAAAAGTCATGTTTAGATGTGGCGCCAATTTTATTATTATAAACAGAAACCTTCCCACGGTTCAATAAGAATTTGAAGTGAGAATCGTCATAACATAGTGTCAATAATGGGGATGGTGGTGAATAAAAACTGTATTCCGAACATTTGGGTGGGTTGGTGGTGTTACATATATTTATGGGCATGTCTGGTGCTGTGTATCACATTATGCGAATATGATCGAATGTTCATCGTTAGTCAATTTTACACATAAAACCACTATCACAAAATAAATGCAATAGGGAGAAAGTGGTTCTTAAATCGTTCTGCATCTAGAAGGTTAAAACACAAATTGTAGTTGATATTATCCCTCTCTCAAAATGTAGTAACATATAAGGAATATTTTCATTATCTGTGAGGTGCAGCAGCTCCTTTGTGCAGCCTAATTCCCCTTAGCCTTATGGCTAAGAATCTGGAGTGGGGGGGGACACTCTCAGGGGGCTGTATCTCGGGCTCTGTGACACATAGAACCGCACTTCTTTTTCCTACAAAGAAGAGAGTCCTCCCCTTTATATTAGCTAAATTTGTGTTTCTCTCAAGTGTCAGGAAACAGAGATAATTCGTTAACTGCCGTTGGATTGATTTTTATATATAAAAATGGCACCTGATTCTCACTTTAAACCTGAATTCTTTGGATCCATGGCACCTAGAAACACAATTCCAAGATTCATTTGAAAGAAGGATTCTGGCAATTGTCCTCTTTGCCTACCCTTATCGGCCCTGGAACAGAGGAGCACAACAGGACTTTCTCCTCTCCTCCCTTAGATTGGTTATCCCATCATGGAGATGATATGCTTCCTATCTTGTTCCTATATCATCCTGCTGATGCTCCTTTTGTTCTTAATCAGTTTTTATAACCACTGCACCAATTTTCCCTTTCATACATATATCAGTACAGACTTACATGGCAACAACATCTGTGATCATTGGACATTATAACCTTCCTAACAAGACCAATTTGTCCATGCTTTTTGCAGTGCTGCGTAATCTGTTTGCGCTATCTAATAAGGATTATTAGTTTTTTTTTATTTTTAATAATGCCAGGAAAGACGCGATAACAGGGTTATCTTATTACAGCAGTGGCTCCGTCCCTTGATTCCAGGTCCAGGGTTTCTTTTTTCCGGGCTTACCTGGGTGGGTGCGTTATGTGAGCGCCGGGGCCGCAGCTGCTCAGGTTTCAACCTGAAGATTATCTTCTCTTCTGCTGAACAAGTCTTCTTTGTTCTGCTGCCAAAAGGGAAAATACTGCAGCTGAACAAGTCTTCTTTGTTCTGCTGCCAAAAGGGAAAATACTGCACAGCAAGAAAGAGCCAAAATTATAACATCACAGAGAAATGGATGAAACCTGAGGGAAATAACAACATAGGTAATCATGTATCCTCACTGCAAGCAGGAGCAACCCTTACTGAACCACTCGCTATCCTGGCCCCTTCTTTTCATATATGACATTAATTATTGTGTACTCATCCTGAGTTACATCCTGAATTATACTCCAGAGCTGCACTCACTATTCTGCTGGTGCAGTCACTGTGTACATACATGACATTACTTATCCTGTACTGATCCTCAGTTACATCCTGTATTATACTCCAGAGCTGCACTCACTATTATGCTGCTGGTGCAGTCACTGTGTACATGGGCCGGATCACCGGAGCCAGCAACAGAGGTAAACATGGAACAGCGCTCCCTATGGGTGTGCTGCTGCAGTAAAATTCTAAGAATGTAACATAAGAGCAAACAGATAGTAATGTGTCCCCTGGCAAGAGGATAACCACAAGAAATAATCTAGGAATCTACAGGACCTATGACAGGTGATGGTTGTGATTCACAAAGCTTACTTTATATAGCGCCAAGATATTCGAAAGTACTGAACATCATATATACGGCCGATATGTCCTCCACAGATGTCAATGGGCGCACGGCGCCCTACGGGAGTGGTACAGTGCAGCACACGTGCGTCACCGTACCGCTCCGTACCCGGAAAAAGATAGGACCGGTTCTATGTTTTGCCGTAATACGGCGCCGTGCGCCATTACTTCCTATGGAGAGGGCGGGGGTGAGCTGCGCTCACCTCCTCCTCCTCTCCCCGTACACTGCCGTTGCCCGCTATGGTACGGTACGGGCGGGCAACGGCAGTGTGAATATAGCCTTAGAATTCCTCTATACAGTACAGATGTAATATGACCATAGAGTATTCATAAAATACAACCAAAAAGTACTCGTATAATACTACCATACAGTAGTCAAATACGAGCCACAGTATCCATACAACTGTGATGTTAATCTGGGATACTAGAGGATACATTTTATCACTGAACATGTACATTTAATCTGACAGCAGAGCAGGACATGACCAGGGATCAGCAGGCATTGGGGGTCTGTACAGGGAGAAGGTCCTGAGATGTGAGGACAATATACAGGAGACCACTATGAAAGGCCTCGTATATGATCCTGCTGAGGCTTCTGGGTTGGAGAAGTGAGACACTTAGAGGCCTTAATAGTGGTCTGCCTGGATATTGTACTCAAATTTCAGGACCTTCTCCCTGTACAGACCCCAATGCCTGCTGATCCCTGAGTCAGGCTGCTCTGCTGTCAAGAGTAAACTGAGAATGTTCAGTGATAAAATGTATCCTATAGTATCCCAGATTAAAAATCACAGTTGTATGGATACTGTGGTGATTTGACTACTGTATGGAGTATGATACGAGTCTTTTTGGGTTGTATTTTGATGAATACTCTATGGTCATATTACATTCTGTACTGATAGAGGAATTCTAGGCTATATTTCACACGCCGTTCCCGCCCTACCGTACCATAGCGGGCAACGCAGTGTACGGGGGAGAGGAGGAGGAGGTAGCGCAGCTCACCCCCGCAAGCTCCATAGGAAGTAATGCGCACGGCGCCGTATTACGGCAAAAAACATAGACCGGTCCTATCTTCCGGGACGGAGCGGTACGGTGACGCACGGTGCGACGCACCACTCCCGTAGGCGCCGGGCGCGGACATTGCATCTGTGGAGGACATATCGGGGCCGTATATATGATGTTCAGTTACTTTCGAATATCTTGGCGCTATATAAAGTAAGCTTGTGATCACAACCATCACTGTAAAGTCCGTAGATTCTAGATTATTTCTTGTGGTTATCCTCTTGCCAGGCGGACACATTATATCTGTTTGCTCTTATGTTACATTCGAGAAATTTTACGCCAGCGCCACCCATAGGAGCGCGTTCCATGTTACCTCTGTTCTGGCTCCGTGATCGGCCCCTGTGTGGAACTAGGAGGAAGGACAGATGAGCAGGAAGCAGAGACCCTCAGCCGACACACATTCAGCTTATATAAAAATGGACGAATGGCGCATCCACTCCATAGACTGGCAAATCCCCTGTATGTAAAACTCTTCAATCTGCCTTGGTTCACACAATCATTAGTTTTCTTTGGTAATATTCTTTTTTCTCTTTGACTGGGAACCGTGACTTCCGTGATATCATCTGTAGTATGAAAAGCGCAATGTAAAAAGCCCAGCACCATGTCCAGCGGACAGTGAGTGCACTCGGAGTATAATACAGATGTAACCTCAGGATCAGTACAGGGATAAGTCTGTCATGTATGTGCAAAAGTGACTGCACCAGCAGCAAAAAAAACCAAAAAACAAAAAAACACCTCCACCAAAGAATGTGCGTGCAGCTCTGGAGTAAAACACAGATGTAACTCAGGATCAGTACAGGATAAGTAATGGTCGCATGTATGTACATAGTGACTGTACCCGAAGCAAGAAATCGTGAGTGCAGCTCTGGAGTAAATACCGGATGTAACTCAGGATCAGTACAGGATAAGTAAGTCAGGTATGTACACAGTGACCTGCACCAGCAAGCAGAATAGTGAGTGCAGCTCTGGGTAAATACGGATGGAAATCAGGGATCGTACAGATAAGTAGTGTCATGTAGTACACAGGATGCCACAGCAGCCTAATCGTGAGGTAGCTTGGAGTATAATACAGGATGTAACTCAGGATCAGTACGGATAAGTATATCAGTATGTACACAGTGATATGAACCAGCCGCAGAAAGGGAGTGCAGCTCTGGAGTGTGTACTTACAGGATGTAACTCAGGATCAGTACAGGATAAGAATGTCATGTATGTACACAGTGACTGCACGCAGCAGAATAGGAGGGCAGCTTGGATTATAAACAGGGGTACCTCAGGATCAGTACAGGATAGTACTGTCTGTATGTACACAGTGGACTGCCCCAGCGCGCCGAATAGTGGCGTGCAGCTCTGGAGTATAATTCAGGATGTAAACTCAGGACAGTACAGGAAAGTAATGTCATGTAGGGACACAGGACGCCAAGCAGAATTAGTGAGTGCAGCTTGGAGTATAATTCAGGATGAACTCAGGATGAGTACACCATAATTAGATGTAATATGAAACCGGGGCCAGGATGCGAGTGGTCAGTAAGGGTGCTCTGCTTGCAGTGAGGATACAGGATTAACTATGTTGTTATTCCCTCAGGTTCATCATTTCTCCGTGATGTTATAATTTGGGCTCTTTCTGGCTGTGCAGTATTTTACTTGGCAGCAGAACAAAGCAGACTGTTCAGCAGAAGAGAAGATAATCCTTCAGGTTGAAACCTGAGCAGCTGCGGCCCCGGCGCTACGACATAACGCACCCACCCAGGTAAGCCCGGAAAAAGAAATAACCCGGACCTGGAATCAAGGGACGGAGCCACTGTGTAATAAGTACCCTTATCGCGCTTCCTGGAATCAGGTGGATGAGGGCGCAAGGTAAACATTGATTATTCTTAGTATGACCACATGGCCATGAAATATACAATGTCCACAATTGTTATCACCCCAGGGCACTTACTAAGTACTTGTTTTCCAGTGCGAATCTCAAATAGTTGTCCCCTTCAGTGTAAGAGATAATGGGGCTCATTTACTAATGGTACGAATCAACACATTTTCGTCGGGATCCTGAATTTTCCGATTTGCGCCCGAATGACCAGGGATTTGGCGCACGCCATCAGATTTGTGACGCATCGGTGCCGGTTTCAAGAGACAGAAATCAGGGGTCGTTTCAGTCAGAAACCCGAGGTGGATTCGGAAAAAAAAAAAACCACGGAATAAAAGGAAAATTTGTGTCCCGATCAGCACTCACATAGACGGAAAGAAGAAGTGAGCTCGGAGGACATTCAGCGCGCATCGACACCTGGGGATAGCCGGGCCGCACGGACATTAGTGAAGCCCGGCAGAGAAACCCGAATCCACGTCAGAGGAAGAGCCGCTGGGATACGCGATGGACCAGGTAAGTAAATGTGCACCAATGTATCCTGCATACACATCACAACCAATAGCTGGTGTGACGCATTAGTAAGTGCTATCAAAAATGTATAAAATTGGTTAAAACAGCGCCACACATGTGTAGAGGGTTGTGTTGGTATGCACTTTTGCTCACTGAAGTAAATAAAGAGAAGCTGCAAAAACCAGCTACAACCAATACGAACATCGGGGTCCAGGTAGATTGGGGATACGGGAGGAGAGTAGATAGCAATGTGCCACACAGCAGGCATCTCCATAGACTCTCAGCAGCGAGGCGAGGGTGCAGGAGCGGGTGCCCGGAGAGGGAGGGGGGGGTTCCTCTTTTGTTCTATAAACATGTTGAAAATATTCCCAAGTGCCAAAATCCTCTATTACACCTGTGCGATTCGGGTCGCTGGGAGGTCAGTTGCAGCACTCGCTCTCTAGTACTTTCGATTTTGGCTTGGTTCATCTTTTGTTGTCGAGGATTGGGAATGTATTATAGAAGCAGAGCGCCAGAAATTCATCTTCTTAAGATGTCTCAGGGGGTAAGGGGTAATGAGTAGAGGGGGAACCCGCACTCCTTCTCCCCCCTACAAATCTTTCAAAAGTTATTCTAGAGCCCTTCCACATCAACATTGTCCTGTAAATCCTGTTATCCACCTCAAATATTTATGGAAAGTAAATGAGGGGGCTGGAGAGAATCTGAAGCCCTCTCCCAAACCCTGTGGGTGCAGACCATAGTCATAGTTGGCCCTGTGCACCCCGCACTGCATGCAGGACCTCTAGGGTGTGCCAGTGATCAGGTGCTCCTCAGGTTACGTTGGAGTTAACATGACATGACTATGTACACACTGCTGCATTTTCACTATTGGGAACCAAAACAAAGAGACGATCTGCCAGCAGAAAATAGAGGGCACTTCGCGTAACAGGTTGAAAAATGTGTAAACTGGATTTATCGAAACACGCTGATTTACTGGAGGGGGAGGTGGTCCTGCCACACTCACTGCTCTGAGATCAGGGATGGTCACGGGGTTATCAGGTTCTTCAGAAATGAAGCTTATCTCTGTATAATGAGGAGGTCTAGCCTTTCTCATAGATTTAATGTTTTAGTTCTATCCACAGATTCGATGCGTGCTGTACAGTAAATGAGAATGCCCATTTCTCTTTCAGGAGACCACAGCTAGTCCTGCATAAGCTGAGAAATGGAGGACAGTTGTATCCAGTCTTTACAATGCTCTGAGCGAAACCTCTTGCAATTCATACTGTATACATGTAACAAACCAGCAGAGCGATTGCTCAGATGTGATGGTGTTTAGCTCACAGACCGAAACCTTGTAATAGATGGATACAATTGTTTCCACTTCTCAGCTAGAGAGTCCTAGCTAATGCTACAGGGTCAATGCCTCTGAATGGAGACAATGTATCAGATCGAGACAATGCTCTGTGAGCTAAACCTCTTGGACTTCAATGATACATTATAAAAATCCTGCAGAGAGATTGAACAGCTGGTGATGGTTAGCTAAGAGCATTTCCAAAACTGGTTACAATGTCACCACTTCTCAGCCTAAGAGAAGGGGTAGCTATTGTACAGGGTCAATGTCTCTGTAAGGAGATTGTATCCAATACTCTGTTAGCTAAACCAGATCTTAACTGCCGGTTGTTACATTGTGAGTCTGACAGGAGAAGCTGTTTAGTCATCAGAGAATGGTCTAGACGGATACACTTTTTCACAGCATGGTCCCATGTGTACAAATGTCATTTGTACACCCATAAGGATATGCATCAGGTTAGGAAACTTGTATCATTCCATGTACAGAAGGGCAAAAAACCTTTCAGATTTTAGGTACAGATATGTCTTTAATTTCTTGCTTCTGTGTATGAGGAGATGGGCCCAGGATGGGCCTGGAGTGTCTTTCATCTGTAGAACCTGGTCCTGTGTGGACTGTGAATTTACAACACCGCGAATGAGCGGAGAATGATTAGGGGCAACTAGAAACTGTTGCTCAGATTATAGCGGAAGCTTCCAGAAACTGATGAGCGGACGCTCTGTCTGCTCCAAACATTGAAACATTGAAAAACAATCTTTTTATGTGACCAGGTCCTTCAAGTCATGAGTGGGTTCTAGCTATCAAACTCGGACCAGGTTGGCCTTGAATCTGGGAGGCACTGGTTGGCCATGTGTCTTCTAGTATCAGATGGGACAATAGCATTTCAGTAGTGGTGGGTCACCAGTCTGCTGGGGTCTTAGTATCAAACCTGGGGACAATGGTGCTTGTATTTGGGAAGCACCAGTTGGCCATGTGCTCTAGTATCCGACTGGGACACTGTTTTTATGGAGCTGAGGGTCACTGGTCTGGTGGTTGTAGTCTAGTATCATACTATTGTACTTCTAGTGTCAGACTTGGCCATTAATTTTCTAGAGCTGGGTCACTGGTCAACTGGTCTTTGATATTCAGAGCTTAGGTTTTACTCTGCTTGTTGACCCCTACTAATACAGACCTGGGACCACGACATTGTGATGTGTCTGGGTCTTCCAGTATCCAACTGGAAACCATGGTTTTCCTGGGGTGGTAATCAGTGGTGGCTGGGCATCTTCTATTATTTTACTGGGCCCTTGTATTCCTGGAGTGGATCAACTGGTAAACTGAGGCTCTTCAAGAATCAGGCAGTGGCAGTTAGATGTTTCTGGAGCTGGGGGTCTCAAAGTCGCGGAGGTCAACTGGGTCAGATTATGTTTTTGCAGGTGATTTCTGAGAGGAGTTTCAGTCACGGGGGTAGGGTTCTTGCAGAGATGGAATCACATAGACAGCACATGAAATAATCCCTAAAGAGAGCAGATTGTGTACCATGAGGAGCTCATCTTCTTTTCAGTGTTTCGTGTTCTTTTATTCCACATGTTGTTGTACTTATTTCTTTGAGTCTCGGTTCTGGAAATGGTGAGTGAAATCCCACGGCAGTCATTAAATTCCGCAGGACCTCAATGATCAGGAGAACAAGAGACGATGGGACCACGGAGGTAAATGTGAGGGAGATCCTCAGGAGGAAGGAAGAGCTTGTAGTAGCCAGAAGCATTAACCTTAAGCTAGTAGCAGCAAGACCAAATAGATTTCTAGATATATATTCAAAAAAATTGAGGATTGTATCTAAATCATATTTTATTGAGTCTGGTAGATGAGACAGATCAGAGATGAGAGATGATGAAATCCATGAGATGAATATTAAACACAATAACCCTCGCTACAATCTCGCTATATCTTAGATAAACCCCACCGTCCGCTTGCTATAAACTACTATCCCGCTCGAAAGAAAAACAAAAAAAATCTTATCTGTAGCTTGTAGATTTAGTCTCCGTATACTTGTTGCTGCTGGCAAGAAGTGTCTTTGAGTATGCCTGTGTCTGAGCTGGTCTTAAATGCAAAGAGGGAGGGGCAGGAGCAGAGAGCCACGGCAGCGTGCAGAAAGGAGAGATATTCATGAGAAGATTGCCATCCCCGACCTTAGTCAGAAGATGATTACAGTCAGATCCCAGGACAACAAAATGTAAACACCAGGACTGATAGAGACAGGTGGAATTATATCTGTAAAATCGGATTTTTGTTTAATAACAGTGAGTTAGGAATGGTTTATTTTGTCATCTGTGTTATTTAAGAATTGCTTGTGGAATACCCCTTTAGGAAATTTGACTATTAAAAAAAAAAATTACCACAGCTACAGGGGCAACAACAATTTGGATGAAATATGATCTGCGAGCTATATTAAAGAATTATTATGTTAAATATCTTCCCACCAAATCTTGACCTAATGACCCTGGATGTCTATAATCCCAGGGGATCCATATTTTTATTGCAAGTGTACGTGGTGCCATTACTTAAGGACACCCGGACCTTACAAGACGAACCCGACTTAAGACGGACCACTTTGCCAACTGTGACCTCAGGTGACGGCGTCTGGATGCTACTTTTGTTCCTGGCGAATGATCAGCGAAAGTGTCGGAATTGAAGCTTATGATAATCCTGGTCCAGGATAGCACAAAACTGACGAGTGTCACAGGGACAAAAAAAAACCATTTGGAGTAACAATTATAAACATGCCGTTATGACTTACAAATAAAGTACAACCAAAGAACTTCTTGTTACATAACCCAGGGACTAACGGTATCTGCCTGTACCTAAAAAAGTATCCTGAAACAAATGCATCCGAGCCTAGGCAGCTCCGTCAGAGTTTGACAGGGTGCGATCAGGGTTGGTCAGTGAAAACGCACATTTTGCATCAGAGTGCATCAGGTTTTCAGTCAGAGTTTGTCAGGGTCTCATTTGTTCACACGCAGTTTTCAATGCAATTCAATGCGTTTTTAACGCGCAACAATGCGCACGAAATGGACTCAGGACTGAGCTCTATCTTTCTTGGCAATTGATGCCGTGAAAAACTCAGTGCACTGCAGTGTATCAGAGTGCGATGGTTTTTGATGCATTCAATAGACTGTATGTGCGACTTGCCAAAAACTAGAGCAGTCAAGATTTAAACGCGCGATAAAAAAACCGCCGGTTGTGCGTGAAAAAAAATGACGTCTGAAAAGGACCCATTGGTTACAATGGGTCAGAGTGCCAATGCCAAGTTCTTTACGCGTCAAAGGCACGCGCAGAAAAAGGCCTGAAAAACGCAAGTGTTGGCCCCTTCCACACTTCGGTGCAGATCACGCCAGAGTCTGGCGTGATCTGCAACGCAAGTGCCGAAGGGGACACTATTAGACTTGTATGTGCGTTTTTCCACGCGCGGACTTGCAAAAGAGAAGCAGTCGCGACTTAAAAGCGTGTTAAAAAAACGCGCGTGTGTGCGTGAAAAAGAATGCAAGGCTGAACAAGACCCATTGGTTACAATGGGTAAAGAGTGCAATGCAAGTTATGCGCCGTCAAAAGCATAGCGCAGAAAACGCGCGGGAAAAACGAAGGTGGAAGTGAGCCTAAGTGGGCTTTGTTTTTACAAATTACCTGGACGTTAGGACTGCAAACCACTGAAAAACACAATAATGCGCACCCTGCAGGATTTTATGTGACCTCACACTGGCGCATCATCTGAATTTCAGTTATGCTAGGTCAGTTCATGAAATCCAGAGGCACAAGAATATCGTGGTAATTCTACCTGTTATGGATATGAATATGCAGTGAGAAATTTTTTTTTAGTAAGCCAAACCCACTTAAAAGATCAGAGAGGCCTGTAATGACATCATAGGTAGAACCTCAAATATAAGAGAAATGTAGAAAAAAAAAAAAAAGCTTTGTTGAACCTGTTTTTTTTTGGGTCTGTACAGGGAGAAGGTCCTGAGATGTGAGGACAATATACAGGGTGGAGACCACTATGAAAGGCCTTGTATATGATCCTGCTGAGGCTTCTGGGTTGGAGAAGTGAGACACTTACGGAGGCTGCTGGTAATAGTAAGTTTCTATGTCATCCCAAGTGCTTTATAGCCATCAATAATTATCAGTACTTCTATATGATGTCCTATACGATCCAGCTGATATTTCAGAGCAATAGAGGAGAGACACGGTTACAGACAGAGGCAGGGCCGGTTCTAGACAAAGTGGGGCCCTGGGCAAAACTAAAAGTGGGGTCCCAAAATAAAACTATATTATGACCAGTCACAGTCAGCAAGAGGCTCCCTTTAATATGGTAAAATAAACTGTAATTTTGGAGAATTTTATAGGAGATAGATAGATGATAGGGAGATTGATGGGCAGCATGGTGGCTCAGTGGTTAGCACTACAGCCTTGCAGCGCTGGTCAACATCTGCAAAGAGTTTGCATGTTCTCTCTTTGTCTGCGTGGGTTTCTTCCGGGTCCTCTGGTTTCCTCCGACACTCCAAAAAATTACTGGTAGGTGGATTAGACTGTGAGGCCCATTGGGGACAGGGACCGATATTTTCTGAAAGCAGACACTTGCCTCAATTGCATCAAAGAGTTTAAAGACATAGGCGCCTCCATGCAATTTTGATTCAAACTGAAACATTTTATAAAAAATACTTAAAATTTTACTTTGATGGCAAAAAATTCCAAACAGAAAATATTTACCTTCACATCTCCTAAATGTAATAGATGTGTAGAGTTCACAAATGTGCCTATTGATATGTTCACATAAATAAATCAATATAATATCACTAAAACTGTAATAACTAGACACAACCTGAAAAATATAGCAATAAAACAGAATAAAAATTAAATAATAATAAAACCTATATAATTTTGAAGCAGACAACCAGGCGATGCATTTGGCAATTAACATTACATTTTTCCTCTAAAATATGTACAAATCCAGAATACTTATGTAAAGAAAATATACTTTCCTAGAACAGTAAGATGTGAGGAGATCATACAGACCCCACATGTGTATATTCACCAAAATATGCAGCAAAGGGAGTATATGATCCTGCTGAGGCTTCTGGGTTGGAGAAGTGAGACACTTACGGAGGCTGCTGGTAATAGTAAGTTTCTATGTCATCCCAAGTTCTTTATAGCCATCAATAATTATCAGTAATTCTATATGATGTCCTATACCAGTGATGGCGAACCTTTTAGAGACCGAGTGCCCAAACTACAACAAAGACCCACTTATTTATCGCAAAGTGCCAACACAGAAATGTAATTTGTGATTTATACTCCCTTCTCACAGTTTTCATTGATACCAGCCCCTGAGGACACCAATAAATCAGGAAATAGTCCCAGGTACAGCTGTCACTTTAATATAGCTCTGTGCACAGCAAGTCCTGGGTTGTCTGGGACTGCAGGAAGATACCTGGAGTCATCTCTGGTGATATCCTGGGTGCCCACAGAAAGGGCTCTGAGTGCCACCTCTGGCACCAGTGCCATAGGTTAGCCATCACTGTCCTATACGATCCAGCTGATATTTCAGAGCAATAGAGGAGAGACAAGGGTACAGACACAGGCAGGGCCGGTTCTAGACAAAGTGGGGCCCTGGGCAAAACTAAAAGTGGGGTCCCAAAATAAAACTATTTTATGACCAGTCACAGTCAGCAAGAGGCTCCCTTTAATATGGTAAAATAAACTGTAATTTTGGAGAATTTTATAGGAGATAGATAGATGATAGGGAGATTGATGGGCAGCATGGTGGCTCAGTGGTTAGCACTACAGCCTTGCAGCGCTGGTCAAGCTTCCCTGGGCAGAGCCTTGGTCCCCTTGAAAAATGCTCGAGTCTCCCATTGACTTCAATGGGGCTCGTTATTCGAGACGAGCACTCGAGCATCGGGAAAAGTTTGTCTCGAATAACGAGTACCCGAGCATTTTAGTGCTCGCTCATCTCTAATCCTTATAAATCCCATAATGCTTTAGCACATCATCACATAGGCAGCTAAAGTCAGTACCCTCTCTGCCTTCTGGGAGGACAATGTGATTATGCTTCTTATTATTTCCTAATACATAGCTAACAGAGCACAAGTAAACAGTCATGGAGGCTTTGCTGGCCTGTTCCTCATTTTAACTGTGTTACAGGAAAGCCTGTTTAATCATTATTAGTAATAGAATAGGAATGTGTGCTCCCTCTGTGAGGAGTCTGTATGGTACAGTCCATGTATTAATTGATTTCCACCACAACCATCACTTTGCAGCTCCGTTCCAGTTCAGCAACAGTTAACAAGCTCCAATCATTCCCTGGGCAGGGACTCTGTCTTCACATAAATCATCTGTTCACATTTAGTGCTGTGCTCGTTATAGACCTAGTTTGTAGTAAAAGCTTGAATATCTGTATTTTATATTCTGGTGTTTTAACCTTCTGTCTGTATACAGACTACCCTTCTGCTTTGCAATTTTGTACTGTGTACTGTGTATGTCCTCTCTGTTGGGACCTGGCCGTGGAGACTATTCTTCTGTGTCTATTTTGTCTTGTTTAGCATTTTGGCGTCTTCTAGTTGTCCCTTACCATTTAGGGTACATTGAGGCAAGTAGCTAACAAGAACTGAGAATGGAATTAGTCTCAGGGTCCACTGTCTCTGTCTACATCTTCAGTCAGACAGTATATCCCAGGTGCTTTATTCATAATAACTGATTTACAAAAAATATAATCTATGTGTTTAGGTGAGGTCTAAAAAACGTAAAATATTTCTTGCCTTTTCAGTTAAAATATTCCATTAACTTCCTCTTATTCCACTTCTTCAAATAAGTTTCAATGAAACTTTCCAAACTTATAACCACTGTTTTGATTGACATGACACTTTCAACGTTTCGACCACAACAGATCAAACCACTGATCGAAAACTTTCAATTCCTCATTTATGGCTTATGTATTGTAGGAGGATTAGATCTTTAAAAAAATGTAAAAATAAAAAATGAGCATTTTCATATTATATTTACTTAAAGGGATGCTGTCTCTGTCAGTTACCCTAATAAATTACCAGCCCCCTCAGATATGATATGAAATGCCCTTTCCAAAATTCCCCGATTTAACTATAAAATTACCTCTAAAATCATATGCAAATGAGCAGGGAGTCATATTTTGCCTGACAATTATCAAAATTAGAGATTGCAGGGGAAATATCACGTCAGAGCTCCTTATCCTCTTCTCTTCTATGGCAACTGCAAATATTTAGATGCCATATTAAAGGGGTTTTCTCATTACAGAAAATTCTCAAATTTCAACCCCCTAGTGATGTTACCACAACAAAGATCATTTTTAACCCCTTACTTAGCAATTTTACTCAGTTTTATTGCTGTTTTAGCTCCTATCACTTAGTGAAGATTCCAAAGTGTGGGCGGGGACTCTCTAAGCAGACACATTGGGGCTCATTTACTAGGGGTCCGTCGGACGCATTTTTGTCGGGTTTCCCGAAATTTCCGTTTTGCGCTGAATTGCTCCAGGATTTTGTTGCACACGATCGGATTTTGGCGCATAGGCGCCGGCTTGCACGCAACAGAAATCGTGGGGGGCGGACCGCCGGATAACCCGACGGATTCGGACAAACCGCGGAATTTAAAAAAAGGAGTTGTGTCGCAAGATCAAGCACTCACATGCACCGGGATGAAGAAGGTGAACTCCGGCAGACCTCAGCGCGGAAGCGACGGATGCAGGAACGAGCTTAGTGAATCGCGGCAGCTCCGAATCTTTGTCGGGCAACGCACCGCGGGATCGCGACAGGACCGGGTAAGTAAATGTGCCCCATTGGAAAGGTATTAAACAAGTCTCTGCACTGGGATTGTGATCAATTTTTGGCACAAATCGGGGGGCGGACGATCCGACTGATTCGGGCTGAGCGCGGCATTTAACATTAAAATTGTGACCCCAGTCGGACCCCTCATCACTCCTCGTCACAGATAAGCGAAGCAGCAGGACGCGCATGTCCGGGCTGCTCCAGTCATCTTTATGGAGCTGACCGAGATTGCTGATCAGCAAGTTAGGCCCTATTTTCTGGATAGGGCCTATCTTGTTTTGTAGGAAAACCCCTTCAAGGGGTTAAGAGGTCTGCTCATCACTGGTCACATGTTATCGCTTGGTGGTTGTGTACTGTTGCCCTGAAACCACCCAGGAGCAGGTACTTACAGAAGACCTGTAGCTACCAGAACTTCATAAAGCCACCAAGGGGCCAAGTAGATGAGATAACATCAAGTCTCCACTGGCTTCCATTTTAAAAGATTTATCCAAAGTGAAACCCAAAAGATTCCGATTAATTTTGGTGCCTGAAAAATGCCAGATTTGTGCCAAATCTACGAATCCACAAATAGATTTGCTCAACTCTTACTGTAAAGTTCCCTTTAATGTAACTTTATTTGAAATATTTGTTGCGTGAGTTTTATACAATGAAAGTTTATTTATCGCTTTCTTTATTATGCATAAACCTTTCTGTAGTGCATTACGGAATATCTTTTCTTCTTTAGAACAGAACCTTTTCCACTTTCTAAGTGATCTTCAGTCTCTTTCCAGCTGAGCGGCTCGTACAGACTGTATTACAGGGCTCCGGGAAAACCGTGGATAACTTATGAGTTACATTAACAAGACCGGGATTCTGGAGTGGTTCAGCCACAGGTTGAAGTGATACTTGAGTCTTCAGGTATTAATCTTAATGTGTAAGTTGAAATCTGAATTCATGTTTAGCTTGTGCTTGAGATGTTAATGTAATACAGGTCTTAAGCGTCTGGCTGTGAGATGGGGTTTACTCCACATATTTTCCTATTTAGATTTACGGTTTTATGTTTTCTTGCCGGTGGGAGGTGGGATCTGTGTAAGGTTTTAGATCCAATTTCCATTATAATTGGGTGGCAGTCCATATACTGAAAAACTATAACTCCCAGTATCAGGGCCGGTTCTAGACAAAGTGGGGCCCCGGGCAAAACTAAAAGTGGGGCCCCAAAATAAAACTATTTTATGACCAGTCACAGTCATGAAGAGGCTCCCTTTGGTATGGTAAAATAAACTGTAATATGGGAGAATTTTATAGGAGATAGATAGATGATAGGGAGATTGATGGGCAGCATGGTGGCTCAGTGGTTAGCACTACAGCCTTGCAGCGCTGATCAACATCTGCAAAGAGTTTGTATGTTATCTCTGTGTTTGCGTGGGTTTCCTCCGGGTCCTCCGGTTTCCTACCACACTCAAAAAAATTGCGGTGTTAATATGTAGCGACATTAGGCGAAGAGGATCAAATGTTCATCGTATCAGTCAGGTTTTTTTTTTCAAAAATTATCACGAAATAAAAGGCAATGTGTTCTTAAGTGGTTCTGCATAGAGAAGGGTTAAAGACATGAATATTAGTTGATATTATTCCTTCTCAAAATGTAGTAACATATAAAGTGAATATTTCCATTATCTGTGAGGTGCAGCAGCTCCTGTGTGCTGCAAATGCTCCCTGCAGCCTGATGGCTAAGAATCTGGAGTGGGGGTGCACACTTCAGGGGGCTGTATCTCTGGCTCTGTGACACATAGAACCTTACTTCTTTTTCCCATGAAAGAAGAGCGTCTCCTCTTTTCAATGAATCTAAATTTGTGTTTCTAAGTGTCAGGAAAACAGAGATATTGGGGCAGATTTACTTACCCGGTCCATTTGCGATCCAGCGGCGCGTTCTCTGCGGTGGATTCGGGTCTAGCCGGGATTCACTTAGGTAGTTCCTCCGGCGTTCACCAGGTGTCGCTGCTGCGCTGAAGTCCGCCGAGGTCCGCTGGAACCCACTGAAGTTCACCGGCCTGTACCTGGTGAAGATAAGAGCGAGTCCCGCAACACTTTTTTTTTTTAAATGCGGCTTTTTTTTTTGTTCAGCCACACCCCCGATTTCCGTCGCGTGCATGCCAGCGCCGATGCGCCACAATCCGATCGTGTGCGCCAAAATCCCAGGGCAATACAGGGAAAATCGGCGCAAATCGGAAATATTCAGGGAAAAAAAGGTCGGGAAAACGCTAATCGGGCCCTTAGTAAATGACCCCCATTAACTGTTAAACTGCCGTTGGGAGATATATACAAATGTCACCTGATATTCTCACTTTAAACCTGAATATCTTTGGATCCATGGCACCTAGAAACAAAATTCAAGATTCATTTGAAAGAAGAGATTCTCCCCTTTCACTTTGCCTACCCATAGCGCCGGCCCTGCCCAGTATTTTATGACAACCAACAGCAGCTGAAAACCGTGATGATAACATCAGTTCAGAAGAATCATGAAGCTATATAGAGCATCCCATCAACCAGCTTTTAGCCCAAAGCCATGTCCCACAGGTAGGTAGGGAGGGACAGCTAGAGATTTTAAGTAACTGACTGTATATGCATGCTGTCCTATAGTGCAGTGACTGTAACTGTGTCTATAAATGCATACTGACCTATATAGTAGCGACTGTAACTGCATCTGTATATATATAAGATCCTATAGTGCAGTGACTGTAACTGTATCTGTATACACATACCGTCCTATAGAGCAGTGACTGTAACTGCATCTGTATATGCAAAACATCCTATAGTGCAGGGACTGTAACTGTGTCTATAAATGCATACTGACCTATATTGTAGTGACTGTAACTGTGACTGTATACGTATACTGGAGCTCATTTACTAAGGGTCGCGGATCGCACTTTGTTGGACTGTTGGTCTTTTTAGGGGATTGCACGGCTTGGGCGGATATTTAACAGGTGTCTGTGCTGGGATTGTGTCGCACGCGATCGGATTGTGACGCAACTGCGCTGGCTTCCATGAGACGCAAATCGGACAGCGGTGCTGTCGGACGATCTGACTGATTCGGACTGAGCGCAGGATTTAACTTTGAAATTGTGTCATAATCCAATGCACTTACATGCACCAGGAAGAAGAAGGTGAACTCTGTAGGACCTGAGCGGGGAAGTGACACATGCAGGATATCGGACGCACGATCTTATCGAATTACCATCGTACAATGCCGTGAGCCCTCTCCATGCACCCGCACTCAGCGTGTGACGTACTATTACACCACATGTCGGTAAGGCGTTAACTGCATTGTACATACATATGCATAATGTCTTATAGCGCATTGATAATAACTAAAACCATCTAACAGCACAGTAACTGCATTTCTAACTTCAAACCATCTGGTATCACTGTATCTACATTTTAATTGCAAACTGTCTTATAGCTTAGTAGTTGCATTTCTATATTTAAACAGTCTAATAGTGCAATAACTAAATATGTATTTCTTTACTTTTTATTTTATGTTATTTATTTAAGTACTTTCCCTACCCCTTTTTTGCAGGGCAATTGCTCTGATAGCATCTTCAAAACATAGTGAGACATTTATACAGGTCTTTTACCCTCCTAACATTAGCAATCTGTATACAATGCATAACTGATCACATGAAATCACAGCAGCTTTCGTTGAGTTCTACTCCTCCACATCCTCCATGGAGGCTGCTGTGATTTCATATGATCAGATACATACATATGGTAGATGTTGCAGATGTAACAAGATCTTAGTTGATGTCATCCTGGTCCCATGACTTTAAGTGCCCAATGATGTAACAGTGAACTCCATGCAGCAGAATATCATAACCTATCAATAAGGAACAGGGAGGCGGGGCAGTGCAGGTACATTTTAATATGCATAACTCAATTAGTGTGAATGACTGACATTAGGTGAGTTGTATATAAGTTTACAAACTGATTTTTTAACATTTCAGCCATGGAAAGAAACCATTTTGGAATAAGGGCAATGTTTTTAATCGGATCAAATTCAAGTGCTTGAACTGAACTTTTTTCTGAAGTTCAGACGAACTTGTTGAACTTGCTGGGGAATTTATCAACCCGGTCCCGACTCTTTCTCCGTCCCAGCACAACCCACTCCATGCTGCCCACTTGGAGGTGGTATAAGATGGGGGGCTTTCAACTCCAATACAAGCCATGATAAATGCCCTCCATAGACTTTTCATTGTGACGCAATCTATGTCGTTACTATTGTTCACATGGGGGATGTAACTATTCTTTATCTGTGTAGGACCACCACCAATTTGATATTGATGACCCATCCCTAGGATATGTCATCACTATTTTGGGTCCAGAAAAATGCCTTTAATCATGTAAAATAGATAATTGGGGGAATTGAAGACCTCAAAAGTCACCACCATCAGAGGAAGGGTTGCGGAGTTTTATCTTTCTTTAACGGAAATCTACCATCAAAATCCATCATGATAAACCTGGGACATTACTCATAGATCCAGGCACCGGGACTGTGGTCATCTTCTTATATTTGTTATCCATGGGATTTATGCTAATGAGCCTTGAGGACTCCTGTGGGTGTTACCAGAGCCCCTCCCTGCTGCATACTCAATATACAGATTCACAGGCTATAAAATTGTGCAGGAGCATGTCCCCTCCCCCCTGCTCCCTCTGCTGTTGTCATATCACATAATAGTAGGGGGGAAGAGCTCCTGCATAGTGGAACACTGTGTGGTAACGCCCCCAGAGTCCTTTTGGCTCATTAGCATAATTTTGTAATCAATTTTAGAAGGAAGGAGGCCATAGATATTAAATAGAAGAAGATCACCACAATCACGGAGCCTGGATCTAGGAGTAAGTGTCCCTGGTTTAGCATGATGGATTTTGAGAATAGATTTCCTTTAAAGACCTGTCACCTAAATTTTCGGCACTAGGAGCTGATTACTAAGGTAAGCAGCTCCTAGTGCTTGATCAAAGGCCACAGTGTTAGAGTGATAGTGTTACCGGAAACCTCCAGTAACGCTATCAAACACTGCGGTGGGGTACAATGTAATCATCGGACTGCTGGCAAAGCTGTCCGATGTATTCATGAGGGGGCGGTCCGAGGCGCTGCCTCTTCCCCGGACCGCCCCGCTCGCTCTATAGGCCGGCAGTCACTGACGCGCGCTAGGCGGCAGTCAGTGCCCCTAGCCACGCCCCAACCCCTTATGAATACGTCGGACAGCTTTGCGAGCTGTCCGACAATTACATTGTACCCCGCCGCAGTGTTTGATAGCGTTACCGGAGGTTTCCGGTAATGCTATCACTCTAACACTGCGGCGTTCGATCAAGCACTAGGAGCTGCTTACGATAAATTGGGTGACAGGTCCTCTTTAAGACCTTTTGCATCCAATATTGCATTAACCTGACCCCCTGCAAATACCCATACATTACTGGTAAATGGAACTTTAATAATTTCTCATCTAATTATACAGAAATCGACAAAAAAACCAATTTTCCTCCTGTAAATCATCGTCTTATTAGTTGTTAAGACCGAAATTAAAAATATTGGAGTGGCTATCTCCGTTACCGCGTGACAGGCAGGAATAATGCTCAGTGTTACCCGAAAGCCTTTCCTTTATTGTGCGTCAAAGGAAGTTATACGCGGTGATATTTCAGTAATAGATGCAGCGAGCCTCGCGATTAATCATCTTAAACACCTCTATGTGCGCTACGACTCGCTTCTAAATATACTGTCGCGAAGCCGATCCCTGAATGGTAGCGTGTTAATTAGACTTTAGTAGCACCATAAAGTGCACGTAATCGCCGAACATTATAGTTTAAGGTTGGATGTTTCGTCGCTTTTCAGACCATAAGAAGGAACATTTCATAACAGGGATAATTATAAAGTTGCCGTTTTTTGATAAATGGAGTTGGAACCAAAATAGCTGCATTGAAAAATGTCCTTTCATCTCGCGCATTCTTCTTCCACCGCGCTTGTAGTTACACTTTATACAACATTATAATGGCGCGCAGCGAGACGAGCAATTTCGTTTTGACATTATTGACAAACACTCAAAAGAGAAATGTAATTCTTGCCTTTTTTAAATTCCTGGATACGAGTCAACTTTAACTTCCGGGAAGATAACGTGTTTATAAAGCAGAAAAATAAAATCATTGAAATGTTACATTCTAATTATTATGTTGATTTTTGTATTTTGTTCCCCTTTTTATTTACTGGCAAAAAAATGATACTTAAAAGGAATCTGTTCTTTCCAAAAATGTTTATTTCTAACAAATATTTTACAACCCCCGCCCTTATACTTTATTATATGTTCCTTTTCCCTTCTTTTGCCTCTAGGAAAACATGCAACGTTTTACGGCAAATGGAAATACCGTATATATACTCGAGTATAAGCCGACCAAAGCATAAGCCGAGACCCCTAATTTTAACACACAAAAACTGGAAAAACCTATTTACTCGAGTATAAGCCGAGGGGGGGGGGGGGATGCATTGGTCACAGCCTCCCCAGTATATAGCCAGCCAGCCACTGTAGTATATAGCCTGCCAGCCCCCTGTAGTATATAGTCTACGAGCCCCTTGTAGTATATAGCCTGCCAGCCCCCTGTAGAATATAGTCTGCTAGCCCCCTGTAGTATATAGCCTGCAAGCCCCTGTAGTATGTAGTATATAGTGTATAGTAGTGTAGTGTATAGCCAGCCTCCTCCGGTTTCCTCCCACACTCCAAAAAATTACTGGTAGGTGGATTAGACTGTGAGGCCCATTGGGGACAGGGACCGATATTTTCTGAAAGCAGACACTTGCCTCAATTGCATCAAAGAGTTTACAGACATAGGCGCCTTCATGCAATTTTGATTCAAACTGAAACATTTTATAAAAAATACTTAAAATTTTATTTTGATGGCAAAAAATTTGTTCCAAACTGAAAATATTTACCTGCACATCTCCTAAATGTAATAGATGTGTAGAGTTCACAAATGTGCCCTATTGATATGTTCACATAAATAAATCAATATAATATCACTAAAACTGTAATAACTAGACACAACCTGCAAAATATAGCAATAAAACAGAATAAAAATTAAATAATAATAAAACCTATATAATTTTGAAGCAGACAACCAGGCGATGCATTTGGCAATTAACATTACATTTTTCCTCTAAAATATGTACAAATCCAGAATACTTATGTAAAGAAATTTTTCCTCTAAAATATGTACAAATCCAGAATACTTATGTAAAGAAAATATACTTTCCTAGAACAGTAAGATGTGAGGAGATCATACAGACCCCACATGTGTATATTCACCAAAATATGCAGCAAAGGGAATACAGACCCCACATGTGTATATTCACCAAAATATGCAGCAAAGGGAACTGCAGAAAATTGCACTGAGCCTCACACAGGTGTATCATTGTATGCTCCTTACACAATGGTAACCCAAATAAATAACTATATATCCATAAACCAAGCTAATGAGATAACAAAAGTCATGTTTAGATGTGCGCCAATTTATTATTAATAACAGAACCCTTCACGGTTCATAAGAATTTGAGTGAGAACGTCATAACATAGGTGTAAATAATGGAGGATGGTGTGAAATAAAAACTGTATTCCAGAACATGTGGGTGTTGGTGGTGTTACATATAACTTTATGGGCATGTTCTGGTCGCTGTGTAGTCACATTAGGCGAAGAGGATCGAATGTTCATCGTATCAGTCAATTTTACCAATAAAAAAACTATCACAAAATAAAAGGCAATAGGAGAGAAAGTGTGTTCTTAAATAGTTCTGCATAGAGAAGGGTTAAAAACACAAATTTTAGTTGATATTATCCCTTCTCAAAATGTAGTAACATATAAAGTGATTATTTCCATTATCTGTGAGGTGCAGCAGCTCCTGTGTGCAGCAAATTCTCCCTGTAGCCTGATGGCTAAGAATCTGGAGGGGGGGGGGGACACTTCAGGGGGCTGTATCTCTGGCTCTGTGACACATAGAACCTCACTTATTTTTCCTACGAAAGAAGAGAGTCTCCTCTTTTATATGAATCTAAATTTGTGTTTCTAAGTGTCAGGAAAACAGAGATATTAACTGTTAAACTGCCGTTGGGATTGATTTTTATATATAAAAATGGCACCTGATATTCTCACTTTAAACCTGAATATCTTTGGATCCATGGCACCTAGAAACACAATTCAAGATTCATTTGAAAGAAGGGATTCTGGGCAATTGTCCTCTTTGCCTACCCTTAGTGCCGGCCCTGGACAGAGGAGACAACAGGACGTTTCTCTCTCACTTAAGTGAGTTATTCCCATCAGTGGAGATGAATATGCTTCTATCTTGTCCTATATCATCCTGCTGATGCTCCTTTTTTTTTTTTAATCAGTTTTTATTAACCACTTAACCAATTTTCCATTTTCATTACATAGATCCAGTACAAACATTACATTGCACAAACATCTGTGATACATTAGGAAAATTATAACCATTCCTAACAAGACCAATTTGTCATGCTTTGTGCAGTGCTGCGTAATCTGTGTGCGCTATATAAATAAAGGATTATTATTTTTTTATTTTTATAAACCTATAAACCCCCTCCACCCACCCTTCCCAGCCCAGTCTGAAATGGACAGTAAACCAGTGTGCTGTAGAAGTCACCCGTCCGGTTATGAGGACTGGGTTCCTAAACGTAAACCTTATCCAGTATCAGTAGGTTCCCTATAGTAACATCCTGTCTATTTGATATTTCTAAATCTTTATGAAGGCATCTCTTAGTAGAGCACCAGACGGCAGTCCAGAAGGGGCCATCCATTTTCCCCAGATAGGATAAAAAATTTTTATTGTGCCTCTTTTTTTGTACACCGCTCGCTCCAATTGGATATAGTTATTCAATCTGCTACCCAATTCCGCAGAAGATGGGATAGTAGGCTGGATCCAATGTACCACTATAAGTTTTCGGGCTTGATGTGTGCGGTAGCCAGCGTAACTGATCTTTCATCATATATATTTCCCAGATAACCTAACACACAGGTGATAAGGGAGGGTTGAAGGGTCAAGGAGCACTTCTCTGACTAGTGCCAACACCTCATTCCAGGATGCTCCAAG
Source organism: Engystomops pustulosus (assembly GCA_019512145.1). Taxonomy (NCBI): domain Eukaryota; kingdom Metazoa; phylum Chordata; class Amphibia; order Anura; family Leptodactylidae; genus Engystomops; species Engystomops pustulosus. The sequence goes on from CM033641.1 coordinate 305,419,788, forward strand.
TTTAGTGCAGCCCCAGACCATGTGTAACAAATCATTTGGGGCAGTTTGCATTGTCCCACGCCCCTATTTTCTGCAGGAGAACAGGAGATTTATATGCCCTATGAATTAATAGGAGCTGCGAGTATCTATGTGTCTCTGAGAGAGATAACTGTGGGGACATCTCCAGTATACACCACTGGTCGTCGGTTATCGGCCCTATATCCGCCTCCCACTTATATCTAGCCTGTATGGGGTATTTCTCCAGGTACTTTGACAGCAGCAAATTATGAGGCCTCTTGTGCCCCCTGAATGCTCCAGCAGCCCTAAAAAGGAGAGGGTCCCAGCCGATGGGTCCACCTCTTTAAGATGTACAGACCACGCATGACCCAGCTGGAGATATTGGTAGAAAGAGCGGTGAGCGATGTTAAACTGCCTTTGTAGTTTCTCAAACGGCTTGAGCTTCCCATCCTCTAAATGCTGGGATATCGCCACCACCCCTGCATTTATCCACATGTTGGCCCCATCTAGTTTTTTAATTTTAGGAAAAGCACTATCGTGCCACAATGGAGTGTACTTAGTGTAGCCTGAGAACCCCACACACATCTTGCCTCTATCCCATATCAATTGGATCGTCTGTGCCTCTTTCCATTGCCTGTGTCCATCTAATAATTCTAGTATGCTCCAAGGTGAACCTTCCCTAATAAACCTCCCGGCGGAGCCCAGTCCCTCCTCCTTATGCCATCCTTTTAAATGCAGCAATTGGGAGGCCAGATAGTAGACCCATGGATTGGGGAGTGCCAGACCCCCGTCCTCTTTTCCCCTCTGATGCGGGGATGTTTCCTTTCAAAGTTCGGAATGCCCCATCTAGTTTACGAAAGAATAGTAACGGTATCCAGACGGGGGCATAATGCAGTATCATTTGCATCTCCCCACAAGTTAGAGTGGGAGTTTGTTCCATGCGTGAACCTTAGTCCTGTTTTTTTCTACCAATGGACCAACAATAAGGGAAGCATAATCCTTAGTATTTTTAGAGATCATCACCCCCAGGTATTTAAAGGACTACGCAGATTTGATGTGTGTCCTCTCTAGCTCAAGTGTTTCATCTCGTCCAGGACAGCCCATAAGTATCTCCACTCGACGCTGTCAAACGCTTTGGCAGCGTCGAACAAGAGGACTGCCCTAGCACCGACCCCTTTTTCTGAGAATTGCAGGTTAAGAAAGAGCCTCTGTAAATTAATAGATGTGGACCCCTCAGGGATAAACCCCATATGATCCCCGTTTAACTTCTGATATTATCTGGTTCAACCTCATAGCTAAAACCTTGGCAAAGATTTTGACGTCAACAGCTAATAAGGAGATGGGTCGGTATGACTCCGGCTGCTGATGCTTCTTAGTGATAGAAGAGACCCAGGAACAGAGAGTGGCAGCTGGAGATAATGGGAGGTTTCTATCTCACCCCAACTGCTTTATTTCCATCAGTACAGGTCAGTGCTACTGTATAATGTCCTATTTGATTCCACTGATGCTTCCGAGTAGGTAAGAGAATTATGCGGCAGATTCTCCTCTCTTTCTGTGTGCAGTGTATGGGAGACATCATAGCAGCTAGTCTCCAGCCACCAGCTTTGTGAACACTAATAATTAGAGATAGGGCCTGCAGAGGGGAAAACTGCTATACACTGCAGAATACAAGTCATATAATGGTCAGATATAGTTTTTCACTGCATGTACACACTGTACTAGTGATTTATGTCAGTGGAAAGGTACAGCACACCTTTCAGTTACTTTAGGTTTTGTTTTGATTTGCCCCTTTAAGCGTGGTGCCTGTGAGAGCTGGCTGTAATGATCCCAGGTTAATAGTCTCTCTATGACACGGCCTGAGATTACACACGGTGTGGGAGTGGGAACCATCCGCAATAACAACAGATGGATGTTCTCAAGAGACAATCCGAGATAACCGAGAGACGTCCGAGACATACGAGTGATCGCAGATTATTTCACATCAAGGCAAAATCATCAGAAGTTTGGGGGAAGCTGGCAGTGCCTTATGTGTGTGGAGGAGGCTAGGGGGGTGATATCAGCAGTGGTATTACAGGAGGTTTGTTCCCAGCAACCACATGAAGACAGTAGCCCACATGTATTTAAAAGGGTTTTCCCACGAACATAAGTTAGGCCCTATCCACAGGATAGGGCCTAACTTGCTGATCGGTGGGGTCTCAGTGATCAGATTATAGCATCCCTTCCTTGTCTTGCCTAAGGGTGATGCCACACATGGCGTTTTTGGTCCGTTTTTAAGCATGCGTTTTCAGGAAGGGACTGTAATCTCTTGTGTCACCTCCTCATCCTCATAGACTGTAATCTCTTGTGTTACCCCCTCATCCTCATAGACTATAAGCTCTTGTCCCCCCCCTCATCCTCATAGACTGTAATCTCTTGTGTCACCCCCTCATCCTCATAGACTGTAAGCTCTTGTGTCACCCCCATATCCTCATAGACTGTAAACTCTTGTCCCCCCCTCGTCCTCATAGACTTTAAGCTCCCGTGTCACCCCCTCATCCTCATAGACTGCAAGCTCTTGCGTCACCCCCTCATCCTCATAGACTGTAAGCTCTTGTGTCACCCCCTTATCCTCATAGACTGTAATCTCTTGTGTCACCCCCTCATCCTCATAGACTGTAAGCTCTTGTGTCAACCCCTCATCCTCATAGACTGTAAGCTCTAGTGTCACCCCTTCATCCTCATAGACTGTAAGCTCTTGTGTCACCCCTCATCCTCATAGACTGTAACCTCTTGTGTCACCCCCTCATCCTCATAGACTGTAAGCTCTTGTGTCACCTCCTCGTCCTCATAGACTGTAAGCTCTTGTGCCCCCCTCATCCTGATAGACTGTAATCTCTTGTGTCACCCCCTCATCCTCATAGACTGTAAGCTCTTGTGTCACCTCCTCGTCCTCATAGACTGTAAGCTCTTGTGTCACCCCCTCATCCTCATAGACTGTAAGAAAATTAGCACCACAGAAGAAAATTCTGAAATTGCCGGCTCCAGCTCTCCGGGCCCGGCTCCTGCACCCTCCCATTATGGTTATACATGGCTTCCACGTGGTGTCACATTATACTATAAATGAGGGGAAACGTGAGACCACGCTGCTTTGACACTAAGTGGATGAAGCTATCTCATCAAGTGAGTGTGAGTGCGATATCTGTGCCGTTATGTCAACTTCCCAGGATGTTTCCTAATCCACTTGCTTACACTAGAAGAGATAGTCGGAACATAAGCCCCTAATCACACAGTGCAGATTATATGAGTGACGGGTGAGCGGCGCTACTGGACATGAACCTAATAATCACTTCTCATTTTTGGTATAGCAGCCTTATTCACGCTAATGAAGCAAAGCTGCAATACCAGATATGACCCATGGACAGTGGGGGCGCTGTTACACTCCAATATGAATGATGTAAAAAAAAATGGCATTTCTGAGGACGCAGACTATTGCTCCTTTCACTGCCATTGCTTTCAATTGTATTGTTGTCCTGTGAAGGCTGATACAGTTTACTGCAGGGAGGGGTTGGTTTAGCAAATGGTCCACCAAAAACAGCTCCCAACATTGTACAGGGCCAGAATTTTCAGTAGAGGTTTCTTCCCCTATAAAATTAAAAATGTAAGGATCCAAGTATAGGCACTAACCACACATCCTACATCTAGACCCCACACAAAAATCCCTTGTACTACTGACCCTCTGCACACAAACCCCAGGTAACAATCCAAAGAAGTTTGTCGTAGCACATCCAGGTAAAATGTATGAATCTTTATTTTGCATCCATTAAAATGTACAACTCTGTAGATGTAGGTAACAGAGCCTACGCGTTTCGGTTGTATTCTAAGCCTTACTTTTTTCATACTGTCTCAGATTCCTGGATGTTTGTGGTGCACTAGAATTTGTGACAATGTATCAGTAAAGGTTAATATAATGTAATATTATTTACAGCTCATATGTATCCAGGAAAGGTCTGAGAGTAATATTCAGACCCTGTATAATTGCAGTATGTGATGATTGTATAACTACTATTGTATGATTGCAGCATTTGAGCTCTGTATTACTGTATTGCTGGCCGTCGCATGCTGTTGCATAGGACTGCGGGATTGGACATGAGTATAGGGCGTAGCATAGGTTTCGGTGATACAGGCAGTCCCCGGGTTACATACAAGATAGGGTCTGTAGGTTTGTTCTTAAGTTGAGTTTGTATGTAAGTCGGAACTGTATACTTAATTATTGTAACCCAGTCAAAAATTTTTTGCTCTCTGTTGCAATTGGATTTTAAAAATGTTGGATTGTCATCCAGGATTAACCAGGATTAACTATAAATCTTAATTACAGGCACCATTGATAACTGTTACAGCTGTTTATTGTAGCCTAGGGCTAAAGTACAGTAAGTTACCAAAATCCAGAGGTCCGTTTGTAACTAGGGGTCATATGTAAGTCAGGTGTTCTTAAGTAGGGGACCACCTGTACATGGTTTTATGTTCCTAAATTTTATGTTATTTTTAATTGTATTATATCTGTATGTTGTTTGTATTTGTCAAACCGGTTGTGACAACTTCTTTTCCCCCTTTTTCGGGGATAATAAATTATTATTATTATTATTATTGTTGGGGCATTATATGAATGTATTACATGGACTCTGTATGACTGTATTATTTGGGCACTGCATTTAAGGTTAATTCTGTAATAAAGATTTGAATTATTCATGTTTTGAAGTTTATATGTGCGCTCTTTTATGGAGGTTTATTAGGGATACAATTATTGGGTGCTGTATAATGGTATTATTTGAGCATGGTGTGGTGATATTATTTGCCACAGTATGATTATAATATATGGGGTCAGTATGGTTATTTTATTTTATCACTGTATGACTGTATTATTTGGATGCTGTATGATAGTATTATTTGAGCACTGTATGACGTTAATATATGGTGTCCATATGATCTTATTTGATCACTGTATAACGGTATTATATGGATTCAGTATGACTTTATTATTTGGCCAACTTATGATGGTATTATTTGAGAATGGTATGATGATATTACTTGAACACGATTATTTGGGCACTGTATGGCTGTCTTATTTGAGTGCTGTATTATGTAATATATGGGGTCTGTATAACTATATTATTTGAACACTGTATGACTGTATTACAGGCAGTTCCTGGGTTACATACAAGATAGGTTCTTTGGATTTGTTCTTAAGTTGAATTTGTATGTAAGTTGGAACTGTATATTTCATAATTGTAATTACAAATTATTTTTTGTCCCAGTGACAATTGAATTTTTACTGTAATGTGAACAAGGATTATCAATAAAACTTCATTACAGACACCTAACAGCTGATCATTGCAGCCTGGGACTAAAATAACATTTAGAGAGCTTCAGCAGAGGTCACAGTTGGCAGAGATCCATTTGTAACTAGGGGCTGTCTGTAAGTTGGGTGTCCTTAAGTAGGGGACCGTCTGTATCTGAATTCTGTATGACTGTATTATTTGGCAACTCTATGACGGTATTATTTGAGCATGGTATGATGATATCATTTGAGCACAGTATGATAGTATTATTTCAGCACTGTATGACTGTCCTATTTGAGCTCTGTATGACTGTAATACATGGGGTCTGTATGACTGTAATACATGGGGTCTGTATGACTGTAATACATGGGGTCTGTATGACTGTAATACATGGGGTCTGTATGACTGTATTCTTTGGCCACTATATAATGGTATTATTTGAGCGTGGTATGATGATATTGTATGACTGTATTACGGTATTTGATCACCATATGACTATTATTTGAGGTGATATTATGTGACCATGGTATGATGGTATTATTTGAGCACTGTATGACAGTAATATATGAGGTCTGTATGACTATATTATTTGATCACTGTATGACTGAATTATACGAGCAACGTATGTCTGTATTATATGAGCACTGTATGATTGTATTGTATGGGCGCGGGCGGCACGGTGGCTGAGTGAGTAGCACTTCTGCCTTGCAGCACTGGGGTCCTGGGTTCGAATCCCACCCAGGTCAACATCTGCAAAGAGTTTGTATGTTCTCTCCGTGTTTGCGTGGGTTTCCTCCGGGTACTCCGGTTTCCTCCCACACTTCAAAACATACTGTTAGGTTGTTTAGATTGTGAGCCCCATGGGGACAGGGATTTGATATGCTTGTGCAGCGCTGCGTAATCTGTGTGCGCTATATAAATAAAGAATTATTATTATTATTGTTACTGTATAATATTATTTTTCTTTTTAATTCTATAATTAGAGCACTGTATCATTATATCATTAGGTGCCTTAGGTGTTATATTTCCCATCTATAGAGTGGCATCTATAGAAGTTTCTGTACAATAGTAACTATAATCCAGTCCTGTCCTGGAGTATACAGGCTCCTGTAGTGATGCTACAGGACATCTCCTGCCTACTACTACTGCTGCTAGTGATGGGAATTGCGGCTCTTCTTAGTGAGCTGGCTCATTAGGCTCCGCTCACTAAGAAGAGCCGGCTCTTCTGGCTCCTGAACAGCTTCCTATTAAATGGAAGCAGACCAGCTAGTCACCCCACACAACTCCACTTTTAACCCATTTGTATCGGGTTAAAGGGGGCGTGGTGAGCCGGTTAAGAGTGCGGTTAAGTGAGCCGGCTCCCGCCGTTCACGAACAAGAGCCGGCTCTTAGAGCCGTCTCATTCGCGAACGACACATTGCTGACTGCTGTTGCTGTAAATCGTGACCTAGTTCTTCTTTCTGGCAGGAACCTCCTTAGATAAGTAGGCCATTATAATCCAGAGCTGACAGATGTGTAATAAGGCAGTAGTGCAGAGTCGTGGCAGTCCAGGCCGGGGCAGGTCAGTACTAGTGTTGCAGCACGTTTCTTCTGTATTGTGCTGTGTTTGTGTTCTGTGTCTAAGAAAGATTAAGACACAAGTGACAAGATTTATTGTTACATTATAAAGCTGCCATTGTTTCAACAAAATACTAATGGAATGCAAGTGACTGGACAAACAGATCAAACACTGGCGCCCACAAAACATGAAAGAGAAGGCAGAAACATAAGGTGACTCCCCCTCCGGCTGTGATACCGTCTCAGTAAGAAGTCATAAGACAATATACACTCTCTGAAATACCCAAGGCTATTGTGCTCCGCAATCTTATACCTAGTACTGAGCCGTAAACATGTGTGTGTGATTGGAAACAATTGTATCCAGTCTAGACAATGCTCTGTGAGCTAAACAGCCTGGACTCCAGACTGATACTTTGTAACAAACCAGCAGAGAGATCCGTGCAGCTGCTGCTGATGCGTTTAGCTCACAGAGCATTGTCTATAATAATAATCAAAATCTTTACTTATTTAACGGTATCAAACTCCGTAGCGCTTTACGGATTATGGGGAAAATATACAAATAAAATAAGACATTACAGAGTAATAACATGGTCATATGAAACTGTGGGAATGAGGCCCTGCTCACGAGAGCTTACAGTCTATGATTGGCTAGAATGGATGCAATTGTCTCCACTTCTCAACTGAGCGCAGGACGAGCCATGTACAGGGTCACTGCCTCTGAATGGAGACAGAAAACTTCTCTTTCACTGACAGCAAGCAGAGATCAGAAATAGAAGAATACTTAACAAGGGGTTAACGTGCATATTAGAGGTGACAAAGTGTGTGTTTATCATGTGAGCAGAGTTTCTGGTCCAGACACGTTGCGCTCCTGCGCTCGGCCACTCCCTGTATTGTGATCTGTCAAGTAATTATTTGGAGAAGAATATACTTATCACAGGCAAAGATACTTTCCGGGACTGGATACTAGTCTCCTAACCCTAACCCTTAAAGGACATCTACCACCCGGATTAAGGGTTGTAAACCCAGCACACTGACATACTGGTGTGTGTCCCCTCTGGCAGGATCTGCTCTTCTTCTAGCTTCTTATTCCTTGGTTTTTACAAAAAAGGCTTTTTAAAATTATGCAAATTAGTCTGATGGGCTCCAGGCTCCATAGGTGTTAACGGAGACTGGAGCCCCTCAGGCTAATTTGTACAATTTTAAACCTTTTTTTCTTAAAAATCAGGACATTAGAAGCTAAAAGAAGAGTGGATCCTTCTAGAGGGGGCACACACCAGTATGTCAGTGTGCTCAGTTTACAATCCTTCATCATGGTGGTTAATGTCCTTTAAGAAAGATAAAGCTGTGGGGCCTCATTGCAGAATCTGTGTCTGGGCATGGCATGTCCATATGGATGTAATACTGGGGGATTCTTATATTGCAGTGGGGCATCTGAGCCACTCAAGACTGCATGCTCTAATCTCTATCATTGCATTATATTCAACTCGTTGTACCCCCACAGGCTCTTGCCCACTGTACAGTAGTTACAACATTGACTCCATAGTACAGACTGTGAGTAAAAAGTTAATCATTGTAGTTAATTATCAAGAGTTGTAATTTAAAGATTGCCATGATCTAAAGAAAGTATTTCAAGAAAGTTACTAATTATATACATGTCAATATTAGGATAACGATTTTGTGTGATTAATTACATTTTGTGTTCACTGGTCCATTTTATAACACACAGCACAAAATCCTCTTCCTTGAAATACAGTGAGAACATAACATTTTATATACTTCATCCCTAGGGGGAGCTCAGATAACAGCACCACTAAGGGGAACTCAAGAGATGACTCGATACTGTATATACACCACCACTAGGGGGAGCTCAGGAGATGACTCCATACTGTATATACACCACCACTAGGGGGAGCTCAGGAGATTACTCCATACTGTATATACACCACCACTAGGGGGAACTCAAGAGATGATTCCATACTGTCTATACAGCCACCACTAGGAGGAGCTCAGGAGATGACTCCATACTGTCTATACACGCTGAACAAGTCTTCTTTGTTCTGCTGCCAAAAGGGAAAATACTGCAGAGCAAGAAAGAGCCAAAATTATAACATCATAGAGAAATGGATGAAACCTGAGGGAAATAACAACGTGGGTAATCATGTATCCTCACTGCAAGCAGGAGCAACCCTTACTGAACCACTCGCTATCCTGGCCCCTTCTTTTCATATATGACATTAATTATTGAGTTACATCCTGTATTATACCCCAGAGCTGCACTCACTATTCTGCTGGTGCAGTCACAGTGTACATACATGACATTACTTATCCTGTACTGATCCTGAGTTACATCCTGTATTATACCCAGAGCTGCACCCACTATTCTGCTGGTGCAGTCACTGTGTACATACATGACATTACTTACCCTGTACTGATCCTGAGTTACATCCTGAATTATACTCCAGAGCTGCACTGTGTGGAACTAGGAGGAAGGACAGATGAGCAGGAAGCAGAGACCCTCAGCCGACACACATTCAGCTTATATAAAAATGGACGAATGGCGCATCCACTCCATAGACTGGCAAATCCCCTGTATGTAAAACTCTTCAATCTGCCTTGGTTCACACAATCATTAGTTTTCTTTGGTAATATTCTTTTTTCTCTTTGACTGGGAACCGTGACTTCCGTGATATCATCTGTAGTATGAAAAGCGCAATGTAAAAAGCCCAGCACCATGTCCAGCGGACAGTGAGTGCACTCGGAGTATAATACAGATGTAACCTCAGGATCAGTACAGGGATAAGTCTGTCATGTATGTGCAAAAGTGACTGCACCAGCAGCAAAAAAAACCAAAAAACAAAAAAACACCTCCACCAAAGAATGTGCGTGCAGCTCTGGAGTAAAACACAGATGTAACTCAGGATCAGTACAGGATAAGTAATGGTCGCATGTATGTACATAGTGACTGTACCCGAAGCAAGAAATCGTGAGTGCAGCTCTGGAGTAAATACCGGATGTAACTCAGGATCAGTACAGGATAAGTAAGTCAGGTATGTACACAGTGACCTGCACCAGCAAGCAGAATAGTGAGTGCAGCTCTGGGTAAATACGGATGGAAATCAGGGATCGTACAGATAAGTAGTGTCATGTAGTACACAGGATGCCACAGCAGCCTAATCGTGAGGTAGCTTGGAGTATAATACAGGATGTAACTCAGGATCAGTACGGATAAGTATATCAGTATGTACACAGTGATATGAACCAGCCGCAGAAAGGGAGTGCAGCTCTGGAGTGTGTACTTACAGGATGTAACTCAGGATCAGTACAGGATAAGAATGTCATGTATGTACACAGTGACTGCACGCAGCAGAATAGGAGGGCAGCTTGGATTATAAACAGGGGTACCTCAGGATCAGTACAGGATAGTACTGTCTGTATGTACACAGTGGACTGCCCCAGCGCGCCGAATAGTGGCGTGCAGCTCTGGAGTATAATTCAGGATGTAAACTCAGGACAGTACAGGAAAGTAATGTCATGTAGGGACACAGGACGCCAAGCAGAATTAGTGAGTGCAGCTTGGAGTATAATTCAGGATGAACTCAGGATGAGTACACCATAATTAGATGTAATATGAAACCGGGGCCAGGATGCGAGTGGTCAGTAAGGGTGCTCTGCTTGCAGTGAGGATACAGGATTAACTATGTTGTTATTCCCTCAGGTTCATCATTTCTCCGTGATGTTATAATTTGGGCTCTTTCTGGCTGTGCAGTATTTTACTTGGCAGCAGAACAAAGCAGACTGTTCAGCAGAAGAGAAGATAATCCTTCAGGTTGAAACCTGAGCAGCTGCGGCCCCGGCGCTACGACATAACGCACCCACCCAGGTAAGCCCGGAAAAAGAAATAACCCGGACCTGGAATCAAGGGACGGAGCCACTGTGTAATAAGTACCCTTATCGCGCTTCCTGGAATCAGGTGGATGAGGGCGCAAGGTAAACATTGATTATTCTTAGTATGACCACATGGCCATGAAATATACAATGTCCACAATTGTTATCACCCCAGGGCACTTACTAAGTACTTGTTTTCCAGTGCGAATCTCAAATAGTTGTCCCCTTCAGTGTAAGAGATAATGGGGCTCATTTACTAATGGTACGAATCAACACATTTTCGTCGGGATCCTGAATTTTCCGATTTGCGCCCGAATGACCAGGGATTTGGCGCACGCCATCAGATTTGTGACGCATCGGTGCCGGTTTCAAGAGACAGAAATCAGGGGTCGTTTCAGTCAGAAACCCGAGGTGGATTCGGAAAAAAAAAAAACCACGGAATAAAAGGAAAATTTGTGTCCCGATCAGCACTCACATAGACGGAAAGAAGAAGTGAGCTCGGAGGACATTCAGCGCGCATCGACACCTGGGGATAGCCGGGCCGCACGGACATTAGTGAAGCCCGGCAGAGAAACCCGAATCCACGTCAGAGGAAGAGCCGCTGGGATACGCGATGGACCAGGTAAGTAAATGTGCACCAATGTATCCTGCATACACATCACAACCAATAGCTGGTGTGACGCATTAGTAAGTGCTATCAAAAATGTATAAAATTGGTTAAAACAGCGCCACACATGTGTAGAGGGTTGTGTTGGTATGCACTTTTGCTCACTGAAGTAAATAAAGAGAAGCTGCAAAAACCAGCTACAACCAATACGAACATCGGGGTCCAGGTAGATTGGGGATACGGGAGGAGAGTAGATAGCAATGTGCCACACAGCAGGCATCTCCATAGACTCTCAGCAGCGAGGCGAGGGTGCAGGAGCGGGTGCCCGGAGAGGGAGGGGGGGGTTCCTCTTTTGTTCTATAAACATGTTGAAAATATTCCCAAGTGCCAAAATCCTCTATTACACCTGTGCGATTCGGGTCGCTGGGAGGTCAGTTGCAGCACTCGCTCTCTAGTACTTTCGATTTTGGCTTGGTTCATCTTTTGTTGTCGAGGATTGGGAATGTATTATAGAAGCAGAGCGCCAGAAATTCATCTTCTTAAGATGTCTCAGGGGGTAAGGGGTAATGAGTAGAGGGGGAACCCGCACTCCTTCTCCCCCCTACAAATCTTTCAAAAGTTATTCTAGAGCCCTTCCACATCAACATTGTCCTGTAAATCCTGTTATCCACCTCAAATATTTATGGAAAGTAAATGAGGGGGCTGGAGAGAATCTGAAGCCCTCTCCCAAACCCTGTGGGTGCAGACCATAGTCATAGTTGGCCCTGTGCACCCCGCACTGCATGCAGGACCTCTAGGGTGTGCCAGTGATCAGGTGCTCCTCAGGTTACGTTGGAGTTAACATGACATGACTATGTACACACTGCTGCATTTTCACTATTGGGAACCAAAACAAAGAGACGATCTGCCAGCAGAAAATAGAGGGCACTTCGCGTAACAGGTTGAAAAATGTGTAAACTGGATTTATCGAAACACGCTGATTTACTGGAGGGGGAGGTGGTCCTGCCACACTCACTGCTCTGAGATCAGGGATGGTCACGGGGTTATCAGGTTCTTCAGAAATGAAGCTTATCTCTGTATAATGAGGAGGTCTAGCCTTTCTCATAGATTTAATGTTTTAGTTCTATCCACAGATTCGATGCGTGCTGTACAGTAAATGAGAATGCCCATTTCTCTTTCAGGAGACCACAGCTAGTCCTGCATAAGCTGAGAAATGGAGGACAGTTGTATCCAGTCTTTACAATGCTCTGAGCGAAACCTCTTGCAATTCATACTGTATACATGTAACAAACCAGCAGAGCGATTGCTCAGATGTGATGGTGTTTAGCTCACAGACCGAAACCTTGTAATAGATGGATACAATTGTTTCCACTTCTCAGCTAGAGAGTCCTAGCTAATGCTACAGGGTCAATGCCTCTGAATGGAGACAATGTATCAGATCGAGACAATGCTCTGTGAGCTAAACCTCTTGGACTTCAATGATACATTATAAAAATCCTGCAGAGAGATTGAACAGCTGGTGATGGTTAGCTAAGAGCATTTCCAAAACTGGTTACAATGTCACCACTTCTCAGCCTAAGAGAAGGGGTAGCTATTGTACAGGGTCAATGTCTCTGTAAGGAGATTGTATCCAATACTCTGTTAGCTAAACCAGATCTTAACTGCCGGTTGTTACATTGTGAGTCTGACAGGAGAAGCTGTTTAGTCATCAGAGAATGGTCTAGACGGATACACTTTTTCACAGCATGGTCCCATGTGTACAAATGTCATTTGTACACCCATAAGGATATGCATCAGGTTAGGAAACTTGTATCATTCCATGTACAGAAGGGCAAAAAACCTTTCAGATTTTAGGTACAGATATGTCTTTAATTTCTTGCTTCTGTGTATGAGGAGATGGGCCCAGGATGGGCCTGGAGTGTCTTTCATCTGTAGAACCTGGTCCTGTGTGGACTGTGAATTTACAACACCGCGAATGAGCGGAGAATGATTAGGGGCAACTAGAAACTGTTGCTCAGATTATAGCGGAAGCTTCCAGAAACTGATGAGCGGACGCTCTGTCTGCTCCAAACATTGAAACATTGAAAAACAATCTTTTTATGTGACCAGGTCCTTCAAGTCATGAGTGGGTTCTAGCTATCAAACTCGGACCAGGTTGGCCTTGAATCTGGGAGGCACTGGTTGGCCATGTGTCTTCTAGTATCAGATGGGACAATAGCATTTCAGTAGTGGTGGGTCACCAGTCTGCTGGGGTCTTAGTATCAAACCTGGGGACAATGGTGCTTGTATTTGGGAAGCACCAGTTGGCCATGTGCTCTAGTATCCGACTGGGACACTGTTTTTATGGAGCTGAGGGTCACTGGTCTGGTGGTTGTAGTCTAGTATCATACTATTGTACTTCTAGTGTCAGACTTGGCCATTAATTTTCTAGAGCTGGGTCACTGGTCAACTGGTCTTTGATATTCAGAGCTTAGGTTTTACTCTGCTTGTTGACCCCTACTAATACAGACCTGGGACCACGACATTGTGATGTGTCTGGGTCTTCCAGTATCCAACTGGAAACCATGGTTTTCCTGGGGTGGTAATCAGTGGTGGCTGGGCATCTTCTATTATTTTACTGGGCCCTTGTATTCCTGGAGTGGATCAACTGGTAAACTGAGGCTCTTCAAGAATCAGGCAGTGGCAGTTAGATGTTTCTGGAGCTGGGGGTCTCAAAGTCGCGGAGGTCAACTGGGTCAGATTATGTTTTTGCAGGTGATTTCTGAGAGGAGTTTCAGTCACGGGGGTAGGGTTCTTGCAGAGATGGAATCACATAGACAGCACATGAAATAATCCCTAAAGAGAGCAGATTGTGTACCATGAGGAGCTCATCTTCTTTTCAGTGTTTCGTGTTCTTTTATTCCACATGTTGTTGTACTTATTTCTTTGAGTCTCGGTTCTGGAAATGGTGAGTGAAATCCCACGGCAGTCATTAAATTCCGCAGGACCTCAATGATCAGGAGAACAAGAGACGATGGGACCACGGAGGTAAATGTGAGGGAGATCCTCAGGAGGAAGGAAGAGCTTGTAGTAGCCAGAAGCATTAACCTTAAGCTAGTAGCAGCAAGACCAAATAGATTTCTAGATATATATTCAAAAAAATTGAGGATTGTATCTAAATCATATTTTATTGAGTCTGGTAGATGAGACAGATCAGAGATGAGAGATGATGAAATCCATGAGATGAATATTAAACACAATAACCCTCGCTACAATCTCGCTATATCTTAGATAAACCCCACCGTCCGCTTGCTATAAACTACTATCCCGCTCGAAAGAAAAACAAAAAAAATCTTATCTGTAGCTTGTAGATTTAGTCTCCGTATACTTGTTGCTGCTGGCAAGAAGTGTCTTTGAGTATGCCTGTGTCTGAGCTGGTCTTAAATGCAAAGAGGGAGGGGCAGGAGCAGAGAGCCACGGCAGCGTGCAGAAAGGAGAGATATTCATGAGAAGATTGCCATCCCCGACCTTAGTCAGAAGATGATTACAGTCAGATCCCAGGACAACAAAATGTAAACACCAGGACTGATAGAGACAGGTGGAATTATATCTGTAAAATCGGATTTTTGTTTAATAACAGTGAGTTAGGAATGGTTTATTTTGTCATCTGTGTTATTTAAGAATTGCTTGTGGAATACCCCTTTAGGAAATTTGACTATTAAAAAAAAAAATTACCACAGCTACAGGGGCAACAACAATTTGGATGAAATATGATCTGCGAGCTATATTAAAGAATTATTATGTTAAATATCTTCCCACCAAATCTTGACCTAATGACCCTGGATGTCTATAATCCCAGGGGATCCATATTTTTATTGCAAGTGTACGTGGTGCCATTACTTAAGGACACCCGGACCTTACAAGACGAACCCGACTTAAGACGGACCACTTTGCCAACTGTGACCTCAGGTGACGGCGTCTGGATGCTACTTTTGTTCCTGGCGAATGATCAGCGAAAGTGTCGGAATTGAAGCTTATGATAATCCTGGTCCAGGATAGCACAAAACTGACGAGTGTCACAGGGACAAAAAAAAACCATTTGGAGTAACAATTATAAACATGCCGTTATGACTTACAAATAAAGTACAACCAAAGAACTTCTTGTTACATAACCCAGGGACTAACGGTATCTGCCTGTACCTAAAAAAGTATCCTGAAACAAATGCATCCGAGCCTAGGCAGCTCCGTCAGAGTTTGACAGGGTGCGATCAGGGTTGGTCAGTGAAAACGCACATTTTGCATCAGAGTGCATCAGGTTTTCAGTCAGAGTTTGTCAGGGTCTCATTTGTTCACACGCAGTTTTCAATGCAATTCAATGCGTTTTTAACGCGCAACAATGCGCACGAAATGGACTCAGGACTGAGCTCTATCTTTCTTGGCAATTGATGCCGTGAAAAACTCAGTGCACTGCAGTGTATCAGAGTGCGATGGTTTTTGATGCATTCAATAGACTGTATGTGCGACTTGCCAAAAACTAGAGCAGTCAAGATTTAAACGCGCGATAAAAAAACCGCCGGTTGTGCGTGAAAAAAAATGACGTCTGAAAAGGACCCATTGGTTACAATGGGTCAGAGTGCCAATGCCAAGTTCTTTACGCGTCAAAGGCACGCGCAGAAAAAGGCCTGAAAAACGCAAGTGTTGGCCCCTTCCACACTTCGGTGCAGATCACGCCAGAGTCTGGCGTGATCTGCAACGCAAGTGCCGAAGGGGACACTATTAGACTTGTATGTGCGTTTTTCCACGCGCGGACTTGCAAAAGAGAAGCAGTCGCGACTTAAAAGCGTGTTAAAAAAACGCGCGTGTGTGCGTGAAAAAGAATGCAAGGCTGAACAAGACCCATTGGTTACAATGGGTAAAGAGTGCAATGCAAGTTATGCGCCGTCAAAAGCATAGCGCAGAAAACGCGCGGGAAAAACGAAGGTGGAAGTGAGCCTAAGTGGGCTTTGTTTTTACAAATTACCTGGACGTTAGGACTGCAAACCACTGAAAAACACAATAATGCGCACCCTGCAGGATTTTATGTGACCTCACACTGGCGCATCATCTGAATTTCAGTTATGCTAGGTCAGTTCATGAAATCCAGAGGCACAAGAATATCGTGGTAATTCTACCTGTTATGGATATGAATATGCAGTGAGAAATTTTTTTTTAGTAAGCCAAACCCACTTAAAAGATCAGAGAGGCCTGTAATGACATCATAGGTAGAACCTCAAATATAAGAGAAATGTAGAAAAAAAAAAAAAAGCTTTGTTGAACCTGTTTTTTTTTATACAGCCACCACTAGGGGGAGCTCAGGAGATTACTACATACTGTATTTACAGCAACCACTAGGAGGAGCTCAGGAGATTACTACAAACTGTATATACAGCAACCACTAGGAGGAGCTCAGGAGATTACTACATACTGTATATACACCACCACTAGGGGAAGCTCAGGAGATTACTACATACTGTATATACAGCACCACTAGGAGGAGCTCAGGAGATTACTATATACTGTATATACACCACCACTAGGGGGAGCTCAGGAGATTACCACATACGGTATATACAGCCACCACTAGGAGGAGTTCAGGAGATTACCACATACGGTATATACAGCCACCACTAGGAGGAGCTCAGGAGATTACTACATACTGTATATACAGCACCACTAGGAGGAGCTCAGGAGATTACTATATACTGTATATGCACCACCACTAGGAGGAGCTGAGGAGATTACTACATACTGTATATACAGCCACCACTAGGAGGAGCTCAGGAGATTACTACATACTGTATATGCACCTCCACTAGTGGGAGCTCAGGAGATTACTACATACTGTATATACACCACCACTAGGTGGAGCTCAGGAGATTACTACATACTGTATATACACCACCACTAGGGGGAGCTCAGGAGATTACTACATACTGTATATACACCACCAATAGGGGGAGCTCAGGAGATTACTACATATTGTATATACACCACCACTAGGAGGAGATCAGGAGATCACTTTGTATTGCATATAAAGCTCCACTAGGAGGAGCTCAGAAGATAACTATATACTATGTATACAGCGACCACTAGGGGGAGCTAAGGAGATTTCTATGTACTGTATGTAAATGCATTCTCAGGGGAGAGGATGACAGAACTGACAGTTACATATTCTCTTTCTATTGGTCTGCACAGTAATTTTGGAAACTTCCCCCAGTGCTCTTCTTATTTACCTCCTTTGTCTGTCACTATCTGTCAGATCGGAGAGATCTTTGTCATCCTGATGCCTTAATATGTATTTATCTGCTAATTACACGTATAACGTTACATGACTTAAAGGGATTACCTCCAGTTACATGTCTCAATACTGAATTAATACTGCCATTCTGTACACAGTTATTACACCCATTTGCACAATGAATACAATCAGACTATACACATTAGTGCAGGTTCATTATTTTTGGCGCACTGTTGTCCACAGTTTTTTCTCTAAATTCATTATTTTTGCACAGGTTAATGTGGTGGCATTTTAGCCTGGTCTAAGCAGGGATCCTAAATGGCCCCCAAAAAATTGAAAAGACACATTTAAAAGTGCAATTTCTGAATCTGTGAAACCATGCCATCATTTTAAGAAAAAAAAATTGGTAAAACCAGAAAGCGGCACAGGTGATAAGTCAAAAGGAGATATAAAAATGTCCCCCAATTAATCAACTTCGTCTGCATTGCCTATTGCAATATTATTGCAGAGCTGGAGGGTTTATATGAATGCATGTGCCTCTATGGGGGACATGCGCTTGGTTTTTATGGGGTCTGTTACTGTAGATGTCTGGAATAACAATTTTTCTGAAAAGTTTCATAGTAAAACGTCGTCACGCTGTGCACCTCGAGCCGCCACCTCCGGCTCCCATGACTCTGGCCGCGTCTTATAAACTTGGCTGCAGTTTCTGAGCAGCATTTCATATTCCTACACAAGACGGGTTTTGTTAGGCGAGATGATTTTGCCCTTTAACATTCAAGCTTCAATGAAAATCCTTCTTGCTCCGAGTCCCACATTCTAGCATCTGATTATCGCGCCGCCCCCCCGTACACTGCAGGCTACAGGCGCAATTGTGAAACCATGGCTGGAGTTGTAAAAATACGAGTTCACAACCCCCCGGCACACACACACCCACTCCGCAGCTCATATCAAATAGCTATGGTGGGAAAAAGTGGACCTTTCGACTCTGTCTCGCAGTCTCAATCCCCGCACTCGGCAGCCCGGCCACTCTGCAGATGAATGGCGTTATCCCAGGTCTGTCCCCCACAACGCAGGGCGGTGTATGTGGGACATATAGTGAATATTTCACATTCTCAAAGCCTCATAGAGACATCTCCAGTATCCAAATATTTCTGGACATTGAACAACCTATTAATGTATATAGTATGGTGGTATAAATTCAGCATTGAATGGATGTGTTGACCGTGTACAATATGGCGGCATTAATCCAGCACTGAATGGAGTTGTTGACTGTGTACAATATGGCGGAATTCATTGAATGGATACTGGACTGTAAAATCTGCCCATGTTTCTGCTGAAGGAATGGATTACAAGGGATCTCTGTTCACTGGAGTTAAAGGGGATGTCCACTTTTAAAAAAAAAAAAAAATTGGAATACACCAGCAAATGTCTGGTGGTTGCTGCGGTGGGTGTTAACACTGTAGACAGTTACTGATATTCGGAGTACAATCAAACAACAGAGGCTGCTGCGATCTCTGTAGCTTGCAGCCCACCATGCATCCTCACTCCACATTTTCTCGCCATTTATTCTTTCAAGCCAAGCCCCATAACCTTCATTGATGAGACTCAATAGCAAACATGAAAACCAATATCTTATAATAGTGCAGTTCCCACATTGGCCACTAGGGCAGACAATAGGCTGAGGTATCTCAATAATGCTGTGACCCTCTAGGGAGCATCTTATACCAGGGACACTGACGTCACACCTGTGCACATCCATAAACATAGTGGGTGTTCAGATTTTGCTTTGAGGATCTGATCCCTGTAATGAAGATATTCGGTGTCACAATGCTATGTGCGGATGATGGGATCAGTTGTCTTCATGGATCCTGAATATGACTGACCCAGACACCAGGAAAGCTCAACATAGACTTTATACGACAAGACAACTGCAGGTTGGGGCAGCTGGCGTCCGAAATCAAGACTTGCCTTAGAGAGAATCAGCTGACGGCAGGGGCCGGGGGACACACCTTGCTGACCCCACAATGGGGAAGACAGCTGCACCTATAACAGATGGGAAGTCAGGGATCAACCAAACAGATGGATCATAGGTGGTGGGGCTGTACAAGGCTTCAGACCCTCCATCATCTCCATAGCTGCCCAGATAGTAAAAAGTTTACAGCCACCCGCCCATCAAGTGATAAACAGGAGTAGACTGCAGCCAGTGTTAGCTACTATCCCCGGAGGGATGTGTACTCAGATCTCTGCCAGTAGCAGCAGAACTGTGATAAATGGATTTATATTCCATGACTGTAGCTTCTCCTTAGTGCACAGGGGTATGTCCTCACACTGCTGTTCTCTCTGCATCCAGTGTTATGTACTGTTCCCTGATAGAGGTGTAATCATATCTTTATATATGGTGTTAGTAGAAGCAGGACTGTGATTAATAGATTAGTATTCAATGATTTGTAGCTTCTCCAAGTGCATTGTGGGTTGTCCTCACACTGCTAGGCCCCTTTCTCTGTGTCTTTCTTTGAATAAAACAGCATTCATTCGGAGCCATTCATTTGGAATGGCTGAGGAGCGCTCTCAGTGCAGAGATCTTAGAGCACAGCAGTGTGAGTACAGTCAAGGCCAAAAGTTTTGAGAATTACACAAAAATTATATTTTCACATGATCTGTTGCCCTCTGGTTTGTCAGATGTTTTTATCACATACAGAAATACAAGTGCAATCATATTATGGGGAGCAGAAGCTTTTATTGGCAGTTAGAAGGAGTTACTGCAGCGAGTCAGTATTTGCAGTGTTGTCCCTTCTTCAGGACCTCTGCAATTCTCCCTGGCAGCTGTCAATCACCTTCTGGACCAAATCCTGACTGATAGCCGTCCATTCCCGCACAATCAATGCTTGCATTTTGTCACAATTTGTTGGTTTTGTTTGTCCACCCGTCTCTTGATGATTGACCACAATTTCTCAATGGGATTAAGATCTGGGGAGTTTCCAGGCCATGGACCCAAAATCTCTATGTCTCGTTCCCTGAGCCATTTAGTTATCACCTTTTCTTTATGGCAAGGTGCTCCATCATGCTGGAAACGGCATTGCTGATCACCAAACTGCTCTTGGACGG
Source organism: Engystomops pustulosus (assembly GCA_019512145.1). Lineage (NCBI taxonomy): Eukaryota > Metazoa > Chordata > Amphibia > Anura > Leptodactylidae > Engystomops > Engystomops pustulosus. The sequence continues at coordinate 305,440,510 of CM033641.1, forward strand.
TTGGGAGAAGTTGCTCTTGGAGGACATTCTGGTCCCATTCTTTATTTATGGATGTGTTTTTAGGTAAGACTGTGAGAGCCGATTCCCTTGGCTGAGAAGCCGCCCCACACATGAATGGTTGCAGGAGGCTTTACAGATGGCATGAGACAAGACTGGTGGTATCACTCACCTTGTCTTCTCCGATGTTCCAAACAATCGGAAAGGGGATTCATCAGAGAAAATGACTTTCCCCCAGTCCTCAGCAGTCCACTCCCTGTACCTTTTGTAGAATATCAGTCTGCCCCTGAGTTTTTTTCTGGAGAGAAGTGGCTTCTTTGCTGCCCTCCTGGACACCAGGCCTTGCTCCAAGAGTCTCCGCCTCACAGTGTGTGTAGATGCCCTCACACCCGCCTGCTGCCATTCCTGAGCAAGCTCTGCACTGCTGGGAGCCCCATCCCGAAGCTGAAACACTTTTAAGAGACGGTCCTGGCGCTTGCTGGTCCTTCTTGGGTGCCCTGGAGCCTTTTTGGCAACAATGGGACCTCTCTCCTTGAATTCCTTGATGATGCGATAGATTGGTGACTGAGGTGCAATCTTTCTAGCTGCGATACTCTTCCCTGTTAGGCCAGTTTTGTGCAGTGCAATGATGACTCCACGTGTTTTTTTTTAGAGATAACCATGGTTAACAGAAAGGAAACAATGATACCAAGCACCAGCCTCCTTTTAAAGTGTCCAGTGGTGTGACAGATTGATCTCCAGCCCTGTCCTCATCAGCACCCGCACCTGTGTTACTGGAGCAATCACTGAAACAATGTTAGCTGCTCCTTTTAAGGCGCCTGCAATGAAGTTGAAATGTGTTTTTGGGGAAAAAGTTAATTTTCTAGGCAAATATTGACTTTGCAATTAATCGCTGTTAAGCTGATCACTCTTTATAACATTCTGGAGTATATGCAAATTGCCATTATAAAACCTGTTGCAGTAGACTTTGTAAAAATTAACATTTGTATCATTCTCAAAACTTTTGGCCATGAATGTACATGCAGGGGCCAAATTATAGGGAGAGCACCTGGGCCGCACGCCCTGGGGCCCCCACCATCACCATCACTGAGTGCGGTGCGGCAGTTGCTGTGCATCGTTCTCAGTGAAAGTCAGTTAACCTCTTACATGGATTACTGACTGGGGGCACCCTGCCTATTACATGGATTAC
>CM033641.1:305443792-305456307 GCA_019512145.1 Engystomops pustulosus
CTGGGGGCACCCTGCCTATTACATGGATTACTGACTGGGGGCACCCTGCCTAATACATGGATTACTGACTGTGGGGGCACCGGGTGCCCCCAGTCAGTAATCCTGTAATAGGCAGGGTGCCCCCCCCCCCTTCAGGCAAGTAATTATGTATGTAATAAGCACGGGTTGCCCTATCAGTCAGTTAATCATTGTAATAGGGCAGGGTGACCCGCCTCCTCAAGTCGTATATCATGTAATAGGACAGGGTTGCCCCATCAGTAACCATGTAATAGGCAGGGTGCCCTCCAGTCAGTAAACCATGTAATAGGCAGGGTGCGCCTCTACAGCAGTAATCCATGTAGAAGGGAAGGGTGCACCCCAGTCGCAGTCAAGTGAATCCATGTAATAGGCAGGGTGCCCCACCTCAGTTCAGTAATCCCTGTAATAGGCAGGGTGCCCCAGTTAGTTAATCATGTAATAGCCTGGAGCCCCCCGTCAGTAGCTAATCGTAGAATACGGCATGGGCTGCCCCAGGCCGTCAGTCAGTACACTCATGAATATAGAAGGTGCCCCCAGGAGAGACTATGTCGTAATCCACTATATTTATATTGGCAGGGTCCCCCCAGTCAGTAATCCCAGTAATAGGGCAGGGTGCCCTCTCAGTCAGTAATCCAAGTAATAGGCAGGGTGCCCTTCAGTTCAGTAATCAAAGTAATAGGAAGGGTGCCCTCTCAGTCAGTAATCCATGTTAATAGGGCAGGGTTGCCCTCTCAGTCAGTATCATGTCAATAGGCAGCGGTGGACGTCTCAGTCAGTAATCATTGTACTCAGGCAGGGTGTTGCCGCCCCAGGCAGTAATATCGTATATAGGCAGGGTCTGCCCTCTCAGTCAGTTAATCCATTGGGACTAGGCAGGGTGCCCCCTCAGGTCGTAATCCAGTGTAATAGGCAGGTGCCCTCTCAGTCAGTAAATCCTGGAATTAGGCAGGGGTGCCCCTCAGTCGTAATCCATGTAATAGGCAGGGTGTACCCTCAGTCAGTAGTAATCCATGTAATAGGCAGGGTGTCCCTAAGTCAGTAATCCATGTAATAGCAGGGGTTTGACCCCCCAGTTAGTAATCCATGTAATAGGCAGGTGCCCCCAGTCAGAATCCAGGTATATAGGCAGGGTGCACCCCCAGTTAGTAATCCATGAATAGGCAGTAGCCCCCAGTCGTATATCATGTAATTAGCAGGGTGCCCCCCCAGTTAGTAATCCATGTAATAGGCAGGGTTCGCCCCAGTCAGAATCCATGAATCGGCCAGGGTGCCCCAGTCCGTAATCATTGTAAGAGTTTAAACTGACTTATGAGAAACGATGCCAGCACCTGACCGCCACCGCACTCAGTGATGTGATATGGTGGGGGTCCCGCCCAGGCTTGCCACCGTGTGCGTGTGTGCACCGACACCGGCTCGCTCTCCCTCTGCGTTCCAGGTATTCCTGATTGTTTCCCGGTGCCTGAGTCCTGTGTTCCTGTTACCTGTGTTCCTCCTGTTGCTTGTGTGCCTTGTTCCCGTCCCTCCCTGGCCTGAGCCTCATGTTGCTGAACCCCGGCCTTGAACCTGACGATGCATTCTGCCCGCTGGCCCTGACCCTGTGCAGCCTGGACCCGACTACCGATTCTGTCATCTTAAGTAGTACTCGACCTCGGATGCCCCGCTGGGCTAGTCACACGCTGTGAAAGACCCCTAGTGGCTTCCTGCCGCAGCAGTCCAGGTACCACCAGATCTGCTATTCGGGCGGGTCTCTGGTGAAAACCAGGTGCCCTAGGCTACGGTTCCGGGTCGTTGGCTATTACATCTCCCGCGGTGTCAAGGATCCACTGATCCTAACCAGTTGAAATGTTGTTTTGGGGAAAAAGTTAATTTCAGAGTAATATTGAGCTTTGCAACTTATCGGCTGTGTAAGCTGATCCTCTTTAGAACATTCTCGGAGTAATCGAATGACATGCGCTATAAAACCGATGCCAGTATAGACTATTCGTACAAATTAACTGTATTGTTATCATTCGTACAAAACTTTGGCCATGATGTACATGCGGGGCCAAATTATAGGGAGACGACCTAGGCAGCTGGCCGCACGCAACCTGCGAGGCCCAACCATCACACATCACCTGAAGTGCACGAGTGCCGGCAGTTGCTGTGCATCGTTCTCATGTGAAGTCAGTTAACTCTAAATGGATTACGACTGGGGCACCCTGCTGATTACATGGATACTGACTGGGGCAACCCTGCCTATTACAGGATTACTAACTGGGGGGGCACCTGCCTATTACATGGATATACGACTGGGGGCACCCTGCCTATTACATGGATTACTAACTGGGGGGGCACCCTGCCTATTACATGGATTACTGACTGGGGGCACCCTGCCTATTACATGGAATTACTAACTGGGGGGGCACCCTGCCTATTACATGGATTACTGACTGAGGGTACACCCTGCCTATTACCTGGATTACGGACTGAGGGGACACCCTGCCTATTTACATGAGATTACTGACTGAGGGGGCACCCTGCCTATTACATGGATTACTGACTGAGAGGGCACCTGCCTATTACATGGATTACTGACTGAGAGGGCACCCTGCCTATTACATGGATTACTGACTGAGAGGGCACCTGCCATACATGGATTATGATGGGTGGCACCCTCCTTACATGGATTCCTGAGTGGCACCTGCCTATTACTGATTATGACGGTAGGCACCACTGCTATAATGGATTAGGACTGAGAGGGCACCCTGCCTATTACATGGATTACTGACTGAGAGGGCACCCTGCCTATTACTTGGATTACTGACTGAGAGGGCACCCTGCCTATTACTTGGATTACTGACTGGGGGTACCCTGCCTATTATATGGATTACTGACTGGGGGCACCCTTCCTATTTCATGGATTACTGACTGAGGGGGCACCCTGCCTATTACATAGATTACTGACTGGGGGCACCATGCCTATTACATGGATTACTAACTGGGGGGGCACCCTGCCTATTACATGGATTACTGACTGGGGGGCACCTAGCTATTACATGGATTACTGACTTGGGGGCACCCTCCCTATTACATGGATTACTGACTGAGAGGGCACCCTGCCTATTACATGGATTACTGACTGAGAGGGCACCCTGCCTATTACATGGATACTGACTGCGGGCACCCTGCCTATTACATGGATTACTGACTGAGGGGGCACCCTGCCTATTACATGGATTACTGACTGATAGGGTACCCTGCCTATTACATAAATTACTGACTGGGGGGCACCCTGCCTATTACATGGATTACTGACTGGGGGCACCCTGCCTATTACATGGATTACTGACTGGGGGCACCTGCCTAATACATGGATTACTGACTGTGGGGGCAACCCTGATGCCTATTACATGGATTACTGACTGGGGGGCTCCCTGCCTATTACATGGATGTTAAATGTCTACCATGTCTGGGCTACATTCAGTGGGGGCCTCCACTGGATTTTGCACCCAGGGCCCCTCACCAACCTTTACCTGAGCCCTGAGTACACACCTCCAGTGCACTTAGAGTTTCTGTGATCACATGATCTCGGCGGGCAGCAGGTCACTACTACAGTCACAGTGATGTTTTGGGGTATGGGAAGCATCAGAACAGCAGTGCTGAGAGATTGATAAGGGTGCTGTGGGTTTGTGCAGCTTTGTTGAAATGCAGACTTCTGTATAAGCCCAAACTGAGGCCTCTGCATGGATATAATAAATGCTTAGGGTGATAACAGCTGGATCTAGGTGATACCACCATCCTCTACCATATTATGGGGGTCCCACCAGCCCATCTGTAAGGCAGAAGCTCCCCTCAGCCGGAGCCTTGTGGAGTCTTTTATTGCATTCTCCTCCTGGCAGCAGAGCCGCTCCTGATTTCCTGACAAGTTACAATTTACTAACAATAGAATCTTCTCCTCATCATCTTAATTACATCTATTGTAGACGAGAAAAGACAGAGCCAGTGATTTGTGGCAGGGAGATGTAACAGGAGGCGACTATTGTGACACTGCAGCCTGTACACTGTGGAAAAGGAAGATTTAAAGGGGAAGGAGCCCAAAGGTATTATAGAGTATTGTAATATTAAAGACTACGATATCAGCACCGAGCCATCGCCCTGTGGGAGGTTATGAGGTCATTCATTCATCTGCACAACCTCCATGTGCTGCTGTAAAGGTTTAGGCCTCTGTAGACCCCATAATGATCATTAAGGGAGACAAGTGTTTTTTAGTCTGTTTTTCCTCGAACTAAAATTTCTTGGAAACAATGTTATACTCCCCCCTCCCCAAGTTACTTATGGATCCTCCAGGATTTGTAGTTTTCCTCTTTTTCGCACTCACTAGTTAAGTCATATCTGATAAAGTCACTGTCACTCTAAGGGATTTAACGATCCCTTTTATCAGAAAAATCTCAGCTTTGTTCTCATGGACCACCAGCGATATCCTTTGCCCATCACATATGCCCATTATATCCTGTGCCCACCACGTTTACCCGTTATATCTTGTGCCCATCACATATGCCCCTGTTATATCCTTTGTCCATCACATAAGCCCCTGTTATATCCAGCGCCCATCACATATGCCCCTGTTATATCCTTTGCCCATCACATATGCCCCTGTTATATCCTCTGCCCATCACATATGCCCTTGTTATATCCTGTGCACATCCCATATGCCCCTGTTAAATTCTGTGCCCACCACCTATCCACTTTATATCCTGTGCCCAACCCATCTGTTCCTTCAGTCATATTCTGTGCCCATCACATTTGTTCCCCAGTTAAATTCTGTGCCCATCACAAAATTGTTCTATGTTTATTATATCCTGTGCACATCACATGTGTTTTCCTATATATATATTCTGTGGCCACTACATATGACCCTTTATATCCTGTGCCCTTCACATCTGTCCCCCTATATATTCTGTGCCCACAACATATGTCCTTTGCTATATCCTTTGTTCATAACATATGCCCCCAAATTACATCTTGTGCCCACAACATGTTGACGCACTTAGGCCTGTTATATCTTGTGCCCACCGTATATGACTGCGGTTATGTTTATGCCCCACTTTTATAACCTGTGAGCAGCGCAATTCCAGAGATTAACGTTAAGGTGTCCCCATCCTTGATCATTTCCCCATTCTGTCAGTGTCTCTTGTGGAGGGTTTGTAGAGATGGCATCTCTGTGAATGGGCTCAGTATCCCAGGGTTTGGCCGCCAGCTGGCATCCTCTCAGAAGAGCAGCTATCAATAATCACATGCTGCACAACATCTGATAGGAAATCAACTCCCGGGGTCTGGACGCCAGCGCTCCGCTCTGTCCTGTTTTCCCAGTTGTCTCGTCTCTCATATAAATTGTCCATTTATAGAAAAAGCAGCACCTGCCACAACCACGAAAGTGTGCCAAGTGCACCCCCACAAAACCCGCTTCATGTGCCACCACTTTTATGGTCAGCACAGCGAGGACGTCACAATTTGGGGAAATCGTTGCAATATATGCACTAAATGACGATGTTCTTAGGGTTTAAAAGACATTTATAGAAATTTTAAAAAGTCAAAATTTAGAAATGTCTCCAGAGATTTTATAATGACCACAATCACAATCTGGAGGAGGTCACTGGCTAAAGGCGAATATCACAGGGAGAGTCAAAGCGCCATGCTGCGGTATGGTCCGGAGCGAAGAATATAAGTCAATGGTGTCCTGAAATATAGGAAGGCCATAGAGCAGAACTGTACAAATATGACGGAAGGGCACGGCCCGGTGAGGTTGTACGGATCTATACATTCCCTACTACAAACCTAAAGCTGCGACACGATTTATAATGGCGTACAAATCGGTGACTTCTGGGACAAGCACAGAGCTAATCATAACTGCTTACATTTTGTAATAAAACTATCATATAACTCAAAAGTCTCTATTCTGCAGCACCAGCTGTTGCAGAACTACAAGTCCCAGCATCCCCTGGCAACAACCCTGAAATTCATTCAGTAAATTGTAACATTGGGGCAGTCAGATCCATCGGCAACGTAATATACTATAAGACCCAGACCAAAACCATGTGAAGGTATCCTGATTCCCGTCATGACTAAGGGCGTGATGCACGCCTGAAACACGTAGGCCAATTTAATTTTTTCCTTGCTTTTTGGTCAATCTGTGCTGTTATAATTTTACTATGGTTTACCAATAAAAACATTTTTAACTCCCATTTGGTGCGGAAATCTTCTCCAGTTTCTATTTTTTGGTGTGTTCTACGACTCCTTCTCTGAATCTTGTTCCTGTTCTGCTGTTCTTCCATGATGACCTGGACTAGTTCTTCCTACAAACCCACGCTGCCCTCTCGACCTCCCTCCTGTTTCTTGACTATGATTGAACTCTACCTGCCCTGACCTCGGCTTGCTTCTGACTGCTCTCTTGATGCTTCTCTTGACCTGCCAGGGTCAGCTGTCTCCTACTCAGGGACTACTCTCCTGGTGGTCATCCTGCACCTTATCCTAGGAATAACAACAGGAATGAAAGTGCTGGGTTTTCTAGGGCTGCATTATGGGGGATCTGTGATATTTTGTGTGTGTTATTGTGGTCTGGTATAAAGTTTTTTGGTGTGGTAAACAAATTCTGAGCGTGGTTTAGTGGGGAAGTCAGATACTTTAGAAACTCCATTCATTCTAGGCCGACATTCATTTTATTGTTTAATACGTGGGCAGACGCTGATACTATAAGACCCGTAATCACATGACCAGATCAGTGCAGGCCCTCTAGTCATTTCAGTTTTGGAGTAATCTCTGTGCTCTCTATCACTGTATTAATCTCTGTGCTCTCTATCACTGTAGTAATCTCTGTGCTCTCTATCACTGTAGTAATCTCTGCGCTCTCTATCACTGTAGTAATCTCTGCACTCTCTATCACTGTAGTAATCTCTGCACTCTCTATCACTGTAGTGATCTCTGCGCTCTCTATCACTGTAGTAATCTCTGCACTCTCTATCACTGTAATAACCTCTGCACTCTCTATCACTGTAGTAATCTCTGCGCTCTCTATCACTGTATTAATCTCTGCACTCTCTATCACTGTATTAATCTCTGCGCTCTCTATCACTGTATTAATCTCTGCGCTCTCTATCACTGTATTAATCTCTGCACTCTCTATCACTGTAGTAATCTCTGCGCTCTCTATCACTGTATTAATCTCTGCGCTCTCTATCACTGTAGTAATCTCTGTGCTCTCTATCACTGTAGTAATCTCTGCGCTCTCTATCACTGTAGTAATCTCTGTGCTCTCTATCACTGTAGTAATCTCTGCGCTCTCTATCACTGTAGTAATCTCTGTGCTCTCTCACTGTATTAATCTCTGCGCTCTCTATCACTGTATTAATCTCTGCACTCTCTATCACTGTAGTAATCTCTGTGCTCTCTATCACTGTATTAATCTCTGCGCTCTCTATCACTGTAGTAATCTCTGCGCTCTCTATCACTGTAGTAATCTCTGCGCTCTCTATCACTGTAGTAATCTCTGCGCTCTCTATCACTGTAGTAATCTCTGCGCTCTCTATCACTGTAGTAATCTCTGTGCTCTCTATCACTGTAGTACTCGAAAAAAAATTAACTGCTCTCTAATCACTGTAATAATCTCTGCGCTCCTCCTATCACTGAGTAACTCTACGCTCTGTAAATCACTGTAATAATCTCTGCGCTCTCTATCACTGTAGTAATCTTTACGCTCTCTATCACTGTAATAATCTCTGCGCTCTCTATCACTGTAGTAATCTCTGCTCTCTCTATCACCGTAGTAATCTCTTCGCTCTCTATCACTGTATACTCCTCCGTCTCTCTATCACTGTAGTAATCTCTGCGCTCTCTATCACTGTAGTAATCTCTGCACTCTCTATCTCTATAGTAATCTCTGCGCTCTCTCACTATCTCAGTGTAAATCTCTCTCTTTGCTTCGTGCCTTGCCGGTAGCATGTCTCCATTGATCTTTCTTTCTTCTCCGGCACAGATCCCACCGCTGGCATTTCCTGCTATTATCTACAAAGTCTTTAGCGCTCTCCTCCCTTTCTTCTGGCCTGAGAAACATCTTAAGTCTTGACAACCTGAGCCCCGGGGCCCCTGCACATGTCAGGAGCTCTCCATTATCTCGCTGTGGAGGCAGCAGCTGCTTTCTTTATAGATATGGTTCAGGTAAGGTGCGAGCTGTGCTGACTCACTACGAGACACCAGGTGCGACCACCATACCGTCTGCACACCTTATAGCGGCGTCTTGTCAGAATGTACTGAGGGCTGTCTGGATTGGGGCGCTGCAGGACACCCTGGGTGACTGGCAGGAACTTTAAAACTGAAACCGTACAGCTTCTATAGTGAGACCGGGTCAGGCTGGTTCTAAAAATTGGGTTCTTGGGCTTTGCTCGGACTTTAGCTAGCACCAGGTAGGGCGCCACACTTTTTGTAAGGCAGTGCGACACCGGCAGTCATGTTGCTCAGCTCGGATCCATTAGCTTCTGTTGATTTCCCATAACATGATTTTACAGGTTATCTTCTATTTGTCCTCACTTTCCACTCTTTCACACCTTATCAGCTCTGCCGCGCACATATCTGATGGTCATTAGCTGGAAACCTCATTAATAATACTGGGCGCTTTCACATCACCTGGAGGGTAAACACATTAGGAGGGTTTTGGTTAGTGCCAGCCGCAGCAGCGATGATTGATGGTCGTCTCCAATGTACGTAAAAAGTGTAATCCATGATCCCAATGTTTATATGTGAGAAGACAGGAAGGGGATGAATGATTTGGCGGCTGTATTACGTTGTAGAGTACAGGACGGGAGGTGCTGACTATGGAGGACTAGAAATAATATACAAGTCATATAAGACGTAATTTATGACAATACAGCAAATGATCGTGAATGATTGCAACACTTACTAAGTTCAGCATAGACATAAATGTCAACGTTCCTGTGTATTTAGTCCATAGGGGAATATAGAAGATATTTGTTGTAAATTCCGGCGTTACCCGGAATAGTCAATAACTGACAAAAACAAACTAGAATGGGTTAACAAAAAATATTTTATTTGTATCTATCTCGATCTCTCACTGTGTCTCTCTCTCTATGACTCTCTGTGTCTCTGACTGACTGTCTCCGACTGTCTCTGGTTGTGTCTGTCACTGACCATCTCTGTTACTGCTCTTCTCTGTCTGTAACCTTCTCTTTGAGTGACTTTATCTGGCCATCTCTTTTAGTGACTATCTTTGACAGTCTCTCTCTGTAATTGTCTCTGATCTTTCAGTGTCTGTCTCTAACTGCGTCTGGCCGTCTCTGTATCTGTTTCTGACTGTCTCTGTTTCCGACTGTCAGTGGCGTAACTAGAAGCTGATGGGCCCCAGTGCAAAGTCTATAATGTTTGGTTTATAGTAATTGTCTTCTCATGTGGGAAAGTGACACCATAAGGGCCCCCTAAACCTCTTGGGCCCTGGTGCGACCGCAACCTCTGCACCCCCTTAAGTTACGCCCCTGCCGACTGTCATTTTGTCTATGGGTAGATTTAGAAGAGGTGTCTGAGAGCAGAATTGCTCTAAATGCCCATGGCAACCAATCAGAGCTCAAGTTTCATTTTCCCACATCTGGGAAATTGTACCTCAGAAATTTCTGATAAATCTCCCCCCATCTCTGTATGACCTCAAACATAAGTTGTCCTATGCCCATTGCCTATAGTTTGGTAATTGTAAACGCGGCAGTGCAGATTCCCATAGCAGACACACATTCATACACTCAGCTTTATATATTAGATGTGCCATAGGCTTGGAGTCTGATAGCTGGGGGCTCTCCAGTGATTAGCGAGGTGGTCTCAGACCATCAGATATAGCAGAATCTTCCTGACATTGCAGAAAACATTTCACATGAGGACAACATCTGAACTGTGACTTCTGTTCTGTTACATTATGATCATTCTCTACCACGTTCCTTCTGTGTTTCTGTCCTAGAGAACATCTGCTCCTTGGACATCAGAACAGCTTGGTCTCCCCTCGCAGATGATAGTTATTGAAGTGATGGTAATCTTCGGAGACGTCTCTGCCAAACTCATGGGTTATATAAGAACTGGCAGAAGATACGGATCTCAGCGGTAATTACATGGACCTCCCAAACTTTAGACAATTTTCACCTCATAACTCCACCCTAATTTTCATCCACTGGGAGACATCTGCATACCCTCCAACTTTCGGAGCAGAGAAAGAGGGACGTGAACATTTTTTTGCCCTAAGCCAGGCCCTTTGCTCTGCCACTTACTCCACACCCACAGTATGATTTCCCCTCTTAGTTTCCCTTCATCTCCCCCTCATATTGTGTCCCCCAGCTCCCTGTTATATTGTAGCCCCCTCGATATTGTGCCCCCAGTTCCCCTCATATTAAAGCTCCAGCAGCTCCCCCCTCTTACTGTGCCCTCAGCAGATCCACCTCATATTGTGCTCCCCTTTTATCTTGTTTTGCCCCCTGCTAGCAGCTCCACCCTCTTATTTTTATTCACCTTTCCCCATTCCCCACAGCAGCTCCTCTCCTCACACAGCAGAAGCAGAGCCACAGGTATAGTGCAGGGAGCTGTCAAAAATGGCCCACATTTACTAAGTCGGACTTTGCACATTCTTTTAGATGCAAACTACCCGCATATGTATTTAAGACGTGTCCGCGCCCGTTTTGTGGTGCGGCTGCACTAGGCATCATGCAACACAAATTTCTGAAATGAAATGAGTCTGCCGATTGAAGCATCTTCTCAGTGCAAAATATATAAAAGCCACATACAGGGGGTCATTTACTAAGGGCCCGATTCGCGTTTTCCCGACGTGTTACCCGAATATTTCCGATTTGCGCCGATTTCCCCTGTATTGCCCCGGGATTTTGGCGCATGCGATCGGATTGTGGCGCATCGGCGCCGGCATGCACGTGACGGAAATCGGGGGGCGTGGCCGAGCGAAAACCCGACGGATTCGGAAAAACCGCCGCATTTAAAAAAAGAAATGTGTCGCTTGGGACGCGCTTACCTTCACTCAGCCCGAGCCGGTGAACTCCAGTGCGTTCAGATGCTTTTCAGCGCAGCAGCGCCACCTGGTGGACGGCGGAGGAACTACCTTAATGAATCCCGGCCGGACCCGAATCCACCGCAGAGAACGCGCCGTTTCATGTGAAACACATGAATGACTGCCAGATTATGAGAAATAAGATGAAATTTTAACTTTTTGATGTTAATTCTAAGTGGTTTGTGTGGAACAATGTTTGGGCAGCATCATGTATGGGGGTGTTTTTCAGCTGTAGGGACAGGACCACTAATTGCAATTGAAGTGAAGATGAATGTGGCCAAGTACAGAGCTATCCTGGATGAAAACATCTTCCAGAGGGCTCTGCACGCCAGACTGGGCCAAAGGTTCACCTTCCAACAAGGCAATGACCCTATGCACACAGCTAATATAAAAAAGCAGAGGCTTCAGAACAACTCTGTGGCCATTCCTGACCGCCCCAGCCAGAGCCCGGACCCAAACCCAATGGAGCATCTCTGGAAAGACCGGAAGATGGCTTCCACCAATGTTCACCATCCAACCTGAGGGAACTGGAGAGGATCTGCAAGGAAGAGGCAGAGGATCCCCAAATCCAAATGTGAAAAACTTGTTGCATCTTCCCAAGAAAACTCCTGGCTGCACCAGCTCCAAAGCTTCTACTCAACACTGAGCAAAAGGGCTGGTATTTCAGTATTTCAGTTTTTCTTGTTTAATAAATTAGAAAAAATATCTACATTTCAGTTTTTTTCTGTCAAGATGGGGGCAGAGTGCGCAATAATGAGCAAAAAAAAAAGAACTTTTTGAATCTTACCATTCGGCTGCATTAAAACAAAAAGTGAAAAGTGTAAAGGGGTCTGAATACTTTCCGTACCCACTGTAGCTTTAATGCTGATAACTTCCATTCATAGTCCCTAATGTCTCTTGCAGGGTCCTGGGTGCAGGCTGTTGGGTGGTTTGTGACTTTACTGCACATATTACTGAATCACTCATGTTTGCCCATGACACACAGGAATCCCGTCTTTCACATTCCTCTGTCTGGGGGTTTAGTTGCCAGGTAACTTTACTGGGGGAGAGAGCGCAGCACTTTTATATGGTATTTTATGTAGGGTTTACCACCTCTCATCGGGTTTCTCACATAAGATGCAAAATCCCATATAAGGCGGCGATGGTGGCGCGGCGGCTGGGACCTAGTAACAGGGGGAAGTGTCAGGGGAACGGCTGTTGCCTTATCCCACCAGCTATGGTCAATAAAGCGTCACCTGTCACATGGCGCCCACCATTCCCACACTATTCTGTGTTTGTTGCTGGGGAGGGCTTTATGGGGCATTATCGTCACTTCTGGAGGAAGAATGTCCTTTTATTGGAGGAAAGAAATGAGAACGACCCAAATCATACAGATATTGTCACATATTACATTAACCTTATTATTGTATAGCCCCCCTTC